>CM038147.1:4305861-4801263 GCA_021437245.1 Aegilops speltoides
AAGTGATATGATATGGCCATCATCATTTTGTGCTTGTGATCACCATCTCCGAAGCACCGTCATGATCACCATCGTCACCGGTGCGACACCTTGATCTTCATCGTATCATCGTTGTCGTTTCACCACCTGTTGCTTCTACGACTATCGCTACCACTTAGTGATAAAGTGAAGCAATTACAGGGCGATTGCATTGCATACAATAAAGCGACAACCATATGGCCCCTGCCAGTTGCCGATAACTTGATTACAAAACATGATCATCTCGCTGCTGGAGAAAGTGCCCATGATCGCCTTGTTTCTGTCGCCATTAGAGGTGCCGGCGGTGGCCTCTTGAACTCATTTAACTGTTGGAATCGACCCACAGGTACTCCACAAACTGGACTAGGTTGACTGATCTTAAACGGAACCAGGAAGGCGAAAGTAAGCAGCTGGATGTATTCTAGCCGTATACGTACGCACATGCACAAGCCGGCCGCGTAATCGATTCCGGCGAGATGCATGCACGTGACGTCAACCTCTGCCTTCAGTGTCGCAATTGTGGCCCGGAGCACAGCGACCCGGGAGGCCAGGTTCTAGCCGTCGTCAGAGAAGAGGAAGATCACGAGCATCTCCCCGTGCGCATCCTGCCGCGGCAAATTTGGCAATTTTAACCCGTGGATGAAATCATTTCACAAAATAAACTGCGCCTAAAAAATTTCACTCAGCCGACCTTTTTGAGTAACGCTCAATACGAAGGCGCCACACTACATTGTGTAACGCCTCACAGACAAGCGCTACATGCCTGGCCAGCATTGCACCCCGGACTGCCTAAAAATTAATAAGTCAATGTGCAGCGCCTAAGAGCTAGGCGCCACACTATATTGTGTAGCACCTAGCCTCTAGGCATTGCACTAGTGATTGCATTATTTACCACTACTTAATGAAGCAACCACTAGTGCAACGCCTAGACGCTAGGCGCTACACTGTATAGTGTGGCGCCTAGCTCTCAAGCGCTGCACACTGACTTCGTAATTTTCGGATCACCCGGATGTGACGCTGGCTAGGCGTGCAGCGCCTGTCAGTCAGGCGTTGCACAGTGTAGTGTGGCGCCTTTGTGTCGGGCGCCACTCAAAAAAGTCATCTGAGTGAAATTTTTTAGGGGCAGTTTATTTTATGAAATGATTTCATCCACAGGTCAAAATTGTCAAATTTACCTCCTGCCGCACCCACCTCGTCGTGGGGACGACGTGGGGCAAGCTCGGCGATGGCTTGGGCGCTTCGTTGACCTCTTGGCGTGCCTGCAGAGGACGTCCGTTTTTTCTTCTCCAATGACCGTCATAGTAGATAGAAGACGAGTTTATAGAAAAACATCAATTAGTCGCTTTTCCACAAACAAGGTTTCCAGGCTTATGTAAAACTCAGTTTTTATATATCTCAGATTTAGGTGCAATGCAAACAAGATTTTAGGCGGTTATACCAGAAATTGAATTTAACGAAAACTAGTTTCCTATAATCTTGCTATCCAAACAACCCCTAAAGGGGGTAAAATGTCACAAAAGTTTGCTTAAATGGCGTTTGAATTGAGATTTTTACTAAATGGAGTAATATTTGTCACAAAACAAACATGAAACTTGGGGTAAAAAGTAGAATTAACTCTTATTTTTAGAATTTTTTTGGGGGTTTTGCTAGAATACATATGCATCTTTAACACCCCAGACAAAGCGTCGGGTTCAAGGACTCTGTGTAGCCTAATGGGAAATGGATCCTCTAGTGACGAAGACATCGACGTGTTCATGCGCTAACAGTAGCGTCCAAGCCGGATGATGAGGGTGGGCCAAAACCGCGCCAGAGCCAGGGAAGACACAGTTGGCCATGGCGCCGCGTGTGGAGGAGCGGTGGCGGGTTGACGACGGTACGTTGGCGTGGGTCACCGTTGGGGTGAGGAAGATGTCCTAGCCGTTTCATTGAGAGCAATTTTTTTCTAGGCAACTGGCAAATAGGTGGCCCCTAACAAGTACTGAAAATACTACCCGCAAAAAAGGAAGTACCACATGAAAATACAAATGTAACGACGTATCTTGCTCAATTTAGCCGCGCGGATGTGTAGTAGTGATCTAAATGATCTTATATTTGTTTACAGAGTGACTAGCAGCTTTTGATTAGTCTAGCAGAGATCTATTCTCACGCAAGAAGCACATGTGAAATGTCGAGCAAACAAGCAAAACCGAGAGCTTTCATGCATCCAGATCGAAAGCTCAGCCTCTTCCCCGTCGATCGGGTAAAGCACGGGATGCCAAGCGTCACCGGAGTATGGTTTCCTCGGATGCCGGAATTTCGCTGACGCTGTGGAGCAAGGTGTCAGCAGGACCATTCCTTTACTACAGAGCAGAGTAATTTTACTCTCTTTTCCAAGAGGAACTTTATTCTGGAATTGCATACAAGACAAGCAAAGGGATTAGAATAGTCCTTGCTTCTCTGCACGTCATAGCAGAGGAATTTTTTTCTCCCTTTTTAAAATAGGAACTTCATATATTCACCAGCCGTGGACGGAAATGGATTGCGGATTGGATAGTTACTCTTTGAGAAATTTTATGAAAATGGAAAAAGGACGTAGCAGACATTTCTTTTATGGAACCGGGTATATATATTCAGAACATATTAAACATGAAACAGAGAGATAACCACGATGGTTAGCCCACTATGATTAGAAGATACGTCTCCCTCCATTAGAAAATAAGATGCACATATTTTTATCCATTTCTCCGACAAGTATTTTCGGACAGAGGAAGTATACAGGTTTGACGCTTCTTCCTCCCTTTGTTTCTTGAATCTTATTAAAGTGGATTGTTTCCGGTGTTTCTTATGAAAAAAAGCAGCATGAAACGGATATAAAATTATATCATTATAAGTGTATGAAAATATATCTTATATTACTTGTATCTTAGTAACTTGGGAACTTAGTTTTTTCATATAACCAATATGCATGCTAAAAGCTCACGTGCATACTTGCTCTTCTGGAAGCAAGCATCCTCCCCGTGACTTGGGTTTTACTCCATTCCTACACACATGTATAAATTAATATGCATTCGTGCAACAACATAACATCTCGCACCATTCACTTGGTTTTCTTGTCTATCCATATCCACCTGATTGAATGAGGCCAATAAGTTTTGAGGAAGTTGGAGGGGGCAATGCGATCCAAAAACAAAGGTGCGAGATGCAACTCCCTGCTTTCGTTTTCTTATATCTTCTTTTAAGTCACAACTTATGCCAGACATTCCTAATGTACTCCAGCCGTTTTATATTGAAAAACATCAACATCTATGATACCAAAAAAAATCAGTATGAAAATATATTCGGTGACGTGATTTAGTATTGTGATTGTTGATATTTTTCCTACAAACTTAGTCAAACTTTCTAATATGTGAAGAAAAATGAAATGGAGGAAGTATCCAGTACATGGACTAACTCTGCAATGCACGCGAAACTAGTAATTTGGATCCTCAAAAGGAAAAAAGGAAATTGGTAATTTGTGTTAGTTTAACAGAAATATTAACAATTCATATACTGGATAAATAAACTAACTTCATAATAAATTTCTGGACATTCATTTGATATTGTAGATGATGATATTTTTCTGAGTTATAGGACAAAACAAAGAGGATCACTTTTTTTAGGAAGGAGAAATTACTATATCTGCCTGCAACATGGTTGGATCCCAGTCACCTTTTACATCTTTTTGACCAACATCCAACCATCATGATACAAATCTTACTCTGTATAAACCCTAGAGATAGACTAAATAGTAGTTACATGTTGCTAAATTTACACTATGTCAATGATACGATTTATTATAAATATATGTAGCTTTGGGTGTGTTTGACATCTGCAAAAATCTCAAATAAAAGAGAATTAGATTTTTTTTAATATAAGTTATGTTGGATATTTAAAAAAACTAGCACATATTAATATACATGCAAAGAATAAAGTATTCATCGATCTAGTGAGTGATGATTTTTTTTCCTTTGGGTTTTGCAATCGGCAGTTTGCAGGCCATCCAAGTTCTCTGGAACGAATGGGAGATCCATTGTCTCATACTTGCGAGCTTTTCCCTACAAGTATTCCTCTTCTTTGCATCAGGGATGCGGAGGCATAGCGTGTCCCGCATACTCAATTCCCTTATATGGTTGGCCTACTTATCAGCCGACTCTATGGCCATTTTCGTTCTTGGACATCTCGCGGTCCATGCAAGTGGCTCACACCATCTTCTTATCTTCTGGGCGCCGTTCCTGCTCCTCCACATGGGAGGGCAGGACACTATCACTGCCTTCTCCATGCAAGACAACAACCTCTGGCAGCGCCACCTTCTAGGATTGGTCACCCAAGCATTGGTGGCCGGCTATGTCATCTCGATATCGTCTTGGCAAGATAGTCGACTCCTGGCCGCTGCAGTGCTCATGTTCTTGTCTGGGGTTTTTAAGTACATCGGGCGTATCTTTTGTCTTTACACATCTAGTCCAAAGCTCCTCGAGGATTTTACCGTGGCTAATTTGGATAAATATGTACATGATATGTACTATATACCAGGCATTGTTCAAAAGGAATCATTTGAGGATATACTAAGGCGGAGAGTACATTATATGATGCGCAGCGACATCAACTCGAAGCTAATGCCCCCTACCAGTTCATCGCATATATTGTTGGATACTCCACTCAATGATAGGGCTACTATTGAGTGCGCGCCTATCATACCAGACTTGCTCAATATGCTCAAGTATAGCGCAGACCGCTCCAATGCCTACATTTATGTTGGTATAATGCTTGTTCGTTCATATGAACGTGTCTACACCAAGGCTGTGCTTCATTTTGCGTGGATTAACTGTTTCAGCATAACAGTATCACAATATTTTGAGCACAAAAAACTACGCATAGCATTTCTTCACATTATGGCATTGCTCTTGCTCTTCCCGGTTATCTCGGCCTTGATAACATTGGAACTCTTCATGGTTGCCGAAAAGGCCCAACTCTACAGCCATACCGATGTCACGATCTCCTACATATTACTCCTAGGGGCCATAATCCTTGAGGTGGCATCTCTCTTGATGTCCCTTCTTTCCTACTTCGCATCAAGTGAAGCACCAACATCTTTTCCACTTGCCCCTATAGCCTTGTGTGTAGCCAACTATGTTCACCCCGCAGGCCGACATAGAAAACACTGGTCCAAAATGCTTGGACAGTATAACATGTTCGAATACCACATGGAGCGAGCTTCCACAGGCATCATGGCAGTTGTATCACGGTGGATTAAAATGACATTTTCAGTAATTCCCAACAGTAAATATCTCAAGGAGTTTTCAAGAATCCCCGTAAGTAAAGATCTTGAGGAGTTTGTTCTGGACAAATTGTTAGAGTTGGGAACAGGGGAGCAAGCAGGCTGGAACTTTGCTAGCTTTCGTGGACAGCTAGCGCTTGGTAGGTGGACCGCTATGCGCACGACCATCGATAGCTCCGACCTGCAAACAAGTGTGCTGATCTGGCACATTGCAACGGAGATATGCTACTTGACTGAAGAAAACAACAATGATCCACCTAAGAAGACAAGGGTGAGCAGGGACCTATCAAACTATATCATGTACCTTGTCTTCACGTGTGGTGTGATGCCTACAGGAAGCTCCAAACTCGTACCTTTGCTCGCCCATAAGGAAATCAGGGAAGCTATTGGACCATATGCTCATATAGCCAGTAGGGGTCGAGCTATTAGGATGGTGCTTGAAGCTAATAACAGAGAAAAGCCACAATCAGCCGATACATACGATATGGGCGGCAGCAGCAGCCAACCGGCAACTCAGATGCAACTTCTTAAAAACAATATAAAGGCTATTCGTTCTCCAGTGGTGCCTCGTGCATGTAGAGTGGCCGACGAGCTGAATACCATGCCTAGAGATGGCCGCTGGGGCCTCATTGGAGATGTATGGCTGGAGATGTTCTTCTACATCGCGCCTCGTTGTGGGGGTGATTTCCATGCTCATCACCTCAGTACCGGCGGGGAGTTCGTGACGCATGTCCTCCAACTCATGCGTTTACTAGGCCCTTTTCTACCACCGCCAGATGCTTAGCTACCACGACTACCGCCGGCATGCTCACCAAGGTGTCCAGCTCCAAGACAGCATCGTCTGCCCCGGCTTCACCGACGAGCGTCAACTAAAGAAACATTGTGCATTGTATCTTTAATTTTTCTTCTTTTGCGGATGATATCTTTAATATTTTTGTAAATAGCAAGTGTGTTCCCTTTTGCAAATAAGCTAGCGCACAAGCTCACGACATGTGTGAGACGTGCACATGTACAAATGATTTGTATTGTGTCTTGCTAGCTAATGCCAGCTCCAAGTGCCATGCATGGTTCGTGTGGTCATGGGATCCATGCGCACTAGAGCCGATCCTTCACCGTTCTTCATTTGAAAGTGTTTTCCCTTCCCACATTGTGTACTTCAGTGCATGCACATGGTTAACATATATTTGAACTTTGTAGTATTCTTTCTCGTGCATGTTATAGTTCATCTTTTTTTTTTTGAGGGGATGTTATAGTTCATCTTTATATCATACCATGGATCCAAGTTGCATCGATATATTCACGTCTCTGAGGATTAGAGTTTTTTTTTCCAGTGGCGGTGATGGCTATATCATACCATGGATCCAAACTCAAGAATAATGTTTTCCTGATTTTTGGTTCACCTCATCGGATGTGTAGAGGAGGGGCAAGGGATTGCTCTTGTAAGGTGGTGGTTATTATTGTGTATGTGTGTTATGCATATTATCTTTGAAGGTGTCTTTCAACGGAGTGGACAGTCCTACTTCATCCGTTGGTCATCTGCTCCTTCTCCGACCAACGTCGCGCAACTAGCTTCGGCGTCCTTGGGGAACTTGTGAGGCTACATCTTCCGGTTCCTCCTAGTCGGATCTGGGGTGGTCGTGCAACCTTTTTCTCCTGGATGATAACCCGTTTCCCAAAGGGGTACCACCAACATCTCATGGCTCTGACGGGCGACCTCCCAGCTCGTGCGTCAACGACATTTCCTAGCGTCGATGGCGTTTCATAGATCTAAAGCTGGAATCGAGCTTTGCGCACGTCATGCCGCAGACAAGTGCACGTGCGTGTGTGAGCTTCCACATTGTAGTCGTTTACACAAAAAGAAAACTAGCAAAAACTTCCCTTGGTTTCAAGCTTTTGCATTTGCATGAACTGCAAGACGCACATTCTTGTAAACCCGCTTTCGGCCCACGAAAACGCCTACCTCTCTCTTCTACCGATGAAAAACAAAAACAAAACGCCTGTCTCAAGCCCGGGCACTGACAGGTGGGGCCCATATGCAGAGGCTGTACAAACAGACGAGTTCTACCACTAACCGCTCTCTATGAACAGACGGATTTTCCATACAATTCTCTCGGCCTCCTGATTTTCACCGGGGTGGGGCCCCCTTCCCCCCTTAATCCAATAGATAATTGCCATGTCAAGATTAGCCCGTAAAACTTAAGTAATCCTAGGTTGAAAAAAAAAGTTGCTCATATGTAAATGTATCCGCTCTAGAGTTGACAAGTACTCAAAGAAGAAAAATCGAATCATTGGTTACAGCACACTCCTCTCATGCATGCATTCCAATGATGTACGCAAAGCTCCATCTCTCTTCCCCGTGGATCGGGTGCCAAGCTTCACCGGAGTTTAATTTGGCTTTCCCGGCCGGACGCTGGAAAGCTATCAGCAGGACCATTCCATTAGAGACAAGAGGAATTTCTCTCGCCTTTATTCTGGAGGAGCTTTATTCGCTATACTAGAATTCCAAGACAAGCAAAGGGATTAGAATACACTTCTTGCCTTCTTGCGCAACATCAGTGGAGGGATTTTGTTCACCTTTAAAAAAACAAAAAGGAACTTCATATTCACGGGCTATGGAGGAAAATGGATTGTGGATTGGACAAGTAATTTCAGAAGGGAAAAATATGCAATAGGGAAAGAATGTAGTTTTTTTTTAGAAAAGGAGGAGGACCTCCGGCCTCTGCATCTGGATGATGCATGCAGCCACTTTATTAATTATTCACATAAGACCTTAAAAAGTCATACAACAGTAAGATTAAAGTCACCGTCTAGGCAACATGTGTCGCTTCCTATCCAGTTGATGAAGGGATGCTGATAGTCTGGGTTTAATATCAAACAGACATCATAGCCAAACCTAACATCTATGACCCGAGGTCCCAACTAGGACGTCTGCCGAGTATGGGGCACCCACCAGTCCGGCGCACTCCTCAATCAGGACGCCTGCCGGGTATGAGGCCGCCGCAGCCACCTGCCACCAATCCATCTTCAGTGATGTACTGCTGCATCTACCTTGCCCGGTCTAGCTGCCGTCGACGCCACCATCCTGCGCTCAACCATCATCACACGCCCACCAGCGAGACCCCGATGCTTCATGCCGCTAAGACCCGCCGATGTCGACGTGCTAGATGCCACGTCGCTCCTCCGTCGCGAACACCACCTGCTGCCACTGATCCCATCCCCTGTGCCTGCAGTTCCTCTAACCGAGCACCCAAACGCCCCAGGCGGCGCCTCCAAGAAGGGTACGACACACGCAATGCCGCTGCCGCCCAATCTAAGGAGATTTTGGGTTTTCACCCGGACATGGGGTCGGGTAGAGGGAAGGGACCTCGACGGCGCCTGCAAGTAGGAGAACGGCGACCCTGGTCGTCGCCACCATCGAGATGAACGAGTCATCCAGAGTTTCCTTCGGTCCGATGTCACCTTTACCAGCCTCCACAAGCGTACCGGGGCTGTCGACCGCAATCGTAAGCCACCAAGTGCAGCGGGAGAAAGCCTGCAGCGCGGAGGAGATCCACCGGCAACTCACCGCCCACGCGGTCAAGATGCCGTCCATCCGTCCCCCGCGAATGTCGACAGCCGAGGGCGCCGTCGCCATGCCTAAGAGGCCGCTGCCCCAGGTCCAGGTTCCTCCACGATGGCCGGAGTAGCGAGATCCGGCACCGCGCGGCCGACGCCATCGCCCAAGCCCGCCGTCGACCGATCCCGCCGTCGCCGGGAGCCCGCACGCTGCCGGGAGTCCCACACCCATGAATCTGGGCGCCCGTGCACTGCCGCGAGCCCGCCGCCTCCGGAATTCGCCACACCGCCAGGAGGGCCGCACCCCGCGGATCAGGACGCCCGCGCCGCCGGGGATCCGGGGGAGGGAGGAGAGACCCTCCGCCGCTGTCGCACGCACGGGCTTTGCCCGGCGCCGACCATCGGCAGCGGCGGAGGGGGAGAAGGGCGCTGAAGGGAAACTAGGCGGCGGCGGCGGCTTAGACCTCCCGAGCCGCCCGCGTGGGAGGCGACGCGAGAGGGACGTGGGAGTCAAGGGACCCGTAAGATCGGGAAAGAACGTAGCAGCAGACATGTTTTGAATTATAATGCTATAAAGCCAATGCATCATGCGCACACACACACAGCCGATGCAAAAGCTCACTTGCTCTTCGTGGAAGCAAGCATCTCCCCGCAGACTTGAGATTTGCTCCACTCGTGCATATGTGTATAAATTAATACTCTACTATGCATTTCGTGTGCATGCAGCAAACAGTAGCACCATCAATTTGGTTTGCTTTGCCTATCCACCTGATTGGGAATGAGGCCACTAAGGGATGCCGCGCAAGTTGGAGGGGACAATGCCATCCAAAGACAGAGGTAAACAATGCATATGCAACTCCTTGCTTTCATTTTCTTACAAAGTTTTAAAAACTTATTTTGGTTTGCGGTTTTTTTTTGTACTAGTCAACTTTCACAAGACATTACCAAAGTGTAGAGAGTGCATGTAGTTATATGGACTACGGAAATCCAACTCGGTGCCCAGGCTCATTTGCTCCCGCTCAGAAAAAAATCAAAAGAAATACTAGAAAAATTCAAAAAAATCCATTTTCTGATCAGATGTCCAAATGAGTTGAAATTTGAAGCGGACCTCACGCATCAAATTATCTACCACAAAAAAATGGATTTTTTTTTGAATTTTTCTAGTATTTCTTTTGATTTTTTTTCTGAGCGCGGGTGCAGATGAGCCTGAGAGCAGAAACTCCGCGTCGGACTAACTCTACAATGCATACGAGACTAGTAATTTCAAACCTCAAAAGGAAAGGGTGTGTTCGCCTTCGCAGGCCCATGTAATTCATCCCTTAGTTTCATTGCTTTTGTCTATTTCCATAGCTTTCTTCCTGAGCTATACACACACATAAATAGAGCCTATATGTTTTGCATGGATAAACCCTAGAGGATCTATTTTTAGGAAGGAGAGAATACTATATTTCCCTCAAATATGGTTTAAGCTCAGCACCTCCTAAATCCTTTTGGTCGACGTCCAACCACCATCATACCTATCTTACTCCGTATATAAACTAGATATAGACTAAGTCATGGTTACATTTTGCTAACATGATACTCCATTAATGCTGCATTTTTATTTCAAATGATGTGCAATTTTAGGTGCACAAATCTCAAGCAAATAAGGATTTAAATTTTTTATTATAAATTATTATGTTGGATATACAAAAAGGAAGAAAACAGCGAAATGCATGTTAGTAGGCAGAGCAAACGATACAATATTTGATGATCTAGTGAGTGACACTTCTTTTATTTTGGGCTTGGCCATCCGCAGCTTACAGACTGTCCAAGAGCTCTGGAACGAATGGGAAATCCATTGCCTCATACTTGCAAGCTTTAGCCTACAAGTATTCCTCTTCTTCGCAGCAGGCATGCGGAGGCATAGTGTGTCCCGCATCCTCAAGTTCCTTATATGGTTAGCCTACTTATCGGCCGACTCCGTGGCCATTTTTGTTCTTGGACATCTCGCGGTCCATGCAAGCGGCTCACACCATCTTCTTATCTTCTGGGCGCCATTCCTCCTCCTCCACTTGGGAGGGCAAGACACTATCACCGCCTTCTCTACGCATGATAACGAGCTCTGGCGACGCCACTTGTTAGGATTGGTCACACAAGCATCTGTGGCTGGCTACGTCATCTCAATATCATCTTGGCAAAACAGACTACTCCTAGCTGCCACAGTGCTCATGTTCCTGTCTGGGTTTTTCAAGTACATCGGGCGTACCTTTTGCCTTTACATGTCTAGACCAGAGTCTTTCCGGGGTTCTATGGTGCTTAATTTGGATAAATATGTTAATGGCATATACAATGCACCATATTCTGATGGGAGGTATTCCTGCGAGCAAATACTAGTGCAAAGATTATATGATATGATGCTTAACAAAGTGAGGCTACCGCCCCTTCATGGTTCAAACATAATGTTGGATAGTCCTCTGAATTATATGGCTACCATTGAAGGTGCACATATCATACCGGACTTGCTACATGAGCTCAAATCCAGTCCCAACCGCTCCGGAGCCTATGTTTATGTAAGCAAACGGCTAGTTCGTTCTTATGAAGCCATCTACACCAAGGCTTTCCTTCATTTTGCGTGGTCTGTGACTTTCAAAGCAGTAAAGGATTACAATAAAAAAACATTAGCCACAATACTTCTTCATATTTTTTCATTCCTATTACTCTTCCCACTTATCTCGGCCTTGGTGACATTAAAGCTCTTCATGGATGCCGAAAAGGCCCAACTCTACACCCAGACTGATGTCACAATCTCCTACATATTACTCATAGGAGCCACAATCCTCGAGGTGGCATCTCTCTTCTTGTCCATTCTTTCCTACTTTGCATCTGAAGAAGCAATATCTTGTCCGCCTGTAGCTTGTTTAGCTAGCTATATTCACCCCGCAGGCGGACATAGAAAACACTGGTCCAAAATGCTCTCACAGTATAACATTATGGAATGGTGCACCAGACAAAATGCTACATGCATGGATTTATGCATGGAGTTATGCAATAAGTCATTACTATCACAATGGATTGACAAGACATATTCAAGAATCGCTGTCAGTGAAGATCTGGAGGAGCTTGTCCTTGGCAAGTTGATAGACTTGGGAATGGGGGATAAAAAATGTTGGAACTTTGCTAGCTTCCGGGGACAGATAGCGCTCCGGAGGTGGACTGCTATGTGCACGATCATTGATAGTGCCGACCTGCCAACAAGTGTGATGATCTGGCACACTGCAACAGAGTTATGCTACTACGGATATGATAGGAGCAATAATTATCATCAAACTAACAAGATGAAGGTGAGCAGAGAGTTGTCAAACTATATCATGTACCTTGTCTTCAAGTGTGATGTGATGCTTAGAAGCAGCTCCAAGCTCATACATAGCAACACCTGCAAGGAAATCAATGAAGCTGGATCTTTTCCATTTGAAATATTTGAACGTAACCTAGAAAGGCGTCAACAAGCTGCTACAACAATTCGCGTGGACATTCCTAGTAGCAGCAACAACAACGAGCCGATAACTCAAGTGCAACTTTTGAAAAACAATATAGAGGCTCTTACTTGTCCGGTGTTGCCTCGTGCATGTATAGTGGTGGGCGAGATGGGTGGCATGTCTGCAGATGACCGCTGGGACCTCATCGCGGAGGTATGGCTAGAGATGCTTTTCTACATTGCACCTCGATGTGGGAGGGTTTTCCATGTTCAACATCTAGGTACCGGTGGGGAGTTTGTGACGCATGTCCTTCTGCTCATGAAGTTACTAGGCCCTTTTCTACCACCGCCAGATGCTTAATTAGCTACCACTACGCCCATGGTCACCAAGATGTTTGAGCTCCAAGACACCCCCGCTTCACTAGCTAGCGAGTGCCAGACAAATAAAGCTTGTGAGTTGTATCTATACTGTCTTCAGTAGCAAGTGTGTTTCATTCTGCAAATAAGCCAGCGCACAAGCTCACGGTGTGTGTGAGACGTGCACACTTTTTTGTAATCATATCAGTGCAAAGCTGCTAGTGCCATGGTTTTACATACGTGGTCATAGCGCCCACGCGCACTTGTTACGAATATTTAATTTAATCAAACCTTGAGCTTGAATTCAAAAGCTTGGAACCTATTTGCGTCGTGCCTTCAACTTGTCTATCATCTTTCCCGCAAGAAAAAGAAAGACTGTTCGTAGGTCAAACACACAAATGCAGGAAAAGCCATGGTAAATTTTGTAACACTATGCCGATTACCATTCACCGCTTAGTTCAACGAACACACGTCTTATAGCCATTCCTAATCCTAAATACGTATCAAAGCAAACGTTTTAAAATCTCCATTTCCATTGGTTGTTGGCGTGCATGAGCCTCAAGATGCACAATCCTCTAAACCCGTTTTCGGCCCTAGAAGACGCCTGTCATAAACCCGGACACTGACAGGCGGGGCCCAAACGCAGAGGCGAAACAGCCAGACAAGTTCCCCGCGGGCGACCAATCGATACCACTCCCCTCCATAAACCCTAGCCTCGCCGCCGCCGCCGACGACGACGCCCGCCGCGCCATGGAGGCCACCCTCAAGCGCAAGGCTGCGGAAGCCCCCGCCGACGGGCCCGACCCCCCGCTCAAGGCGCCGCGGGCGGACGCCGCGCCGGCGCCGCCGCCAGACGCCAACGAGCGCGTCGCCTGCCTGCACGACGTCTCCTACCCGGAGGGCTACGACGCGTCCGCCTCCGGCCCGCGCGTCGTCGCGGGCGGCGGCGAGGGCGCGGCCCCGGCCAAGACGTTCCCCTTCCCGCTCGACCCCTTCCAGTCGGAGGCCATCCGCTGCCTCGACAACGGCGAGTCCGTCATGGTGAGCAGCAAATCCAATCCCTGCGCCTCCCCCCATCATCCTACCCACCATGCTCTTGGCTTAGCTTCTCCTGGTTAATGTAATTTCACTATAAAAATTTAGTCTTTATACTTGCTTCCGCCTGCTGGATTGGGCAATTTGTCCTGCCGCCAAGTTTTCCCCACAGGAAATTCAGTGCTAGTTGGTCTGCCGCTCATGCGTGTTTCATTCACCAGGTTTCGGCGCACACGTCGGCGGGGAAGACGGTGGTGGCGCTGTACGCGATAGCCATGTCCCTGCGCAACCAGCAGCGGGTCATCTACACGTCCCCCATCAAGGCCCTCAGCAACCAGAAGTACAGGGAGTTCAAGGAGGAGTTCTCCGACGTCGGCCTCATGACCGGGGACGTCACCATCGAGCCAAACGCCTCTTGCTTGGTACCAGATCGATCGCCGACCACATTGAAATTTTTTACTCTCCCTCTGTGGGTATGCCTGTTTGGTGCTTAAAGCGTGTGTGTGTGTGTTCTGAAATGTAGGTCATGACCACGGAGATTTGGCGAAGCATGCAGTACAAGGGGTCCGAGGTGATGAGGGAAGTCGCTTGGGTTATCTTCGATGAGGTGCATTACATGCGCGACAGGGAGAGGGGAGTGGTGTGGGAGGAGAGTATAGTGATGGCGCCCAAAAACTCGCGGTTCGTGTTCCTCTCGGCAACTGTACCCAATGCCAAGGAGTTTGCTGATTGGGTTGCCAAGGTTTGTCTGGATTTCCCTCTGTTTTTATGTTGCCGCCTTGCCTTTGATAGTTCATAATAAGAAATCATAAGAAAGTTCTCTGCTCAGTATAGTAAAGGGATATTCACATAAGTTTCATTATGTTGATGCACATAAATGTCTATTTGCCTCAATGCATTTGATGTTGTACATGGTAACCATTCATCTATATTTTCAGCATATGTGTGTTATGCATAATGAAGGTAGCATGACTTTGTTTCTCAGGTACATAAGCAACCTTGTCATATAGTATACACCGACTACCGACCTACACCCCTCCAGCACTATGTATTTCCTGCTGGAGGTGATGGCCTATACCTGGTCGTTGATGAAAATGGCAAGTTCAGAGAGGACAGCTTTCAGAAATCTCTGAATGTCCTTGCCCCTGCTACTGGTAGTGAGAAGAAGAGGGAAAACGGGAAGCGGCAAAAGGGCCTCGTCTCGGCAGGCAAAACTAACGAAGAAAGCGACATATTCAAGATGGTGAAAATGATAATTCAGCGTCAATATGACCCTGTGATCCTTTTCAGCTTTAGCAAAAGGGAGTGTGAATTTCTTGCTATGCAGGTAAGTTCTTTTCTAGATTGTTAGTTGATTTACAGGATATAACTCTTCTATAGCTCAAGGAAGTAAATGTCTTAGTTGATTTTGACTGCGCTGCTTGTGTTGTGTAGATGGCCAAGATGGACTTGAATGGGGATGATGAGAAAGTGAACATTGAAACAATTTTTTGGAGTGCCATGGATTTGCTTTCAGATGATGACAAAAAGCTTCCCCAGGTTTCGAATATGCTTCCGTTATTGAAACGCGGCATTGGAGTACATCATTCTGGCCTGTTGCCCATTCTAAAGGAAGTGATTGAGATACTTTTCCAAGAGGGCCTCATCAAGGTTAGCAAATGTTACTGATCTCTCATGACTTCTTGGGCTGCCACTGTTTCCTTGCCTCCAAACTAGCATATTGTTGGAAGTGTGGTAGTGTACCAATACTCAGCCTAGTAGCCTATTACTTTGTCTTTTCTCTTGAGCTAAAACTGCATGCCTTTAAAAGCTGAGGTTATAGTTCTTTTTTCAGTCATCCACATCAAAGGAACAGATGATGGATTAGGTCATTTGGATGGTTGCTGTTGTATTGCAGTTTTGTAGTGAACATGGGGCATTGTTCTTGAACTTGCAATGCAAGATGTGTATGTTAGATTTTTTGTAGCCCTGCTCTTATATGAACACTAGCACTAGGAAATTTGATTGCAAGAAAGTGAGGTCTAAATATTTTTGAGTACTTACTGTTCTTATTCTGTGTTATGAACTGATGATTTGGGAGTGTTTATTTTATTTGAATTGTAAGTGATAATTTTGTTTTGTGACTAATAATTTTTCACTGATATTGAAATCTGGTGTTGTAGTGTTTGTTTGCCACAGAGACATTCAGTATTGGATTGAACATGCCTGCAAAGACTGTTGTGTTTACCAATGTACGCAAGTTTGACGGAGATCGTTTCAGATGGTTGTCAAGTGGAGAGTACATCCAGATGAGCGGCCGTGCTGGTCGTCGAGGTATTGATCAGCGTGGTATCTGCATATTGATGGTAGATGAGAAAATGGAACCCTCAACTGCCAAAATGATGCTGAAAGGAGGTGCTGATAGTTTGAACAGGTCTGTATCATGTATTCTTTTCTCCTACTTCTATCTAGAACAATAACATACATACATCCCAGCTGGATATTGTGAATGGAAAGACCATCTGGACAGAGAACTGAGACTGGGATTGGGTGTTTCACTTGGTGTATATATATGCTTAAAACTGTTTGCCATATCTTTTGTGATAACTAAGTACTCCCTCTGTTCACTTTTATAAGGCTTGTAGATGTTTCAGACAGTGTGCAAAACAGCACAATTTCACTTGTCTGAAACGACTTATAGAAGTGAACGGAGGGAGTAGTTTCTTCCATGCATGCTATGCCAGTTCTTTGCATCTTGGAATCTTGAGTTAGCATCGCTTATATTTTCATTTTCTGATTCTGTACTATTATGTTTCTTCCAGTTGTTTAAATGCACATTTTTCTTCTACTTTGCTGGCTCTGATACTATTATCTTCTTGCTTAGTGCCTTTCATTTGAGCTACAACATGTTGTTGAATCAACTGCGCTCTGAGGATGGTGATCCAGAAAAGCTTCTTCGACATTCATTCTACCAATTTCAAGCAGACAGAGCTCTCCCTGATCTCGAGGTTTGTTGATATTTTCTAAGTATTTTCTTCTTTGAATAAACTTCTAACTTTTGCAGTATGCCTCTCGTCCTTTTGCTCATGATTCTGTTAGTTAGCTTTGGGCATACATGCATGTTCTTTGTATCCCATGGATACTCATATAAGGTTGCTGTACTATATATGTTGTAATATAATTATTTCCTAGGGGTATTCCTCACTGTTCCCGTTAAGATGTAATAAGATGCTCCTGCCACAACAATGTTTATTACTTGCTTTTTGCCATTTATGATATGGTTGCATGTTTACGAAGAAGAAGGCTTTTTAGAATTGTACCCAAACAGTGTTGGTTGTTTTCCTGAGTTTTCATGTATGCATACGTTGGATGTGTCGAGATGACACTAACTAGCCTGTATATACCAGTTAGAATACATATTATGTTGGTAAATTGGCTGGTGTGAACTACCATAGCAGTGCCTTTTGGTCTAAAAACTTATACATCAAAAACCCCAGTCACTAAAGCATTGTTGCAATTAACTTATCCTGACATTCCTCTGTTTGAACTTTGTGCAGAAGCAAGTCAGTGAACTGGAAATAGAAAGAAGTTCCCTGGTTATTGAAGACGAGGAGAGCGTGAAGGACTACTATGATCTCTTACAGCAGTACAGAACTTTAAAGAAGGATGTCCGTGATATTGTACTTTCGCCAAAATATGTTCTGCCTTTCTTACAATCCGGAAGGCTTGTTCGTGTTCAATACAGTACAGATGAGTCCACCTTCTCTATTGACGAAAATGTGTCGTGGGGAATTATAATAAATTTTGAGAAGGTGAAAACCAATGCTGAAGGTAACATACATACACTCTTCTCTGTTAGTTTTGCTATTTTATTCATGGGGTCCAATGTAAAGATCGTACAGCTTCATTTATAGAATTGACCTGCCATTGCCAAGTGGAGAGTAATCTCCCTTTATAACTATATGGCATTCCCTTTGTGGGAGATCTCAAGCCTGTATGAGCTTGGTGGCTAATTAGCCAGTTACACACTGCAGCCCATGGCAGCAATCTCTGTGTGAATGGTCAGTAAGCTCACCTACATCAACCTGTTTTGTTGTGTCAATTGAAGGAATGACTCCTTCACGGGTTTCTTTCTTTGATCCATCAACTCACACTATGGCTTAAGGTTGTTTGTTTCAGACTACCACATGTTGTTCTCGTTCCTACCCTCGTATGTTTTAATTCATGAAACAGTTGCCTTACAATGCGATCCTAACTCTGACGTTTTATGGTCATTGCTTTACAACATTTAATAGGGGGGAGGCACTGTCTGTAGCTATTTTGACTCTGCTGACTTCTGGTTTTTGTTCTTACAGAAAGAAGGCCTGAGGATTGTGATTACACTGTTGATGTCCTCACCAGATGTTCTGTAATCAAGGACGTAAGTGGAAAGAAAACAATGAAGGTTATTCCTCTCAAATCCCGCGGAGAACCGGTTGTTATTTCGTTGCCACTTTCTCAGGTAATTTACTTCTCCCATTTCACCAGTTAACCTGTTATGTTCCACTTCTAACCATTTTTATGACATTACAAAGCTGTTTGTTTTCGTACTTAATCCTAAATTGAACTGAATAAACAGATTGATGCACTAAGCAGTGTCCGGATGTACATTCCTAAGGATCTTTTGCCTGTAGAAGCTCGAGAAAACACCTTGAGGAAAGTTGAAGAAGTGCTTTCAAGGTTTGCTAAAGATGGGGTTCCTCTATTGGATCCAGAAGAAGATATGGAAGTAAGAATATATAGTGCATATCATATTGCCAGGCTTCCTCTTCTCATTTTTAATCGTAATGATTTTGTTCCTTTCAGGTAAAATCTAGCTCCTACCGGAAAGCTTCCAGAAGAATAGAAGCTCTCGAGAGCTTATTTGAGAAGCATGACATCCGTAATGCTCCCCATATCCAACAGAAGCTGAAGGTCTTGCATGCTAAGCAAGAAGTAAAAGCCAAAATAAAGTCCATAAAGAAAACAATGCGGGCTTCGACTGCTCTAGCCTTTAAGGACGAGCTCAAGGCACGAAAACGAGTTCTTCGCAGGCTGGGGTAATGCATCCTCTGACACCCAAATTTTATTTGTCTTTGGTGTGCTTGCATCTCGGGAGTCCATGTTACCGAATATTGGGTGAACTAGACAACATAACATTCTCATGTTTGTGACAAAAATCCTTGCTGTTGTGCCCTGCATATGTTGGATTCTTAGGAAGTACTCCCTCTGTAAACTTTTATAAGATCATCTAGATCACTAAAGTATTCTTTGAGAAAATATTTGCAGAACAAATTTATGATTTTTCTGCTTGGGCACCTGATGAAAGCAAGCACGAAACTCAACTATTCTGCTAAACTGAACAATCCTTGACTATTAGAGTTAAATACTAACCTCATTGTTTGAAAATTAGAGATGTATCTTGTAGATATTCATTGTAAAGTGCAATTTGGTTGTATTGAATAGAAAGTACTGTCTGCTGCGTCAATCTTCATTTTCTTGTTTTTCATAAACCTTATTGGGGTGTCTTGTTGATTTCAGATATATCACCAGTGAGGATGTGGTAGAAATAAAGGGCAAAGTGGCATGTGAGATCAGCTCAGCCGACGAACTGACATTGACCGAGCTTATGTTCAGTGGTACTTTGAAGGATGCTACAGTGGAGCAGATGGTTGCCCTGCTTTCTTGCTTTGTCTGGCAAGAGAAGCTTCAGGATGCCCCAAAGCCAAGGGAGGAGCTCGACTTGCTCTTCTACCAGCTGCAAGAGACGGCACGAAGGGTCGCGAACCTCCAGCTTGAATGCAAGGTGCTCAATAATGCTATTACCAGAAAATCATACCATATCAGTTGTGTTGTTTTGATGCTTTAGAATTGCAACCCAATTGCTGAAACTTGTTTTTGTTATGGCCTTGCTGATGACAGATCCAGATCGATGTTGAGAGTTTCGTGAACTCCTTCCGCCCTGACGTGATGGAGGCCGTGTACTCGTGGGCCAGAGGGTCCAAGTTCCACCAGATCATGGAGATGACACAGGTGTTCGAAGGCAGCCTGATCAGGGCCATCAGGCGGCTGGAGGAGGTCCTGCAGCAGTTGATCCTGGCGTCCCAGTCTATTGGCGAGACCCAGCTCGAAGCCAAGCTCGAGGAGGCGGTCAGCAAGATTAAGAGGGATATCGTGTTCGCTGCGTCCCTGTACTTGTGACATCTCCTGTGTGGTTTGGTTCCATCACAGGAGCTCATGCGCGGGGATAGAGAGGTTATCATTGTCTGCTGTTCTTGTCCAGCGCCATCGACATGGACACGGTTGAGCTGCCTTGACTGGTTTGATGTAACACGGAGCGGTGTGTTGTCGCCATGGCGGGGATACAATTTTGTAGGTTGTAGAAGCAGCAAGTCGTGATTGAATTGATTAGAGTTTTGGTTTTGGTCCAAGGACTCAACCTGTACCAATTTTTCTTCCTCCCTGTACACAGAGACACAGAATTGAACTAGAGATGTACCTGAATTGATATGCCGAGAATGATGAGTGTCTGATAGAAATTTCCTTTTCATGTACCTGAATTTCACCCCAAATTGAATGAATGTGTTTGTGTTGCTTGTCATGAGCCATCTCTATTTGTGATCACAAATGAGAAAATGCAACAAGTCTGAACAACCGTTGGGGAAATACAATCATGCATTGTTAAACCATCCATTTTATTTATGACCAATGAGAAAATGGTTCTGACACAAATGAAGACAAGTTTGTCTCCCCACACAACAAATCACAAACCATTTCAAAGAACAAATTACAAATGGCATGGAAATAACACCCAACAGACTGGTAGTAGTAGTTTTAGAAACAAGAAAACGGACTGCAGCTATGTACAAAGAAGAGAGAGCATAGCATTCTCCTGGGAGCACACATGGTTGGTTGAATCTTATCTTTTTGTTTCATTTATTTGCTACCAATTCTCCTGCACGATCTTGGCCTTTTCGAATATGAACTTGCCTTCCTTGTACTTCTGGGACTCCTCGTAGGCGCGCTCGTACTTCCATCCGAGCACCTCGCGGCAGTCACGGCAGTGGATGTCGGCGACGGTGTGGAGCCCCGTCATGAGCTGCCGGTCCTCCTTGGCCCCCGTGGTGACGTTCATGGCGTGGGAGAAGAGGAACGCGCGGCCATTCCTCCCCTAGAACAGCAGCCAAAAGAGCAGAGTATTAGTATTTATCCTCCAAACACAATCAAAATTGAGATAGACAGATCATAGCATATCATATCGAGGTCTCGGCATCTGAATGGGGCTCCTACATGTGACAGCCTCCTACAACTGCTGCTATAAACTCCGATATACTCCCTCTGTAAACTTTTATAAGAGCGTTTAGATCACTACTTTATAAGAGCGTTTAGATCACTAAAGTAGTGATCTAAACGCTCGTATATTTGTTTACAGAGGGAGTATATACAAGTATAGAAACACAAATGCTAAACTCAACTACAGAAACGTCCTCAGATTGGATAATTAATTACAAGCCCGCAGCTAGTTTTAGCATGACATCCCCAAGCAGTCCAACATTAAACTTAAGTTCCTATTGATTGATTAAGCTCTGCCTGTCCAATCTTGATCCCTAACGCAGCTAAAGTCAGCAAGGAGAAGAAGAAAATTAATTAGTTATCCTTGTTCTTCTTCACCTGGAAGGCCTTGGAGATGATATCGTCGTGGAGACAGACGTGGTTCCGGCAGTGGCAGCAGCTGTACACCCGCGGCCCGACCAATTCCGCCATCTATCTATCTCCTTCCTGCAACCAATCCGATCCACCGATTGAATTAGGAATCTAGCAAGCGCACAACAACGATATCTTGTTGTCTGAAACAGAGCATATAGTTTATCGATGATTCGGGTTTAACGATCATCAGGGAATGAGTATAATTAACCTGTCACTATGAATATATATGCCTTTATCAGTAACCATCTTCTTTGTTGGCTAAGGGATTATATAATCCCCTCTCGACTGTTGTCCCAAAATTCTTGTCTTAGATTTGTCTAGATACGCTTGTCTGCTGTTATTTTGGGACGGAGGGAGTAGATGATACAAAAACTGCAGGCAAGGGATTATACAACATAACAACCCAGCTGCTGTTATTTCCTTTCTGTATGTTGTTTGGTTTGTGCGCTAGCGAGGATCAGTAGCGTAGTGGTGACCACCTGAGGAATCTCCCGATCCGATTGGAAAAGGCGAAGCATACATACCTTGATTGCTTGCTCCGATTGAAGGGTACTTGTTGCTCCTCCAGTCCCTTAGCCACTCGGCGGTGGCGTGCAGATTGGATGCGCGGCGGCCCGGCAGTCGCAGGAAGGCTCCGTCGATGCAGCAGCCGGCCGGCCGGGCGAGAAGGAAGGGGAATAATCGGGAGGAAGACCTAGCTTGCTTGCTTGCCTGCCTGCTAGAACCAAATCGCCATGGAGTCTCTTCTGTCCGTCGATCGATTTGGGGGAAAGGAGAAGAAAGACTTTTTTTTTCTTTTCTCTCCTCTTCCTCCTACTAGAAAGAAGAAGAAGACGTGAGAGGCTGAGAGCACTGTGCGCATCGGCGCACTGGGCCGGGCCAGAATATGCAAAATCACTTGTTGTTAATGGTGTGATTCTCAAAAAGCATTTCAACCGTTTTTACCATTGGATTTATCGCACCGAGATGTTCAAAACTAGATACATGGTTTTTTTGAACATAAACTAGATACATGTTAATAAGTATTGACAAACCTTTTTTTAACAAAAAAGAAGAAGAAACCCAGAGCCGGAAGCACGGATTTTCCCCATTTCCCTTTTACTTTTACCGTTTTTGTACTTCTCGCGGAGCCAAATCTGTGCCTCTACGAGATGCAAAGCTGTACTTATCGCGAAGCACAAAAAAAAAGACACGGGTTTTCCCCTTTCGAGGCGGAAGTAAATATGTGCCTTCACGCGAAGCAAATATGTGCTTCTCGTGGTAGAAAAAAAAACCACGTAAAAGAACTTCGTGATTTTTTTTCCCTTTCGAGGCGGAAGTAAATATGTGCTTCTCGTGGAAGAAAAAAAAAAATCAAAACTTCGTGATTTTTTTCTTTTCCAAGAAACACGGTTGTGCTTCTCACAGAAACAAATTTGTGCTTCTCTTGAGAAAAGATCATGATTTTTTTGCCTTTCCGAGAAGCATAGCTGTGCTTCTTGTTGAAACAAATATGTGTCGCCACGAGAAGCAAATATATGCTTCTCGTGAAAGCAACAAAACTTTTCACGATTTTTTGTGCCTTTTTTTTTTTGCTTTTTTCAAGAATCTGTGTCTGCACAAAAAATAAATCTATGCTTCTTATGAAAGCACAAACTTTTCATGATTCGGGAAGCAATGCAACTTCTCGAGCGTGGCTCCGCGCATGCAGTCCCCACCGCCCACGTGCATCGCGCGGGCCTGGCTCTGGTGAAACTGCCGATTCGAGCGTTCCTAGCGAGTAGGCCTAGAGGTGTTTTGAGTTTCGTGCTACGCAGACCGAATAGTGAATGTAGACAACCAAACGGACCACGATCTTCCCGCGTGGGCCTGGTTGGCCTATATGCGGGCAACCAAACACATCCTATATGTTTTTGCTTCTTCGGTAGGACTACTTGTAAGTTGTAACCAGTGGTATTTACAAAAAAGAGAAGCAATTCCTCAGCCACCGCCGCTGCCGCTACCCAACCCTAGAATTACACGACGCATGCAATTCAAAATGTTTTGCATGTGTTGCCCCTAAAAACCAAATGTGTTGGAAAATGATCGCGTATATTTAGATATGCACATTGGTATTTTAGAAAATGTGTATGGTGTTTCTAGAAGAAAAAAAACCATTTGAATTTTAAAGTGGCCAGGCTTTTCCTTCAAATAATTAATTATGTACCCAGTTAAATAATTGTAATTCCAAACCATCTGTTCCTATTTTTTTAATATGAGTTTGATCCTCCTTTTTTTAATAAAGTTGTTCGTGTTTTCAAGCACGAAATGTTCACACTGTGCAAAAGTCATATTAAATTATTTTTTAGTAAGAAGTTCATGTGGTTCAAAGAGTGTAGATGTTTTTGGAAAAAAAAAATTCTCACGTCTTTTCTTAAAACTGACCAGCACATTAAAAAAAATGTTCATGTTTTTTCATATCAAGTGTCCACATACTTTTAATAAAAATGTTTATGCCATTCAAAAAATGTCCGCTTACTTTTAAAAGTTTTTACGTTGTTTAAAAAATTTCACGGCACACTACCAGAAAACAAGCGTTCGCGTGCCTTTGTAAAATTGTTTATGATGCCCAAAAGGTTTTAATGTGGTTTTAGAAAAAGAGCATTCCTAGAAAAATGTTGGCATGTCTAAACTACTTGTAACAAGTTTTTTTTTCGAGCTTTACTTGTAAGAAGTTGTGGCTCTTTTTTTGGGGGTAACAAGTTGTTGTTGGAGGCACGCAATGCATGGCTTGATAGAAGGCCGTGAACTTGTAACAGCCTGTAGAATCCAGCCCCTGATTAAATTGCTTGGGCCGCGAGTTAATGGGCCGTAGCAGCTAGCTAACTAGCGTAAAAGAAAAAAAAAGTAGAGCAGAGCTCACAAGGAGTGTGCTCTGCTGCTCCGTGGCGTGGATTGGATCCATCCCCACCCAGATCCGGCCGGCGGGGTCCTCCCTCCAGGTTTCATCTCCATCCTCGGCGGCGGCGGCGGCGGCGGGGGACTAGCCACCGGAGAGCGAGCGAGGCGCTGCCGCCGCTGCAGCGCGGCCGAGCAAGGGGACGCGCGGCGGCCGGTGGTAAGATGCACGCTCGCCTGTATTACTCCACTCCACTCCACTCCATTGAAGCTAGCTATTTCAGTCCAACTCCACGGATTTATTGATAGGCGTCTTGTGTCCCTTCCTCACCAAGGTTGCCACCAACTAGAGAGACTCAGCTCCCACAGCTTGAACCTCTAGATTCTTTTTAAGCTGCCAAATGCCATGATATATTCACAAGTTGTATATCTTTAGACTCTAGATTCTGCTCAAATTGTCAGGCGCAGCTGATGGTGTTTCAGCAGGTCAGGTTAATGTGTTAATGTGGATGTTGACAACAGATTCCAGCATCCAAGATATTTCAGTCTCCCATCCCTAGTTTAGCCTACTCCTGAAACTAGATGGCAGAGCAAACTTGGATAGCCGAAAGCGCAACTGATGGCTACCTCCCTGCTGCTGCGACACCTGCCCAACTTTTTTACATGGTTGGACTGTCTCTGATGTGTATAGTAAGTATCGAGAAGCTGTTGAGGAAGTTACATTTTCTTTGGCAGTGTGGTTAGTAAGTGGTGTTTGCAGCATTAAGAAGGGGTGCCTATGTATGTGTAGTGGTATTTACAACATTAAGTCAAGTCCTTGTGCCTGACAGAATTTCCTGGGCATGTAAGGTCGACTGGTACATGCTTTTTGTAAGTGATGATGATAGTGCACCTGATTTTCTGTTCAAAATGCAGACTATATATATTTCTTAAACTGTCACATTGTCATGATATATATTCAGTCAGAAGTATATGTTTCACTGAAGTGCCTAGTTGATGGCGTTTCGATAGGTGAGGTTAATGTGGATGCCAAGAGCAGATCCAGCATTTGCAAGTTTAGTACAAAATGATGTCCCTCCTAATTGTTAATTTTGGTCAAAAGGCCTATCGTAACTGCTGCTATTTATTTCCTCATGAGTTTTGCATTCCAGTTCTGTTACTTTCAACAACTAGTTTATCAACTAACTGGGAGCATGCATTCGTTTTATTCAGCTGGCCGCAAGCAGAGAACGCTGTGCTCCTAAAGAACTATCTTCGGAAAAGCTGGCCAACCAGGGATCTAGAATCAGCATCACCTCGAGTCTCAAGCAATGGGCAGTGAACTGCTCACAACTCCGGTTGCGCTACCGGTGGAGCCTCCTTTGATCCCGTCCACGACCACTACCACTGGCAACGGAACAACCACCAGAACCATCACAACAATCACCACCACCACATGCTCCTCCTCTGCCGCCGATGGCACCACTACCACCACCACGACAACCACCACCACCACCACCACAACAACCATCACAACCACCTCCAACGCCACAACCATATCATCCCTCTGTGATGATGACCTTCGCGAGATCTTCCTCCGCCTCCCGAACCTCCCGGCTCTCATCCGTGCGGCGCTCACCTGCCGCTCCTGGCTCGGAGCCATCCGTTCTTCCTCGTCCTTCCGCCGCCTGTTCCGCGCCCTCCACCCGGCGCCCCTCATTGGGCTCTTCCTTCAAATTGACGATGCTACCACCCCCTCCTTCGTCCCTCTGCGCCGGTCAGACGCCGACGTCACCGCTGTCCTCCGCCGCGGGGATTTCTTCCTCACTTCCCTTCCACTCAAGGCTGGCGCATTCTCGGGTTGGAGTATCACCGACTGCCGTGATGGATACATCCTCCTATGGAACATGCTCGATAAGCCGTCCGTCGCCGCCGTGAACCCCATGACCTGGGCTGTGGACATCATCCCGTTGCCCGACGGTGTCAAGGCTGGGAGACGCCGCAATTTTGCCTACCTTGGCTTCCACCTGCTGTGTTCTGATGAGAACCCCTGGTCGTTCCGTGTGGTCTGCGTCTGCTCGGATCAGCGAAGGATCCGCGTCGCTATCTTCTCGTCGGAGACATGGGAGTGGGTCGTCCACCCGTGGGTACACATTGGTGGTGACTGCAACCTAAAGTTCGGTGCTGGAATGGTGGTGGACGGTTCTGTTTACTGGCCTTACCATGGCCAAGGACGAATGATAAAGATCAACGTAGCGACCATGGTTATCACCACTGTGGAGCTACCCTTGCAGGTGAAGGTGGAGGGGTACAATTTCATGGCTGGGGAGACTAAGGATGGACGATTATGCATTGTCTATGAATCTGGTTTCTTCCTGCATGTTTGGATCCGTGGTGTGGACGGTTATGGACTTGATAACTGGGTGCTGCATAACATGATACCTTTGAGTGAAGAAATCGACGAGATCACACAGGGGTTCGCTCTGGAGTTGCAGGGTGACCTCAAAGTTGTGCAGGTCAGGTCTGGATACGTCTACTTGTCCACGACATGCACGACCCCTGCTGGCACGCTCCACTGCTGGTTCTTCTCCCTGTCATTGGACACCTTGGTGCTTGAGTTGCTCGTGGAGGGGAAATTTAATGGCTGTGCGCATCCGTATAACATGGCCTGGCCTCCTTCTTTGGTTGGTGATGATGGGAGCACAGGGCATGAAGTTGAAGCTTCTCACTGAAGCGTGCAGTTGTTCGTCGAATGGAAATTTGTGGGTACGAGCTAACAGTTCTCAGTTACTGTTTGGTTGATGCAAAATATTATCTAGAAACCTTGTATCTTAAGTAATTGTTATTGCCATAGAAAACCTTTAGATGCTTTGCAAGTATTGGAACAGTTCTGGAGCTAATGACTTCTATGGACGATTGGGCTTTCATCTGCTGCAAACTTTCTATGGAAAACTGCTACTATTATTGTTTGCGCGCAATTTCTTAATTTATGAGGATCTGTTTTTCGACCTTTGCTGTTCTTTTATGCATGCAAAGCTAAAAATAGGAATCAAATGCGTTCTTCTGATGTGATCGATTTGTAGTAAGAATACTTCTTTTTCCCCAATGTATTATTATTGCCTGATGATTTATGGTCTCAAGTAGTAGTGGCCAGTGTTCTCCTCAGTTATGTGGCGAGAGTCTGCCGCTGAAGCTGATGGGTTTTATGCAACTTTGTGTGGAACGCGCCCTCTTGGTAAGGCACGCTGGACGCTGAATTGGGAGACTGTGTGTCGTCTTGATGTGTGTATTCAATCTGGCTCTATTGGTTTCAGATTACACGTTGTTCATGAAATTTCCGAAAAAGAAGTGTAATTTTTCAGAAACCAGTGCGGTTGATGTGTTGTGCTGTTGTTGCTGTATGAGAAGGGGCCAGCAGCAGAGACGCTGAATCCTGCACTGCTTGCGTGATGGTGAAACTGAAACTGTTTGCATTTGAATTCAGTTACTTAAAACTAGTGATGCAATAGCAGTACTGCCATCTACATTTCGTAATGCCATGCACGTACAGTACGTAAGTAAATGCAACAAGTTTATTTTCGTCTGTTTTTTTTTCATCTCACCTCCCACCACCCCCTTCCCACTGGATTTTCTCCCTCCCATAAAAAAAACCAAATCCCATTAAATGTGAAGATCTTGTTTCGTGCTTGCTTTGCCGGGTGTTGCTTCAATTCAATCACATAAATAATAAGTAATTAAGAATTCAAACGGGTATGGCAGGGACACCCTGATTAGAAAGCAATATGAGTGTCAGGAACAAATAGTCGAGGAAAACTACGAATAATAGGGGTATGAAAACATCGAAGAAGGGACAATGAAAAAGAATGAACCTAGCTAACAATAGTGCTGACTTTTAGTGCATGTTCTTTCTTGCTAAACACAGACATGGTACATGTTCAGTGCTGCTTCAGTCAGGAGAAGGAACATATATAAATATAAAACGTGACCCTGTAGAATGTAACAAATAACAATAACCAGGATAATGTTATGTCAGATACTAGTTGCTCAAGTTCTCGCAAGTAGCAGCAAGAAGTGTTTGCACACATAGAAGGAAAACAAGCAGCAGAATTTTGCAGAGGTGAACACAACTGGACAGCAAAAATGTTCTCAGAAAAAGGCAGGACAGTCCATATCACTACTTGTACTTGAGATGTACCTACAAATTTATTCAACCAAGTCATCATATGGACCATTCATTCGTGATGTCTAGAAAAGACAACAAGCATCACAGCAGATAGCACAAAGCCGCGGCGGAGTCGTTTGAGAGCCATCCGCATGGACGGCCTTTGCTGCGGATTCCCCACGGTGCAATCCACGCCCAGCATGAACACAGTTGCCATCTCCTTCATGTACCGCGCTTGATCTGGGATGTCCCTGTCCACGGCACTCTGGGACATTTCCTGTTGGTTTGCCATCAGTTTAGTGAAGTTGTTCCGCGCCCAGGTCGCCAAATGACCATCCGCTCCAAATTCATTGGCCATCCGCCCCGTGACGAGCTCCAGCATGAGCACCCCAAAGCTGTATGTGTCGACCTTCTCTGTCAGCTCGCTTGCTGCGACCCCATATTCTGCAGTTAATCATTTATTAGTACTAGTTATTAAAAGACCAAGATAGTGAAGACAGAGTTCCCTGTAATTAAGAAAAAGTCAAGACAGAATTCTATTGGGTGCATCGACCGCCCAACATACCTGGAGCTGCGTACCCAAAGTTACCAAGAGGCAGGCCAACAATTGGCAACGGTTGGTCGAGTCCGGCCATATTCATCTATGCAGAGTCAAAGCTGGCTATCACGGGCTTGAAATTCTGATCAAGCAAGATGTTGCTGGAGTTGATGTTGTGGTGGATAATCGTTTTTTTGCATCTGTGGTGCATGTGGCAAAGTCCTTTGGCCACGCCGATGGCAATGAGCCTCCTCTCCGGCCAGCTCAGCGGCCGACCACGACCAGCATCCATGGGTTGGTGCAGCCAGGATTGAAGGCTGCCATTCACCGGATACTCATAGACAAGCATGATGGCGTCTTCCCACTGGATGAGGTCTACGACTTTGATGATGTTGTCGTGAGAATTGCTGGCTAACAGGATCATCTCCGACTCGTAGCGATACTTGACATTGTCGTCCACTTGTAGTGCAAGGTTCTCATTCTGGAACTTCTTGACGACCAGCGTAGTTGGGGGACAGGATGCCAGCAATGGCTTGAACCTTTATTATGTGGAGTTCGTCATCCCTTACCATTCTGCTAACCCACACCATTTTCTTATTATTTTCAGTAAGGCTGTCGACTATGGCTTGTCCATTGAGCGGAATAGGCAATGTCTTGGCAGGACGGCTGCGGAGCTGCATTGTTTCAGGGGCGGGGTAGCGCGTGATGAGGTTCATGTCAAGTGTGTATCAGCCTGCAAACATATTATTTATTAGCACTCAGTATTATTGTCTCCTTCTCCAAAGTCCAAACATGTATACACGTATAATTACTAAAAGTATAGTACAAAGAGAGATGCATGTTTGTAATTAGTTTGACAGCAAAATGTCCACCGGGAACTACAGTACATAAAAAGAGAGATGCGTGCTTGTAATCAGGAATTCAGGAGTATTATTGGTTCCCAATACATGGAACGCGCGTAAGGATCAAACAACTGAAATTGGTGGTAGCCTGCACCTAAAAAGTACTTCCTCCGTAAACTAATATAAGAGCGTTTAGATCACTATTTTAGTAATCGAAACACTCTTATATTAATTTACAGAGGGCGTATAACCTACTATAACTTTAATTGATAGGAGTATATCCTATCTACAAGGATTCAGTTACTGGTGCAAATCAGATGAGAACATTCAGAAGTCAGAACCCAGCTTCAGATAAATTCATGGAGTGCTCTGCTGCTTATCACTTGCTCAGAGAGAGAGAGAGAGAGAGAGAGAGAGAAGAGAGGAGTGAAATTAGTTGAGGGGAAACGTAGAGGGAGAAGAGAGGAGATTATTCACCACAGGAATTTCACGGATCGAGAGGAGGCGGCGGCCGGAGTTGGAGAAGAAAAGCTGAAACACGGGCGATGCAGTATACGGGAGCTCGAAGTGGTGAGGAATCCGACCATGCCTTGGTGGGCGTACCGGCACACCGACGGTGGTCCTCTCACTCGGGCACGGCCAGCCGCCCCAAAGTCGCCTGCGCAACAGGAGCTTCATCTCGTCCGTATCCGGGGGTCTTCGCGGCGACCTCAGCGCTGACCGATCAAGGACTGACGGAGCTCTCCGTGCGGAGAGGATGGACTAGCGGATCCACGCCGGCGAACCCACCCCAACGACGATGGAGAGGAGAAGCAAATGAGAGAGATGTGGTGGTGTACGTGGGGTTGACGTGACAGATAGAGGCAGGCACAATAATACAAAACAAAACGTGAGCGAATTCCCTTTCCGCGTCGCTGACTAGTGGGCCCTATCTATCTGCCAGCTTTTCCTACGTCAGCAATCAAGGCTTTGTGTGGACAAATTCTCCCCAGAATTTCGGATTACTAGTTTTGTACTAAAGTTCAAATAAAATTTGTTCAAGCTTAAACTTAGTTGATGTTTGCTAAAATCTGGAGAGTCCGGGCTGAAATAATTCTGAAGCAGATTTTGTGCAAAAATTGCTGATATTTTACTTTTACTTTTTTGCGAAATAAGTTGCAGCTATCTTGAGACCTGTATGTATGATTTCTACATTTACAGAATACGTAATTGACAAGTGTATGCTGATATTATCAACAGTATGTGGGCTAATTATTACTTTCTTCGTTCCTAAATATAAGTCTTTTTAAAATTTGAATATGAGCTACATACGGATGAATATAGGTGTATTTTAAACCGTAGATTCACTCATTTTGCTCCGTATGTAGTCCATGTAAGAATTAAAAAAAAAATTATATTTAGAAACGGAGGGAGTATTACTTTATTGGTTTTAGCTTAAAAATATATATATACATACAGTTAAAAAGACAGAGCGTACCTCGGCTGAGAGCAGCCAAGTAGACAGCTTGATGGATGCTGCTCCTCTAGTATCTACCGCCGAAATACAATACTATTACTAGTTGGGTGGGGTTCATACTTAACACTGCCATCAAAGAGCGCGAGCATGTTATATAGCCCCAGTGTAAAAGTGTAGCGCTGTGTGTAAGTCGGGAGCGGTTTACGCGTGAGAGTTTTCAAACTAGTTTGTGCTTTGGTTCCGGACGTCCATCTACTATGGAATGGTTGCTTCCGTCGTAAGTACAGTTCTGAAGCGTTGACGGAAATCAGCGAGTTGCACGGCGGAAAACATCGCTCTCCGGGGCTCAGTTTTGCACTGCACAAAACATCGCTCTCCGGGGTCAGTTTTTGCACGCCGAAAAACATCGCTCTCCCGGGCTGAGTTTTTGCGCGGCGAGAAACATCACTCTCCGGGGTCAGTTTTTGCACGGCGAAAAACATCGCTCTCCCGGGCTGAGTTTTTGCACGGGGAACCCGGCTGAGTTTTTGCACGGCGAAAAACATCGCTCTCCGGGGCTGAGTTTTGCACGGCGAAAAACATCGCTCTCCGGGGCTGAGTTTGCATGTCCGGCTGGCGCCTGCCCGACCGAACCAACCAGGAAGGCGTCAGTTTTTTTTTTTTTTTGTTCTATAGGGGAACCGAACGGTCGGTTGAATGCTCGTAATGTAGGCAGTGTTGGAAACCGGGCCCACATCATGGGAGCCAGCGGAGGCGTGTCCCGGTTCCCCACTTTGCGTTAAGTGAGGCGCACGGGTACTTATCGCTTGACCCCTTGTACCTATTTATATAAATAGATGAGGGGTAATCATGTAACACAGATCAATCGTTAATAAAGAGTCTTCTCGTTACTTTTCTGTGTTCATCTACTTTGTTTATTAGACTACTTCGTCTACGACGCCTACCTCTCACTCCACAACCTTAGACCGGACTCACAGACGAAGTTGCGAAATACGTTATCAGCATTCTTCGCTCCACCAACTCTCCGTCAAGCCTACGTCAATCCTGCATCAAGCTAGCTTTCAGCGTTCATGTGGAGGTATAACATCCGATCTCTCTTCTTGCAAAAATGGATTCCTCATGTTGTCATGATTCCGTTTTTGCGATTAGTTTATTTTTCCGGATTTAATCTACCTATGGTGTGGATTTCTCTCCTACGAACCGGCTGACGGATACGTAGCCGACCGATGTCGATGTGTCGATGTTCTCGGATGGTCGCGGTACCGCCGCAAAACACCTGATGTGCCACGCGTCGTCGAAGTTTTGGATGAACTCGAGAAGACTTGGAACCTCGAGGTGTTCGTCGCCGGCATCAAGGATGTCACTTGCCCTGCTGGCCGCGACCACGAGCACCTCAATGTGCTCTGTACCCCTGCCCATGCGCCGCGCTGACGCGACCCTGCTGGTTCCTCACGTGCGTCACACACGAGCTCACCTTGCCTCCGTACTCTGCTTGTCGCGACCCTGCTGGTTGCTCGCATGCGTCACACACGAGCTCACCTTGCCTCCGTACTCTGCTTGCCGCGACCCCGCTGATCGTCTGCGGCGCGCCGTGGCCACAGTGTGCCTGCTGCACCGCTCGCACTGCCCGGAGGCTGTCGCGCGCCCTCGTGCTTGCACTACTAGGGAAAATCGCAGTGCTGGTTTTTGGCCTATCAACAGCGTGGGTAATCACGCCACTGATACGACGCTACAGCTAAAGCTTAGCAGTAGCGCCTGCTGGCGCACGCTACTGCTATATCTACTTAGTAGTAGCGCTTTCTCAAACAACCGCTACTGGTAATTACTAGTAGCGCTTCTCTCCGCCCGCGCTACTACTATTGTTCAGTATTCTATTTCTTTTAAATTTTAGGTTGTATTCATACACCTTTATACAATTTTTCATACAGTAGCAATTTAGAGATTGTTTTTACATTATAATGAGTTATTAAACCACTAGGTGAAAGAACCGCGAATTAGTTTCAAATGGATAGATCCTAAGTGACCAAGTCATGGATTATCACGATAATCCATGACTTGATCACTTAGGATCCATCCACTTAAAACTAATCCGCCGTTCTTTCATCCAATGATATAATAACGTACTCATCATCATCATCATATTAATACAAAAACTTTTGCATCATATCATCACGAACAACACTAGCTAATAATCATCATAGTTATTACCACCAACACTATTTAATCATCATAGTCATAGCTAATCACCACCAACACTAGCTAATATTAATCATCATAGTCATCACCACCAACACTCATTCTAGCTAGCTAATCACTCCTACTGCTCTGTCTTAGGTAAAATAGCATAGAAAATGTGGAGCGCTCCTGATTCATCATATTGAAGCATGTAGATGAACCTGTCTCCTAATTATGGGTTGCGCTTCTGATTGCTGCCCACTAGTACTTCTCTGCGATCCTTCACAATTTTGTTCCAGTCTTTGACTATTAAGACTTGCTCGCTTCTAGAAATCTTGAATGCACTCATGTGCAATGTAGGAAGTCTTGGCCGTATGCTAACCATGGACATGTGACCTTTAGCTTCGATCCACTGAGGCACAAATATCATCGGGAGTCCCTATTGAAGAGTATCGTAGTAACATACTTAGCAATGGAGTTTAGCTTAAAAAAAATAATGTATGCAAAAGATGCACTGAGGACAAACAGTAAAAATCTTACCATCTTTCCTAGATAGATGTGACCATAGTTCAGTATGAACACTATTGGTCGCATGTTTTGAGTACTAAGATTTCTAAGTCCAGAAAAATAATTTGTCTTGACAATATGAAGATCCTCAAGCCATGAAACATAATGACTTATCTTCTCGTAGTTTAGTTCAACCCCGGGACAGCAGTAGGTCCTGTCTACCAAGCGCTGGACATGTTTGCTTGAATGGAAATAAGTTGTCAATAGGAATTAGTTGTCAAATATTTTTGAATAAACAATATCCAAGACATAAATATGGTTGAGAAACTTACATAATGGTAGAACTGGAGGCGTCCGCACATCGACCCACATGTCGATATTATTTTTAATATCATCTTCCGGACGAATATCAAAGGTGATAAGCATATCATGCTCAAATGCATAAGCCTTGCATAGTGCTCTGCATTGTTTGCATTCAAAATGGGTGTAGGTATCTGTATTGTAAAATTTTGCGGGAAAACTATAATCATGCTCGGTCCTCAAGTTAAATCTTTTTACCTTCATAGTTTCCATAATACTGAAACCAACCTTATCCAAGACATATATTTTTACATGGCAGGGGATACGCAAGTAGAATAGTAAAAAAAAAATTAAATTATAAGTTGAAGCAAAAGAAGCAGAAGTCATGCTTAATTACGGGAAAAGACTTGTCGTTGTGACTTATTATATGCACTTCGAAGGTGTCATCCAGCTTGATGTTGAAGCGCCTACCACTAACTAGATGAGGCCATCGCATAGGCCGCGCTCGTCTTCGCAGTATTCGCACATACCGAATTCCTTTTCGTCGTCGGACATTTCCTATGTTCATAGTTGAAACATTAATTAAAAATCGACCGAAGGCAACTACTAGGAAACTCAACACACAGATCACTATTACTCAATACGCAACGGGTTGACTTTAGGTCTGTCGAGTCTTCCTTCCTAAACTCTCATCTCACGTATATGGTGGGCACTCCCTCTCTGATATTGCGATCGTTGGTGATGGTCGCTACTCCTCCTTTCCCTAGTGCATTACAAATACTAGCACAAGGAAAAGAAGGAAAAGCGACCCCCCACGACAACAATCGGCATTCTTCTTCTCTCATATATGGTGGACACTCCGTCACCAAATTTTTTGAACGTCGATGATGGTCGCTAATCCTTCTTCCCCTAGTGCGTAACAAATGTCTAGCACAAAGAGAAGAAGGAAAAGCGACCCCCACGACAACAGTCGGCATTCTTCTCTCATATATGGTGGAGACTCTCCCTCACTGATTTTTGGATAGTCGTGTATGGAGCCCCGACATACTTAAAGTCAACTCGAAATGTCATTTAATTCTCTTTCTAGCAAATCCGGGGTACTCAATATTTCCTACATACTCTAGCACAAGTCATGCTTAAATTTACGGAAAAATCTGGCATGACATTTGCTAAAATAGGACATATCGAGAGCCTAAAATTTGCCAGAACGGAAATGAATCAACACTCCGGCAAAACATAGGTCACTCGGAAATGAATGAACACTTCGCACATGAGCATAAACTGGTGCTCATTGCATTCCAATGGTTCAATATTGACAAAAACATTTCAATATATCTTATAATCCGAACATTTCATTTGATTAAGAAGCATAACTAAATACCCTAATTCGGATGTAGAGGAAGGTGGAGAAGGAGGAGGTGGACTTTTAGCTCACCGACTCGGGTGTAGAGGAAGTGGAGGTAGCTCGGATGACGATCACTCCAAGGAGACACGACTAAGCCTGCATATTCCACCGATAAAATTTAGTGAATTGTTGGGTGAAGTAATTAATTATGATTAAGATCTTCTATGGACCTGGCCCAAACCTGATACGATTTCGATTTTCTCTGCATTTGAAATATGCCTTGATTGTTTATTCCGTTGACAATTGATACGTCGTACTATCAGTCAGTGAGTTAGCGCCCGTTGTCCAACTGTTGTATTTCAGTCATATAATGGGAGGGTGTTTCCGTGGCCACTAAATCTTGTGGTCTCCTCCGTAACTGCAATCAACAGGATCCATGCTTGACAGTAATTAACCGAACCTTGCAGGCTTAATGTAGCTGTTATCCTGTTCTTTCTATAAACTGAATAACTTAAAGTACTAACATGCACATGTTACTACTCTATGTTAATATCTTTATAGTGAGGAGTAATATATGTGTGGTGTCATGCAACATTTTATTTATTAGTTTATAGACTCAACTTGTCTTGATAAGTGCGATGTTACTCATAAACTTCAGTGTTACTTTATTAATTATTAACAAAGACCTTATAAAGTAATACATCAGTAAGTCTGAAGCTACAATCTCAGCAACATCTGTTGCTACGCCTATCCACTTGACGGAAGGGTACCGAAAAGTCGAACCAAATATCAAACAGACTTTACACCAAAGCATTCCATCTGCCATAAAACATGTCCTCCTCAAGTGGGGTTTATTTAGGCTCTGGGCTAGCTGTTGCGCAATGAGAAACACAGACCGTTCCACAGCCATAGGAGGGGAAAGTCCGTCTGTCCCTTTCTTTATTCACAACCTGCTCGGGCACAGGGAGGGACAAGACGTTGTTGCGATGCATGCGCGATAGATTTCTTAAGAAAGGGACAAGACGTTGTTGACTTTAGGACATTCTCACCTTTTTTTCTAAATGAGGTATGGTGTCACCAGGCTTATATATTGCCGTCTCCAGAATGTACCAAAGTACCAAGCCTCTTCGAGTCAGTCTCCTCGCAATCCGGCGGGCCATCGCCGCCCCTTCCGTATCCGCGGCAGCGAGGAGGAGCTCACCGCATGTCGACCAACTTCAGTAAGTACACACTTCCTCACTTGCTATCAATTAGGAGTAGTACTCTCTCCGATTCAAATTAATTGACGCACACTTAGTAAATTATGTAAAGTGTGCGTCCATTAATATGGATTAGAGGGAGTAGCTAATTGTTCATGCCGTGTGTGCGTTGTAACGGAAGTATACATATTCTAACGATCCTTCGGCTTGATGATACTTTTTATAATTGACGTGATCTTCCCGTAAATCACGTGATGATATTTTTCATAAGTAATGCATGTTGTTTTTCTTTCGATGGAATGTGTAGGACAAGGTAAGGAAAATACCGATTTGGTCTACATTGTTCAAAGTTACTCTATGTATGTTGGTTTTTGTTTTGTGCAGCATCATTGAGATTACCAAAAATACAGGGACAACATTTAGTTATTAATGGTCTCATTCTGATTCAGAGCTCGGTTTTTAGTTAAAAAATTGAACGATTTTTGGTATTAATGGCTGCGTGCGAAACGATGATGTACAGTCTCCCCTTTAATAGTAGGGATTAATAACTCCAATACCCAGCAAACTTCAGATTTTTAGGGATTCGTAGTGAATGTCCTCAGAGCGATCAGATCACGATCGAATGCATGACAATTTTTCTGCCATTTGTTTTGCGCTACATGGCAAATTTCACTCCAGAGCATAGCAAACCCTTACAACATCATGACAATTTTATATGTTTTTGCATGGCAATTTGGGTGTTAGTTGGACAAAACCCTTTCCAGTGAACATCAACGCAATAACATTAGCATTTATTAATGTTAACTTTTTAGTGTACTTTGGTTAACTTGTAAGCCGTTTTCGAATAATTTTGGTCTGAATTCACCAGATTTTTGACGAATCCTGATTCAATATGAGTTTGATATACCCACCAAAATCTAAACAATTTGTCAAACTTTTCTTTTGGAGTTGGTCCACACAAAACAAGGATTCTGGGTGAAGAAATTTTATACTACCTCCATTTTAAAATGGAGGGAGTATAATAATAATAATCTCTAGTCTCTAGTCTCTAGTCCCTAGTCTCTATCTCTAGTCTCTAGTCTCTAGTCTCTCTAATAATAAAGCAAATAGCGCTTCTGGCGGTACATCATAAGATTTGCCCCCAAATTTGTCAATAATTACCCACCTATGCCACCTATAAGTCATAAAAAATGTTACACACAGGAGAAGCTCTGACTGGGCCGGTTCATGCAGTACGAATACTGCGCTCTGCGCGTTGGAAGAAGACACCACGTGCCACTTTGGGCCGGCCCATTTCCGCGTGACCAGTTTAAAATTTCGTTTTTATTTTTCAGTTCTTGTCTTTTTAACTTCAAACAATTAGGGCATTCAAAAAGTTCTGAAAACTTTTAAAAATAAAATTAAAATAAAATGTTTAATATTCCGTAAATGTTTTATAGGTCCAGAAACAATTGCATATTCAAAAAATGTTCGTAATTTTGAAAATAAATCTCCTGAAAATAAGAAAATGTTCATGATTTTTTCTAAAGTTCATGTACTAAAAAATGTTAATGTAATAAACAAAAAGTCACCAATTCAAAAATATTCATAAATTGCAAAATATCCTAAAGATTATAAAACTGTTTGTGACTTAGAAAATAATTTATTAATTCGTGACTTAGAAAATACCCTAACTCATCTTGTAAACATTTGCATGGTGTTAAGTGCAGCCCGGTCCTCAATGGCCGCTTCTCGGGGACAACCACTGCAAGGACCTAAAGCTCCTCTCATAGACCCAAGTCTGATTCAAACATGAATCTCTAGGTAAGTGGAATATAACCAAAAACTTCACTTATAAACCGTTCAGTGAACTGAGAAATGGAAGCAAAAGACTTCACCTGCCTAACGTGCACGTTTATCAAATTCACTGACTGGGGACGTCACAAGTAGACGAATTCAGGCCTTGCAGTGTGTGTGTGAAAATTCCCCATTCCAGACGTGAACTTGGCCAAAAACCTGTGACCATGCTTGCTCGCAGGGTTGCCGTCAGATTGCCAGTCAGTCAGGGAACATGGACTCGGTCAGAAACGTTGAACTACAATTGCTTACAATTGCCCGTTCGTAGCGGCCGGCACAGATCCATCATCTACCTCACCATGCGTATCACCACTGCCAAGCTCCTGCTCATATGCGTTCTATCTGCCGCGAACTTGCTGGCCACGGATGCACTTCAGCTCGTGCCGGCCGGCGGCTCGGTCGGCGCAAGCTGCATACCGCGGGAGCGGGACGCCCTGCTGTCCTTCAAGCGTGGCATCACCAGCGACCCCATGGGTGTCCTTGACTCTTGGCACAAGGAAGACTGCTCCCAGTGGAGGGGCGTCAAGTGCAGCAACCGGACCGGCCATGTCCTTAGGCTTCATCTTCGTAATCTGCATGCAGACACGTACACTTCCGATGAGGAGATCATGGGTGTGTACACCAGAGACACAGCTTTGGTTGGCCAGATAAGTAGTTCTTTGCTCTCCATGGATCGTCTAGTGCACCTTGATCTTAGCATGAATTACTTCAACGGCTCAAGTGGCCGCATGCCAGAGTTCTTGGGCTCTTTGACGAGATTGAGATATCTTAACCTCTCCGGCATACCATTTTCTGGCAGAGTGCCCCCTCAAACCTGCAGCATCTTGACCTCTCATGCCAATTTTGCAAAGAATATATGTATTCAAGAGACATTTCGTGGGTAGCACGCATCCCAAATTTGCAGTCTCTTGGAATGAATACTGTAGACCTCAGCACAATAGTTGATTGGCCTTATGTTGTCAACATGATTCCTTGTTTGAAGGCCCTCGACCTTGATTCTTGCTCCCTTCCAACTGCAAATCATTCGCTCTCACATATTAACCTTACCAAACTCGAAAGGCTTCATCTCTCTAGCAACATTTTTGCCCACTCAATGGCACGGAGTTGGTTTTGGAATTTGACAGGCCTCCAGCATCTCTACCTTGCCGACACTCAACTGTACGGTCAAGCTCCTGATGCACTGGGACATGACGTCCCTCCAAGTCCTTGATTTGTCATATAATCGTAACATGGGGACTATGGCTACAATCTTCAAAAACCTATGCAATCTGAGAATCCTGGACCTTTCTTATTGTCAAATTGACGGAAATATAAAGGATATTATAGGGAGGATGCCCCAGTGTCCCTTAAACAAGCTGCAGGAGTTGCACTTGCGCTATAACAATATTACTGGAATCATGCCATCTGAGATCGGCATGCTCGGTAATTTGACCATATTGGTTCTTCGAGACAACAATCTCACTGGACCTGTGCCATCTGAGATTGGTATGCTCTGCAATTTGACCACAATGGATCTCAGAGGCAACAACTTGAATGGTGACTTCACTGAAGAACATTTTAAAAGTCTAACAAGGTTAAAGAGGCTACTATTAAGTGGGAATTCCTTGAGGTTTAGAGTTGGTCCCGATTGGATACCACCCTTTACTTTAGAAACGATAGGTCTTTGGTCTTGCCAACTTGGCCCTTCGTTTCCTGCTTGGCTTCGTTTCCAAGTTGACATTCGCTCAATGGATATATCAATCACAGGTATAGTTGATAGGCTTCCTGACTGGTTCACCACTACATTTGCAAAGGCCGAGTTTCTGTACATCTCCGACAATGAAATCAGCGGCAGGTTGCCAAGAAACATGGAATTCATGTCACTGTAAAATTTCTTTATCAGTTCAAATAAACTAACTGGTGAAATCCCCAATTTACCAAGAAATATTACCTGCTTGGACATGTCTGAAAACTCTCTATCTGGAAAATTGCCATCGAACATTGGGACTACAAATTTGATTTCATTAGTGCTACGCTCCAATCAAATAACTGGTTGTATTCCCGAATCTCTCTGCAAAGCGGATCGAGGTACAACTTCCTCAATGTTAAAAATCCTCCTAGATTAACCACTTTTGTTTTGTTCTTCACTTTTGTCACGTTGTGTTCTTGTAATATCTTGGCTTGGCTGTTTTCAAGGTTAGTGGAATTTTGGTTGCTGGAATATAGTTATTGTTGGCAAAATTAGTTGTTGCACGTGTAAACCTTGTTGGCTAAGCATCCAATGCTTTGCTACAGAAATATGAACAGAGGCCGGCGTTCACACCTTCACCTGGACAGCCAAGGGCACGGCGTGGGATGGATTTCTCCCTGGGTAGTGTGGGATCTGCCACATGTCAAGCAGCTAGATCAGCAGCGAGTTCTGCATACGTACAAGTACATGAAATACCAGAAAGTGTGGATGCACACGATGGCTTTGAGGAGCAGGAAAAAATGGGTGAGGCAGAGACGGACGAGAAGCTAGCAAGTGAGGTGGAAAGGATACGGCTGCAGTTATCCAATCAGCAGCCGGAGTGCAGTAAGGTACAGCAGATGAAGGTGCAGTTTGATGCACGAGCTGTTGAAAAACATGGTGGAGATACGACTTGGCCACACAAAAAGAAGAGTGCAGGAGGAGGCAAAAAAGTACCGGCAGGTAGGAGGCATGGAACACTTGTGATCAGAGACAATGCCCCTAAACCAGACTTGATTCCTGCCATGAGAGGCCTCGACTCCCTTGAGGTTTCGTTTGACAGCGTTCTAGACTCAATGGTGTACAATGATTCTATCTTGGGTAAGCGGCATGTGGATGGCCTGCTTGGCCATGTCCAGGCTGAACTTGGCGGCAAGGCCTTGGTGCCGTTTGTTGAAGTTCCTGTTGGAGGCATTCATAAAAAAGGGAAAACGGAGGCGTACCAGGTAGATGAGGAAGCAACCAGCACGGCGTGTGAGGCGGACATGGAGGCGACCGGCCCAGGGGCCGCCGGTAAACTGACGGGGCCAGATGTGGTGCCCCATCAGGAGCAATGAATTGCATTGTGTGGAACTGTCGGGGTGCAAGGAACACCTCGACAGTTCGTGATCTTGTGGCTCACACTCGAGCCCATTCCCCGAGCATGATCTTTTTATGTGAAACTAGGCAGAATAAAGAAAAGATGTATCGTCTTCGCAATAGAGTCGGTCTTCGTGGTTTTGAAGGAGTCAGTAGTGATGGTAATAGTGGTGGTCTAGCCTTGTTTTGGGATGAGTCTTTGTACGTCGATATTCGTGATTGCAATAGAAGATGGATTGATGCGTATGTCCGGTTACCTGCTGATGATCAACTATGGAGAATCACCTTTGTGTATGGGGAACCACGAGTGGAAAATAGACACCTAATGTGGGAAGGGCTAAAAAGATTGAAAGCTCGGGATGATCTACCTTGGCTCTTGGCTGGAGACTTCAATGAAGTTATGTGGGACTATGAGCATTTGTCGGATACACCAAGGTCGCCTGGGCAAATGATAGCTTTCCGGGACGTGCTTGAGGCCTGCAATCTTTCAGATCTTGGCTTCTCTGGTTACCTGTTTACTTATGATAATAAGCGCAGAGGGCGGGTTAATGTGCAAGTGAGGTTGGATCGTGCAGTGGCGGACAACGTTTGGAGGAATAAATTTCCTGAGGCATCAGTGAAGCACCTGATTTCCTCATGTTCGGATCACCTCCCTCTCCTTGTGAGGTGCATACCTGAAAATGGTGGCAGGGTGAGGTGTGTTCGGCGTTACGAAGTAATGTGGGAGCGAGAGGCTGCTCTTGAGGAAGTGGTGGCTGAAGCATGGTGTGATGGGGGTGCCAAACATGGGCTGTATGACATTAAAGTTTCTCTCGACAAGATGATGGAAAAGCTCCACTCTTGGAGTAGGAAGAATTTTGGGAACGTGATCAAGGAGATTGAAAAGTCGAGGTGCAGATTAGAGGAGCTCATGAACATGAACGCAGATCGTAAGGAAATTCGGAAAGAGTCGGATCACTTGGACGAATTGTTGTACAGAGAAGAGATGCTATGGCGCCAACGATCCCGTATTGATTGGCTCAAGGAGGGGGATCGTAACACGCAGTTTTTCCACCGGCGAGCTGTATGGAGAGCAAGAAAAAATAAAATTAAAGCCCTGGTGGATAGTGCAGGGGTGAAGCACAGTAACCCGCACGTGATGGAAGGTATGGCCTTGGACTTTTTTAAAGATCTTTTTACTGCTGATGCCTCTCTCAATGCAGACCGGGTGGTGTCCTTATTTGAGCGAAAGATTACGGCAGATATGAATGACCGGCTGTGTGCTCCATTTACTGATAAGGAAATTAGTGATGCGATGTTTCAGATTGGTCCTCTCAAGACCCCAGGACCTGACGGCTTCCCAGCAAGATTTTTTCAGAAACATTGGGCTATTGTCAAGGAAGATATTATCTCAGCAGTGCAGTTGTTTTTTGCGTCAGGACAGATGCCAGAGGGAGTCAACTTGACTACCATCGTTTTGATTCCCAAGATTGATGTGCCGGTCAAGTTATCAGATTTCCGTCCTATCAGCCTTTGCAACGTTATATATAAGGTGATTTCTAAATGTTTAGTCAACCGACTAAGACCCATTCTAGGGGATATTATTTCTCCGGAGCAAAGTGCATTTGTACCTGGAAGGCTTATTACTGATAATGCCTTTATGGCATTTGAGTGCACCCACTTCATCCGACATGAGAAAAACCCGGACAGAAGCTATTGTGCATATAAGCTTGATCTTTCTAAGGCTTACGATAGAGTGGATTGGGTATTCCTGGAGCGAGTGATGCAACAGTTGGGCTTTGATCCTCGATGGGTGAGATGGATAATGGTATGTGTCACCTCGGTGAGATACATGGTAAAAATTAATGGAGCCCGCTCAGATTCATTCGCACTGTCGCGAGGGCTACGGCAGGGAGATCCTCTTTCACCATTCCTCTTTCTCTTTGTTGCGGACGGACTAGCGGCCTTGCTGAAGAAGGAGGCGCAAGAGACACATATTTCACCACTGAAAGTGTGTCCTAGGGTACCCGGGATTTCACACCTATTGTTTGCCGATGATACACTTTTGTTCTTCCGTGCAACAGAAGGTGAGGCGCAGCGCATCAAGGGAGTACTGGATGTTTATGCTAATGCTACCGGACAATTAATTAATCCTCAAAAATGCTCCATCCTTTTTGGTGAATATTGCAGTCAAGGTGACAAGGATAATGTGGTACGTGTACTGGAAGTGCAGAATATTAGCTTCGAAGAGAAATATCTCGGACTTCCCACTCCTAATGGGCGTATGAGTAAGGGTCGTTTCCAGAGCATCTAGGAAAAGTTTACAAAGAGGTTCATCATGTGGTGTGACTCGATGGCACAAAGCGGGAGAGAGGTGCTAATAAAGTCCATTGCCCAAGCACTACCTACATATCTAATGAGCGTCTTTAGGTTGCCTGCGTCAACTTGTGATGATCTCACACGCATGGTGCGTAACTTCTGGTGGGGTGCTGAAAAAGGGCGGCGGAAAACGCATTGGCGTGCATGGGAGAAGCTGATCCGACCGAAGTCACATGGAGGCATGGGGTTCCGTGAGTTCCGCTTGTTCAACCAAGCTTTGCTGGCACGCCAAGCCTGGCGAATCCTCTCTAACCCGGATTGTCGGGGCGCACAAGTGATGAAAGCTAAATATTTTCCATCTGGTCTCCTTGTGGACACTGTTTTCCCGTCCAACTCTTCACCAACTTGGCAAGCAGTGGCGCATGGGCTGGAGCTTCTGAAGCATGATATTTTATGGAGGGTAGGCAATGGGCAATCCATTCGTATATGGAGAGATCGTTGGATCCTGAACGGTGGCTCTGGCAAGCCTATCACCGTGCAGGGGCGATGCCGTCTGAGAAGAGTTTTCGAGCTGCTGGATGAACGTGGTGCATGGCGTATGGACCTTCTACAACAATATTTCAATCCGGTAGATGTCGAGCAGATTGTTAAAATTCGGACTTCTCCACGATTCGAAGAGGATGTCCTTGCTTGGGAACCGGAGCGTAATGGTATCTTCACGGTTCGGAGCGCGTACCGGCTTGCACTTGATGAACGTCTTCGTCCATCTTCAGTCGCGGCGAGCAGGGCACCGGACGGGCGACGAGCCGTCTGGGGTTTTTTATGGAGGTGCCCTGCTCCTCCTAAGGTGCGTGTGTTTGCTTGGCGGGTGGCGACGAACTGTCTGGCCACATGGACTAATAAACATGCTCGTAGCCTTGAAGTATCTAACTTGTGTCCTGTGTGTGCTACTGAACCGGAGGACACTTTTCATGCTCTCTGCAGATGTCTTCATGCGATCGCCTTGTGGCAAGCTATGGCGCGGCAATGGAATATTCCGGACATCCGTCGAGTAATGCACACTGGGCCAGAGTGGCTTTTTCATGTGCTCGCAGACTTGTCGCCAGAGGAGCGGATTTATACGCTCATGACGATTTGGCGTTGCTGGTATGTGAGGAATGAGATCGTTATGACAAACGACCACCGCCGATTGAAGCCTCGACCAGATTCCTATCCAGCTATATCAACTCATTGCTAGCCATCCAGGCGTACCCTCATGGAGATCACATCAAAGGAAAAATGGTGGCTGCACCTTTGTATAGCAGGAAATTGTTATCACATGTAGAGCGTGAGAAGCCATCAGCACTTGGATGGGAGGCACCGCCGGCCGGCTGGGCTGCGCTCAACATCGACGGGTCCTTTTCTGCCAAGGACGGAACTGCAGGAGCTAGCATGGTCCTCCGGGATGAACATGGAGATATTATTTTTTCGTCTTGCCGTGAGTTAAGGCAGTGTGCATCACCACTAGAATCTGAACTTGCTGCATGTTCAGAAGGCATCTCCCTGGCTACCCAGTGGTCTGAGCTGCCTTTTGTGATTCAAACGGACTGCGCAGAAGTGGTAAAACTAATTGAAGGAGGTACTAGCGACCGATCGGAGCATATGATGTTGATCCGCGAGATTATTTCGCGTCTTCGGGAACATGGTGAATTCTTAGTTAAGCTTGTGGGGTGTGAACAAAACGCTGTTAGTCATTTTTTAGCGAACTTTGGTCGAATAAAGAAGCGCACTGCGGTGTGGCTTCATTTTGGGCCGGACGAGGTTCCGGACCTATGTAATGCAGACATGGCTGCTACTTAATTAATGAATTCATTTTTCCCCGCAAAAAAAAATGCTTTGCTACAGAACACGTATTGGTTAGCCTCGCGTGGCTTCATCCGCTCTTTGGAGACTCAAAAACAAATTGCGCGTAACATGAATTTCTACACCCATTTCTTAATGCAAGAAGATAAGAGACTCATAGGTAGGTAATGAGGTCACATACTACAGAAACGTATTGTTGATAGAGACAACCTTAATTTCACATGTTTGAATTGCCAGAGGATAGTTGACTGATGAATTTGAAATCTCCCCTTGACGGCAACAAACCGGCAACTCGTTAAACAAACTAGTAAATTAAAAATACAATTTTAAAACACATACCAACAGCGCTAGCACAGGTGGAAGGGAACCATGCTCGCTCTTGTATTTAAAAGTACGGAGGCTTGGTCACCAACATTGCACACACAAACAAACCAACGAACAAAAGTGGTGAGAAATGTCGATGGCATGGATCTTGGTGCTATTGCCATTCGTAGCCTCAGCGGCCATCGCCTGTAGCTCCTTAGCGAAGCCTGGCTGCCAGGCGGGATGCAGTGACGTCGACATCCCCTACCCCTTTGGCCTCGGCGCCGGCTGCTTCTTGTAATATCTTGGCTTGACTGTTTCCAAGGGTTAATGGAAGTATGATGCTTTTATCTACTTTTCGGTGAGTATGATCTTCTGTAAACTGAATGATTGCTGGAATATAGTGATTGTTGACCGAGTTAGTCGTTACGCGCGTTCACCTTGTTGGCTAAGCATCCGGTGCTTTGCTGCAGGAAGGGTAGTGGTTAGCCTCGCGTGGCTCCATCCGCCATTTGGAGGCTCAACATAATCCAAGTGTAACATGGTTTTCTAAATGCAAGAGGATAAGAGACTCGTAGATAGGTAATGAGGTCACATACTACAGAAATGTATTACTGACGGAGACAATCTTAATTTCACAGTTTAGAAGTGCCGGATGATAGTTGACTGATGAATTTGAAATATATTCTTGACGGCAGCAAACCACCGACTCCTCAAACAAACTAGTTAATTAAAAAAAAAACATTTTTCAATATTTTTAAAATACACACCAGGAGTACTGGTGGAGGGGAGCTATCCTCTCGCTCTTTTGTATTTAAATGTACGGAGGCTTCGTCCCTCACATTGAACAAACAAACAAACAAACAAACAAATAAATAGAAGTGGTGAGAAATGTCGATGGCATGGATCTTGGTGCTATTGCCACTAGCTGCATCTGCAACCACCGCATCTAGCTCCTTGGTGAAGCCTGGCTGCCAGGCGCGATGCGGCGACGTTGACATCCTCTACCCATTCGGCGTCGGCGCCGGCTGCTTCCGCCGGGGCTTCCAGATCGGCTGCAACAACATGACCGGCGGCGGCACCGATAAGCCATTCCTGATGGATGCCAAGATGCGCTCCGAGCCCATACTCGTGTTGAACCTGACCGTGACACCCCGCGCGAGGGTCCGGGTGATGGTGCCAGTGGCTTACCAGTGCTTCGACGCGACCGGTAACATGACCACCAGATTCGACGGCCAGCTGAGAGTCAACCCGGTGGGTGTGTACCGCATCTCCGACACCGCCAACGAGCTCTTCGTCCTGGGCTGCGATGCGTTCGTCTACGCCGGCAGAGGAAGTCGACGACGCCAAAATCCAGAATCATACTCGTATTTCAGCGGTTGTGTGGCCTACTGCAACAGTACCAAGAGCGCGCGCGACCGAAAGTGCAATGGCGTCGGCTGCTGCCGCGTCGGTATCCCGCAAGCCCTCCTCGACACCAGGATGACGTTCGGCGATTGGCCGCATGCAGGCATGGACTTCAGCCCCTGCAACCACGCCTTCATTGTGGAGAGGAATCACTATGTATTCCAGGCTGCCGACTTGAAGAGGACGCCGGACCCGGCCAAGCCGTGGAGAATGCCGCTTTGGCTCGACTGGGCCATCCGAAACGGCAATAACTCCTTGTCATGCCCCCTGGCGAGAGAATCACCAGGATACGCTTGCGTGAGCAAGCACAGCGAGTGCGCGAATTCCACCAATGGTATGGGGTATTTTTGCAAATGCAAGAAAGGATACGAGGGCAACCCATACCTTGATAACGGATGCACAGGTAAGTAATTTCTGTGAGTTTTGCTAATTCTCGAGTGCAAACGCAGTTGAATTTGCCTTTTCTTCCTTTTAGATTTGGACGATCAACTTGTCTTCATGTTTAATTACGTGTTTTATGTAGATATCGACGAGTGCAAACAGCCACAATCACATTCATGCTTCGGCAAGTGTACCAACATGGATGGCTCTTTCGACTGCAGGTGCCGACGAGGATTTCAAGGCAACGCCAGCCAACCATTAGGCTGTGTCAAGTCCATACACACAGGTGAGCACCATTATACCTTACCTTCCTTCAATCAATTATGAAATATGATGTCACGATGTATTTATTTGGTGTCATAGATGTTGGTATATTTTTCTTTAGGATTGAGCAAAACTTAAAGAAGTTTGACTTAAAACAAGCCTATAAAATAACGTTTTGGAAAGGAGGGAGTAGGTGCAAAGATATATTTTTTGAAATGGTCACCGCGCGGGGGAGGCTCCCCACTTGAATATATTTCAAACATAGCAGTTGAGTACAGAGCTCACATGTTTTGTGAGGAGAGGAAGTCACGCCACAGCCCGGCGTGTTCCTTTAGACTCCTCGGTTTGAGCCGAGGAGCCCATATAGTCATGTCATCAATAATAGCTCTAATGGAATCAGCAGTGGGAAGGTCTATTCCTTGGAAAACTTTTTTGTTTCGTGCGTCCCAGATCTTCCAGAGGATGATTAGGAGCATGAAGGAGCGGACTGAACTTGGCAATGCAGTTGGTAACCTCGTAGAGAAGAGGTCACCAATAGGAGAAAAGCACGGGCGAATGGAGGTAGCCTGCCAAATCCTCCGAGCTGCTGGGCAAGTGAAAAACAGGTGCTCTCGATCTTCAACCTGGTGAGAACATCTTGGACATGCTTTTGTGTCCAAGATGCTTTTTTTTATGCAAGTTCTCCCGGGTGTTAAGACGGACGAGGTAGAAGAACCATCTGAAGATCATAACCTTTTTGGGCACTTTTGAGTCCCAAATGGCAACGAGTATGGGATCGGAGAGATAATCCGAGAGAGCCGCGTACGCACCCCGGATCGAGAAGGCGGACCCATTGAGCAGGCGACGAGTGTCCAGTACCTGCGAGAGAGCACAGTCCTGCAACAAAGAGTTTAGAGAGGCAAGCTCTACAATCGCAGTAGTGGTTAGCCGATTACGAAGAGCAAGTTCGATCCCTTCCTGCATAATTGTAACTACCATGGCATTTTGTTTTGTATGGTGGGAAAAAAGGGCTGGGTAGACTATAGCCAGAGGTTCTGGCTTTAGCCATCGATCTAACCCGAAGAAGGTGGAGCAACCGTCTCCAACAGTGCACTGGAAAATCTCTCTCAAGTTCTGTAGGTGTTTGAAAATAGTCTTAGCAAGAAAGGAGCAGTTCTTGACAAAGCCAATGTGGAGAGGTGAGTGATGCAAAACCCAATCCTTCCTGGGGAGGGAGGAGGAGTGTAAATATTCGTGAGCAAATTTCAATAGTAAGCAAAAGTTTTGTGCGCGGAGGTTTTTAACAGCCAAACCACCTGCATCTCTAGGAGTGCACACTTTATCCCAAGCAACCAAGCATTTAGCCCCAGAGCAGGTCTCATCGTTGGACTAGAAGAAGGTGCATCTATGTTTATCAATCGCTTCAATAACCTGTACGGGCAGAGAAAAACAAAGCATAAAATACGTGGGGAGACTGTCTAGGACGGCAGAGAGGAGAACAAGTTTGCCTCCACGTGAGAGGAGTAAGGCACACCAGCCAGCTAGATAGGTGTCGCATCGGTCAGTGATAGGCTGGAAAGCAGAGGGCGGCAGTTTATGCGGGGAGAGGGGCAGTCCTAGGTAGGTTTGAGGAAAGGAGGAGATGTTCGTTCCAAGGTCTGAGGCCATTTGAGTGGCATCCCGCGGATCCACATTTAGGGGGATGAAGGTCGTTTGGTGAAGTTGATCTGAAGGCCAGTGGCTGCGGCAAAGGCGTCTAGGGTGTGTTTGAGGTGCTTGGTTTCATTCGTGGTAGCTTTAACGATGATTAGAGTATCGTCCGCATATTGCAGAATAGGGCACGGGAGGTGGGGACACAAGGGATGTAATAGAGTACCATCCTTGTGGGCGTTAATGATCATTTGTTCGAGAATGTGAGCCATAATAATGAACAGGTAAGGTGATAGGGGGGTCACCTTGCCGGAGTCCGCTCTTGCATTGGATCCACTTCCCTGGGATGCCATTAAGCATAACCACGGTGGACCCAGTGGTCAGCAGAGAACGGATCCAGTCACACCAGCGAGGTGGGAAGCCCCTAACCTGTAAGGTATGGAGGAGGGAGGACCAACAGATTGAGTCAAACACTTTCCGAAAGTCTAGTTTGACGACGATGGCTGGAGCCTTTTTCTTGGCGCAACAATGAAGAATGTCGGCGGCGTAGAGAAAGTTTTCCGAGATATTGCGACCAGATAGGAAGCCAGTTTGATCGGCGTGGACCAGAAGAGGGATATGGGCTTTTAGTCTGTTGGTTAGAAGTTTGGCGACACCTTTAATCGGGTAATTTTGAAGGGAGATGGGGCAAAAATCATTGGGGGGCCTGGCATCGGTATTCTTCGGGGGAAGAATAATGAGGGCTCGGTTAAGGCAGGAGATGTCCGAACGCAGGGCATGAAAATCTGTGAAGAAGTTGCGGATTTTTCCTTTGAGAGTATGCCAAAAATTCCTATAGAACCCAGGGCCAAAACCGTCCGGGCCAGGGCTAGCATTTTTATTCATGGACAAGAAAGCATCTGAAATCTCGTCATCCGTGAAAGGGTCATCCAGTGAGCGAAGTTGGGGAATAGGTGAGGGATAAAGATCTAGAAGGGAGAAGGACCAAGTGGGTTGAAAAGCGGTGCCGAGAAGGGAGGTGTAGTAGTCAGAGAGGATTTTTGATTTAGCGTCATGAGAAAAGAACATTGAGCCGTTCACCTCTAGGACCGTGATCTTATTTTTGCGAAGACGGGCAGAGGCCGAGGCATGGAAGAAGCGAGAGTTTTCGTCCCTTCCAGCGCAGTTCAGATTTTCCCACGTTGGATCCAGTACAACGCCTTCTCACGAAGAGTGCGTTGTAGAACTTTGATGAAAACCCGGCGAAGTGCAAGCTCTAGGGGCGAAAGAAAGCGAGATTCTTCAATAATATCAAGAACAAATATAACGGTTTTGCAATTTTTTTCACGAGTATTCAGAGGAATAGCAGAGCACCTCCATCTTTTAAGATCGGAGCGCGTCCATTTGAGGGCGGTCGCAAGTTTCAGGGCATGGTTTGAACGTATACGGACCTCGGCCCAAGCGGTTTGAACAATAGTAAGGCAGGCCGGGCGAACAGCCCAACGGTTTTCAAAGCGAAAAGGAGCGGGGCGAGGGATGATGGTGTCAATCGAGATTAGAAAGGGAACATGATCGGAGATATAGCGGGTTAGTGAAGCAATAGTGGTGTTTGGGAAGAGGAGGTCCCAGTCAACATTGACGAAAACTCGGTCTAATTTTTCGAGGGTGGGTTTATCTCTCTTGCTCGACCAACTGTAACAGCGGTCAAGAAGAGGGAGCTCGATTAGACCATGATGGTGGATAAAAGCGTTGAACATGTCAGCTTCAGATTGCCTGAAGTTCGTCGTGTTTTTGTCCGAGGGGAGCCGTAGGAGGTTGAAATCGCCCAAGATGAGCCAGGGGGTGGGCGAGGGGGGAACGAATGAGGCTAGCTCAGACAGAAAATCATGTTTGAGAGCATGGTCAGTAGGTGCAAAGATATCATTCATTCCCAATCATATTTACCACTCCCTTTTGTTTTCTTGAATGCAATCAGTATTCTCACGTGAGTAAGCTCTATGTGTATTAGCTCGTGAACCATGCAAAAAGAGTATACTGCATGCAAAAGAAGCTAATAATCAGTTAGGCAATGTAAATAATATTCAAACGTCTGCTAAGAAATTTAGGTTGTAAAAATATATTATTGCAAGTGGCAACAACCCCTAAATAAAATGGTTGTAGAACATATATAAGAATGGAGTACCACCATCTTTTATAGAAGAAGAAGAAAAATACACAATCAATAAGCAAGCATTTCATATCCATAGAAGAAACAAATAAAACCATCTAGAATATATGTACAATCAAATGTGCCATGAAAGTATATAATTAAATATTGGTACTAATAGATAAATCCAATCCAAAATTTTGAAACAGAAGTCAAAACTCTCTCTGGCCGCACACACTCTTATTTGCATCATTTGCCTTGTGATCCACCTAGGATTTTGTTAACTTGCTGGTTATCGGACTTGTCGGTGTTAATTACTGGCCCTCCTATTAGTTGGGTTACTGGAATATGAGATAAATTTTTGTCAAAATTTTGAACTTTTAGAAATTTGAATTTGGTATAACCGGTTGATGATCGGTGTGCTGGTATCTCTCCTTTTACCAAGACTTCCCATCCTGGATCCAACCTCATATCTCTTCCCTCACTTATTTGAGTTATGCCATCTCAAACCCTAAATACATGCCCCATCGATCTGTATTTTGCAGGTTTAATCATTGGTCTATCAGTTTCAAGTGGCCCAATTATTCTACTTATGTTTATCGGCTCAAAGATAATAATTCGCAAGCTTAAACATCAAAAGGAACAAAAGTTGCGACAAAGGTTCTTCAGTGAAAATCGTGGACAACTGTTGCAGCAATTGGTATCTCATAGGTCAGACATTGCAGAGAGGATGATCATCCCATTAAAGGAGCTGAAAAAGGCCACAAACAACTTTCATCCAACTCGTAAGCTTGGTGGTGGCGGGCATGGTACCGTATACAAAGGAATTTTGTCAGACTTGCATGTTGTGGCCATCAAAAAGTCAAATATTGTGGTCAAGAGTGAGATTAACGAGTTTATAAATGAAGTTGCCATACTCTCACAAATCAATCATAGGAACATCGTAAAACTTTTTGGATGTTGTCTTGAGACAGAAGTTCCTTTATTGGCTTATGAGTTCATTTCCAATGGAACCCTGTGTGATTATCTTCACAAGACACCACTAAGATCAATACCATGGCAAGACATATTAAGGATTGCGACAGAAATTGGCAAAGCTCTTGCTTACCTTCACTCGGGTGTTTCCGTCCCAGTAATACACAGAGATATCAAGTCTACCAATATACTTCTTGATGATGCTTTGACAGCAAAGGTGTCTGACTTTGGAGCTTCAAGGCACATTCCTAGGGATCAAACAGGGATAACAACAGCGGTGCAAGGAACTTTAGGGTATTTAGATCCTATGTACTTTTACTGTGGCCGGCTAACAGAAAAAAGTGACGTTTATAGCTTTGGAGTAGTTCTTGTTGAGTTGCTTACGAGGAAGATGCCAATTACATATAGATCGTCCAAAGGTGATGGGCTTGTTGCACAGTTTATTGAACTACTTTCAGGAGGTAAATTGGAAGAAATACTGGATCCACAGGTCATGGAGGAGGGAGGTAGCCAAGTTGAGGAAGTAGCTGCTCTAGCTGTGTCATGCACGAAACTGAGAGCGGAGGAGCGACCAACCATGAGGTCAGTGGAGATGACACTGGAGGCCCTTCAAGGACCCAAAGAGCGTGTTCGGGTTAGGGATGATTTACTGGCAAAAACAAATGAGGGGAGTCATTCGGCAATGAGATATACATCATCTGTAAGAAGGACAAGCTCGGAGAACGTGAGCAGACAATATAGTCAAGAAGAAGAATATCTGCTGTCTGGGAGCTACCCTCGATAGTCTTGCTTAGAGTTTACATTTGAAAAAGCTGTTCTGTGTAGCTGCTTGTTATGCATGCGTGTGTATTGAATAAGTTGAGAGTTGAGAAATTGTGGGTGGTTTTGTTGTTTCCTTAATCTGTGTGTTCTCAATCAGTTTCTATCAGTGAAGTTGATACTGATTGTTTCCATTATTATTCTTACATAACAGAAACTTAGAAACAAAATTTAAGGTATACATATCGCTTAAGAGGATGCCGATCGGAGACATAGCTAAGTGCGTGGTAACGGGCGCTAATTTTTAGAAAGTTGACACTTACAGTTTCGGCATGACATTGCTGGAGCTCATCACGGAGCAGGTGGACAATGAAGCTGGAGCTGATGGTAATTTGGCGATTTGGACGCACAACTTAACTGAGAAATACATGGAGGACAACTGGAGAAGTTCAAGAGTGCCTTGTACCAGAATGTCTCCATGTGAACAACGGCTTCCCAATCCCAGATCAAGAGCGGTACATGGAGGACATGGCAATTGTATTCAGGCTGGGTATTGATTGCCCCGTACGTTGTGGATCCGCAGCAAAGGCCATCCATGCTCTCAAACGACTCCTGGAGACATTCTGTTACATTCTGCATGATCCTACCGCAAAGTTCTTCCATGAGAACACGTATGACCAGAAGCAGTTCCTGTGACGATCACACCATATGGAAGCCGTTTGGAGGGCCACTACAAACGCTACGTTTGGTTCGGGCCCGTACCAGGCACCTGTGCAGGGTGTGCGCCTGCACAGGGCCCCCACTTCAGCGGGGCCCCCAAATCAGTGGGAAGACAAGTAATTAGTACGTATAAGCATTGGAGACACATTTTCTTCGGTTCTGCATGGACTATTTCTCTCTATGTGCACTAGCAAACAAATCAGTCCATGCCTGTTTCTGTCAACAATCTTCAAAACATAGGCAGGCAGATATTGCACCAACAACCGTTCGCGTATTTTTAGAAGAATTTTATCGCCACCGCAAGTTCCTGTTTCGCGATGATCAATCTCGAGGCCTGTGTCGGAGCTCTGCTGGAGGGGAAAGCCATTGCCAGAGTCTCCTTCATCAACCTTGCCGCATCCATGACTGAGTAGTTACATCGGGACCTTAAGGTCCATAGTAGTAGCTAGATGACTTTCTCTATTTTGAATCTTCAATACCATGTTCCCGTGAGCTTCTTCACATGATCATGATTAATTTGAGGTAGTCGTGGTGTGTTTGTTGGAATATGATGAATTTTCTCTTTATGACGAGATTGTTCATTAAAATCAATTAAATCTTTTAAGATTTTCTTGTTGTATAATTAAATATCTTTGCATGCTCTCCGATCTATCTATATTCTCTGCCGTATAATCAATCTGTGTTTATGCTTAACTGAATATGTGATATGTTTCAGTACCATGCATATGTTGAACTTTTTTTTTTCGAGAAACTTCCAATCTATTCATCTTCAATCATGGCAGTACAAAGAACAACAGAGGTAATAACATTTACAACTATGCCCATGGACCACCTAGCGAGGACTACAAGCACTGGAGCGAGCCGAAGACGCGCCGCCGTCATCACCCCTCCCTCATCGGAGTCGGGGCAAACCTTGTTGTAGTAGGCAGTCGGGAAGTCGTCGTACTAAGGCCCCATAGGACCAGTGCACCAGAGTAACAACCATCGCCGATGAAGAAAGTCGTAGATCAGAAGAACCAAACCTGTAAACACCTAAACGAAGACGAACGAAGAACGAATCCAAATAGACCCACCGAAGACCAACACCGACAGAATCCCGCAAGATCCAACGGAGACAAACCTCCACACACCCTCCGACGATACTAGACGCACCATCCGGACGGGGATAGAACGTGGGAGACATTATTCCTGCTAAGGGACATCGCCGCCGCCACACAACCCCAACCAAGATGACATTGACTCTAACAAAAACGACAACGGGGAACCTCCCGCCGGCGGGGGCCTGAGATCCTCCGCACCTCCATGGCCTATGGGCCATCAGAGATGGGACGGACCAGAGCGACGTCGACGGGAGGACAAGATCATTTCTTGTGGAGGAGGAAAGAGATCTCTTTGAGACTCTCGTGTAGCTAGCTTAAGCTAGTGATCAACTCGCCGATACTAACTCACGCGTGTCGCAACTATTGAATATCTTTGTTATGTTGAACTTTTTTACCGAGTCTAACTTGCAACACATTTGCAAACGTATAATTTATACTCTAAACTATTCTATAAATATGTACACTAGCAATCATTGTTAAGATATTAGTTCGGCATTATTCTTCAGAAACCTCTAACATGATATTTAATGGAAGTAAACTATACATAAGCATATGCATATACATATCAAATATGTATGTGTGCACTATATAATTTGTGGTGTGCAAAAATAACTCCTATTCCATCACTTAATTTAAATTTAGCATAAACAAAGTGAACAATGATGTGCGTTACAACTAATAAGTGATAATAAAAACATTGTTTAATTATATCAACTGAATTCTGTGGTTAACTATACCAATGAATAAAATTTATACTAGTACTATTATAATAAGATAAAATAAACTAAATAAGTATAAAAGTTTGGTATAAAACTCTTTATTTTATTTCACCCCGGGTCCCATATTTGTTTGAACCATTCTTGTCTAAATCAATTAATACATTTTATGAAAACTAAATCAATTTACGAACCCATTAGAATGAACATGGGGTACATGCCCTATAAGGAAGCAAAAAGAACATAGAACGTAATATAGAAGTTTTTTAGACATGTAGATCAATTAATAGCCTATTAAAATCTACATGAGTTGTATATGTGATACATGCCTTGTATGACTTGGAGGTGCAAAAATAACTAACCTTATCATTTTTATGGGGTATCCAAATTTATTTATTTATGCATAATATTTTTTTAAATAAAATAAAATAAGAAGAAATAAAATAAAACTACAAATATGTATTCAACATGAACATGTGTGAAAATAAAGGGTTTTTTTGCCACGACTGGAACCATTTTTGTACAAAAACATATTTGATTAGATGTTTTTTTGGATTAGATGGGGTTTAAGGACAAATGTTCACTCCGTAGTGGCTGCTTGGTGAGGCCAGGCAGGATCATCCTCCTCCTCACCCGCTTGGTGATCCATCACATGTATCAATCGAGCCTTGGGCGCCTTAGCCTCCTCGCTTGTGGCTTGTGAGGAATGGACAAGAGAATGAGGGGTTGTGAATGGGGGAAGAGTGGTGTGCTGGATGTTAAAGCTACCATGCTCCTATAAAATGAAGGAATAAGAGTTTGATCGCTAAAGTATCAAGTTGGTGTGCTCAATAGTCAGTGTAAATTTGAGGTATGAACTAACAAACCATCAATGCAAATGAGTTGCACCTATTCTTAGAGATGGTTCCCCTAAATTTTTAGTTTTTTTATTAAATTCATTTCATGTAAAGTTGCTCCTCACCGTACCCCGCCGATCACCGAGGTCACACTGTTGAATCTGAGGTCCCCGGGAGGAACCATCGTGCGAGCATGACCCCGTCGATGAGGAGGATCCATTATGACAAACGACTGAACAAACCACATGCCTTAAAGGATCAATTTAGCCATCCAATATTTTTATAATGCATGGTCATGCGATGGACATTTTATTAAATATACGATCAACATTTTTGTAATACTTGATGAACTTTTTATATAACACACAAGAAATAGAAGAAAAAAACATATAAGAAAATAACAAAAAAAAAGGAAAAAGGAACCATAAAAAACCACTTCAGATAAAAGTAAAACATTGAAAACACATGAAAAACCAAAAAGAAAAAAAATTGCAGGAAATAGCGAAGGAAGCAACAACAAACGAAAAACACGCGAATCCCGTAAGTGGGCCGATCCAAGTGGAGGCGCGCCTCAGCAAAGCCACACTATTTTGACGGGCGCAAGCGTCAAATCAAAATCACTAATTAAGAAGTACTCTTTTCAAACGTCGCCACTTGTCGCAACCTGGAAGATTTCCCTTTTTTCGTAGTTTCGTTTATTCAAAATATTTTATCTATTCAACTGTACATCCAAATCTTGAACTGTTTTCACCATTGGATTCCTCACGTCGAGATATTTGAAATTAGATCTCATGTTGATATGTTTCGACAAACATTTTTCTTACCAAAAAAAAAACAAAGCCAGAAGCACGATTTTCTTTCCTTTTTTGAAGAGGCACACATGTCCATCTCGCAAAAGCAAATCCATGCCTCCCCCGGAAGAAAATAAACACGTATTGTTTTTCCTTTTTAGAGAGGCACGATTGTGTCACTCGCGGAAGCAAATTTGTGTCTCCACGAGAAATAAATCTATGTCTCTCATAGAAGCAAAAAAAAGTTCCTTTTCCAAGATAGTTGTGCATCTCGTAGAAGCAAATCTCTGTCTCCAGTAGAAGTAAATACGTGTCTTTTACGAAACCAAAAAAATTGTTTGTTTTTATTTTTGAGAGACACAACTGTGCATCTCACAAAAGCAAATATGTGCCCCTCATGGAAGCAAAAGAAAACACTCTCACTCCACCAAAAATGATCATTGCTGGGTTCCCGCAAAGAGTACTACGTAGTTGCTCCTGCGTCAAATAGGGGAAAATCCTAACGGACGCTCGTTGTGTCAAGTTACCGCTGCTTCGCACAGAGGCGAGCGAGCTAGCGACCAAGATGGGCCGGCCCAATTACGAGATTTCGCATGTGCTACAGTGTCCGGTTTCGGGGACATTCTGGAAGGTTCCTGACTGATTTTGGGAACCTTCTAGAAGCTTCTTGAACCGGTTTTTTCACTAGTTTTTTCTGTTTCTTTTCCTTTTTTCTGTTTCTTTTTTTATTTTCTTTCCTCGTTTTTCTGTTTCTTTATTTCATTTTTCAATTCCCTTTTCTTCTTTTTTTATTTTCTTTTTGTTCTTCAAAATTTCAAATTCTTTTCTAAAATTCTAAAAATGTTTTTAGAAGTTCAAAAAATGTTCTTGTTATTAATATTTGTTCAAAAATACAAAAAAATGTTCTTCATTATCGAAAAAATCTTTGCATATTATAAACAAGCGTTCGCTTTTGAAAAACAAATTCATAAGTTCAAAAAATGTTCTACTTTTCAAATTGTGTTTAGGAGTTTTAAAAAATGTCCCATTTTAAAAATTTGTTCGCCAATTTCCTAAAAATGTTCATCAGACAAGATTACTGATGTTGATGGTGAGCTTCTGTCTTCTGTGGATGCAACGGAGTACAGAAGTATTGTTGGTGGTCTCCAGTATTTGACGATCACGAGGCCATATATTTCTTATGCTGTCAACAGAGTTTGTCAGTATCTCCAGGCGCCTCGAGACACTCATTGGTCTGCTGTTAAGCGCATCCTGCGCTATGTCCAACTCACAGTGTCTCTTGGACTGCATATTCGGCCGACCCGCTCTGGGGTTCTCTCGGTGTATTCTGATGCGGGCTGGGCTGGTAGTCCGGATGGCAGGCAATCCACGGGGGGCTATGCTATGTTCTTTGGCTCTAATTTGATCACCTGGAGTGCTTGAAAACAGGCTACTATCTCACGAAGTAGTACTGAGGCTGAGTATAAGGCTGTGGTTAATGCTACTGCAGAGATTATGTGGGTACAGTCTTTGCTTCAGGAATTGGGTACATCCCAACCACAGCCTCCTGTTCTTTGGTGTGATAACATCGGTGCTACATACTTTTCTACAAATCCGGTATTCCATGCCCGAACGAAACACATTGAAGTTGACTATCATTTTGTACGGGAATGTGTGTTACAGAAGCAACTACAGATCAGGTTCATCTCTTCTAAGGATCAACTTGCAGACATATTCACCAAGCCGTTGCCTCTTCCACACTTCGAGGCTTGTAGGCGCAATCTTACCCTTCTCAATTCTTTAGAAAGTGGCTAAGATTGAGGGAGGGTGTTAGACTATGTATAGCTTCTGTATTTGTGTACGTATTTGTATCAACTGTAACACACCCATTATATATACGTGATAGGCCACCCCTAGAGGGTTGAGCCGGTTCCTACCCTAAACCTTTGTCTTACACTAGATCCAACTCTTCTAGACTTTGAGCTCTCTAAGAGACTTTTGTACTCTTGTACTCATACACATATAGAGAAATAATCATCAGGCAGGAGTAGGGTATTATCCCATCTTGGGAGCTCAAACCAGGAAAAATATTTGTGTCCGTAAGCCACCATTTTCTTCCATCATGCATGATAAAACATGTGAACCCCCATTACTAGATATAAATGGTTACTGCCATGACTTTCCCATGACAGTTGACGCGCCTGGTAGGGGTTACGCGTGATGGAGCCACAGAGCAGATGGTTTCACTTTCGGCTCCTCACCAGGCGGCAGAGCCAAGATCATCTTCCTCAGCATTCGTCGTCGGAAATTCGGCAATACATCCGCCTTAACACGACAATAGGTACAAGCGGGACGATGGGTTGCGGACAAGAGGGCAGGGAGAGCGCGTAGAGGACGAGCGTCGACAGGGGATGGAATCATGGTGGACATGTAGTCAGGGTTGTCATGACATGCTTGTTGTGGCGGGGTCGGTGGTGGGCGTGTGCACTGCTAGATATCTACCAAAAAGATCCAAAAGAATACCAAGAGATCATCGACGAGTGAGAGAGCGAGGAGAGGTCAGGTGGCACAAATTTTCGTCTTAGCAGTGTGACAGTGAAGGAGGGAGATGACTTGGCCAGTCTTGGGCCATGTAAAAGTGAAGCAGGCCGGTGCAGGCTGGGTCGTGCTGGGCTAGAAAGGAAAGGAGAGAGAAAGAGAGGCGGGCTAGGTCTGGTTTCGGGCCGGTTTGATTGTTGGGCGGAGGAAAAGAAGAGGCCGAGTGGTGTCTAGGCCGCGCACGGGCTGGAGGTGATGTTGGGCCAGGATGAAGTGAAGCAGGCTGGATCAAAAGGTTGTGGCGGTTGGAGCAGGCCTGGTAAGATGGACAGGAGTTGAACCGCCTCACAGAATCAGACAGAAGAAAAAAAAAGGAAGGGTTGTGATTAAGTCTCTGCTTGAAAGGCTTTTTGGATTTAGGAACTGCTTTTTAAATTTCTGGAATTCAACCAAAAATCAACTGAAGTTTAAATTTGAACAAGCAAAATAAAGTTCAAATAAAACAAAATGCAACATGGTTTAGTTTTATACAAAAATTTAAAGTAGACAATTTTATTTTGAAATGGTTTTTGGAGTTTGTTCTAAATTCGAGCAAACCGTTTGAATTTATCTGAAAATTTAGTAGTTTTTAACATGTAACAGAAATGCAGGGTGTCACGCAAAGACAGGTTGGAAGGTGTTGATTAGCACAAGATGTGCAAGAAGCCCCTGTCATCAAAGGTCTAGCAGGCACTTTACGCCGATCTGCCGCCTTGACAAGACTCCTCTGCCGGTGCAATCTAGTTCCCGATGTTGCTGAAGTGCTGATCGCCGCTCATCATCCATGCTAGACCCTACTGCTTCGCTCTCTGTTAGTTCTTGTATTTCCCCAAAGTGATGCCACTGCCTGCTATCTTTGCAAGCCGTCTAGTCCCTGTTGCTGTATTCAATTTTAATTCCCTAAAGCGTTGCGGCCATGTCGACGGCCAAAGAATGGTCAATCACGTTCAACCTTCAATTGGAATGGTTAGAGGGCTCAACGAGGGAGCTCGCTGTGATACTGTCAGGGGGGTGTTACAGACATCGCGCTGCACCATTGCTTGCCTTCAGGAGACGAAACTCCAGCAGATACCAGTCAAGACGCCTACATAGAATTGCTGTGGCGGGTTCACTTAACTGTCATAAAGGGGGAGTCCTTGTTGTTTTTCTTAGATAGAGAAATCAATCCTTGGAGCTGAAATTATAAGTAATTGAAAAGCATACATACAATCTTGCTTACATAAGATAAGAGAAATTGGAACCACACGCACCAGACAATAATACAACTCAGAAATCGCTAGAACGACGGTATAAGTAACACTGACACCAACTATGAAGCGCCGTCGGAGGATTGGGTCATAGCTGCTAGTAGTCTTGGCATCGGGGGCAAGCCAACCTCTTGTAGACCCTCAAGGATCTGGACTACTTCAATCATTGTAAGCCTATTATCCTCATTGTCTTGGATGCACCAACATGCAACTTTGCAAAGTCTTTCAGCCTCTTCTAAATTGAAGTCACCATGTAATTGCGGATCCATCAAAATCTGTACATCTCCCTCATGAAGCTTTCTGATGGCTCGCACAGGAAAGTATGAGAAGGACTTCGGTACAACCCCCCCCCAATAAACGTATAAGGGGTAGTATTGTCCATACTAAATTACACGTACATTATACCCGCCGTCCGTCGTAGGGCCGGCCGCCCGTGTACGCCGCGTCCGCATTCTGCGCTGCGCGTCGCGCTAGCGGTTCGGATCGCTATCGGAAAGGAAAAAACGCCCACCCCGACACCCCATCTCCACGCATTTAAACCCTAGCGGGATCAACGCCGCCGTGGTCCATCGCCGTCACGACGTCGGGCGGCGTCCGTAGTCAGCCACGCGCCGTGAAACCGACACCCCATCCCCGCCTTGAAAACCCTAGCGGCATCGACGCCGCCGTGGTCCCACCGCCGTCACGACGTCGACCCCGACGTGCCCGCCTAGTCGCTAGCACCGACGGCGTCCGTAGTGACCACACGCCGTGTCGCCGGTGAAACGCCCAGCGCTCGCTCGCCGTTTTGTCCTGGTACGCGCCCTCCACGACGTCGGTGGCAGCAACACATCGGCGTCGACCCCAGGCGAGGACCCCTCGACGGCGCACAGTAGGTTAGGATGTCTTTTTTTGTTCTTTTTTTATGATAATGATTTGTCCATTGCATTTTTGTGCATTTTTGTAATGCAAAATGATTCCTTACTTAGGTAAATAAGAGAGGAGAGTAGTGACCTCTTAATGACCTCATAATGATTTTGTATGTTCAAATTTGTATGCATGCCACATAGTCATGTCACTGTTGACGAATTTACTGTATTCCCGATGATTTTTTGTGGAATGTTGGCATTGATCTCACACCTTATTTGTATGTGCATAGATGGAGCAAGTAACCGGATACGTCAGTGATGATTCCGGTAGCGATAATGGATCCTCGTCATTGAATGCGAACCAACATCCCGGAAACAACTATATGAGTCAGGATGAATCGTACAGTGGTAATGTAAGTACCTTCAATGTTGAGAAAAACATATTGAACAAAAACTAGTTATTTGACCCTAACATGTCCTTTTAAATTTGTACAGGTGCATGGCGATGCTGACGATGAGGAATATGATGTAGATGAACAGTTTTATGCAGATAGTGTGAGCCAGGTATATTGAAAAACTTGTAGAAAAATGATTGACATTAAAATTGTATGACCACTTATGTTACTTTAAATGTGCACAGATAAATGCTAATGGTGACAATGAGCGTAATAATATAGATGATGACAATGCCGAGAGCGAGGTCCATGCATCTCGTAGTGTGAGCGGTAGTCAAGTAAGTTCTTTACATTATTTATGGTTAGTACGAACATAAGAAGAGATTGACATGCAAGGTTATATGTCATATTTTGCAGGGAGGTGTTGATGGTCCTAGCGGGAATGATGAGCACAGCGATGATGATCAGTTTGACCTTGACATGTGCTATGATGAATATCAGCAGGAGTCACTTGATAGGCATTGGGCAGTGATGGTAAAGACATTCAGGTCATTAGACGAGGTTTACACGTTCTACAACAAGCACGCGAGAGAACGTGGGTTCGAGATCGTGAAGGACTCGCTTAAATTTTCAAAGGATCGCGCAAGGACTCCGCGCTTGAGGAGGTATCTCTGTTCCGCCGCAGGAAAACGACAGGCCAAGTTCTGTACCATGGAAGGCCGGACCCGCAGGCTTAGACCGGAGAGTCGATTCTTATGCGAAGCCCATTTGTGCTTAAGCTTGATAAAAAGCTCAATCTTTGGTATGTCAGCAGTTTCTCCGATGATCACAGCCACACTCTTGCACGACCGGACGAAGTCCCTTTCCTCCGATCTCATAATCAGATCAAAGCATTTGAGAGAGCTGAGATCTTGGCTATGGCTGGAGCTGGGATAAGAAAACATATCATCTTTGACAACATCGTTAGCAGGTATGGGTCGTATGCAAAGTCACCATTTCAGAGGACAAAGCTGTATAACATGTGCTATAGGGAGAAGATGAAATTGCTTGCACAAGGTGATGCTGACATCGCCAGAGGAATCATGTTGACCGAAAGGACAGAGATCCGGACTTCTTCTTTGAGCACACGGTTGACGCCAAGGCAGGCTCCAAAACCTCTTCGTGTGATTCGCGATCACGCCGGGATTATCTAGACTATGGTGATGTTGTTGTCTTCGATAGCACATACAAGATGAACAGGTATGGAATGCCGTTCATCCCTTTCGTGGGTCTGAACAACCACCGTTGCACTCATCAGATTCGCTGCGCCATTGTTTCGCATTTAGACCGAGGCTACATATGTCCGGTTGCTTAACACGTTCTTGAAAGCTAACTGTCGAAGAGGCCCAAATCTGTTATTACAGATGGAGATGCAGCGATGATAAGGGCTATTAGGAAGGTGCTTTCTGACGTGTGGCATCGTCTATGTTCATGGCATATTGAAAAGAATATGCAGAAACACCTCAACCACAAGTCATTGAAGGAGTTTAGGGCATTACTGTACTATGCCACTACACATAAGGTTTTTGAGGAGAGATGGGCCGCGTTTGTGCGCAAATGGCAGACGGAGAAAACGAAAACATGGCTCCATAGGATGTACAGGAAGAGGACGCTTTGGGCTGCATCATATTTGTCTGGTGGGTTTTTCCTTGGTATGCGCAGTAATCAGAGGAGTGAGAGTCTGAACTCCAGCCTGCACCTTCATCTTGACTATGGTATGACGATCGTTGACATGATTGTACACTACGAGAATTGTATTGTTCGCCTCCGTGAGAATGAAGCTTATGATGACTACACGGCATCACAGACTCTTCCAGTAACAGTGACTGAGTGTCAGGCCATTGAGTCGTATGCTGCGAAAGCATTCACGCAGGCAAACTTTTATATGTTGCAACAAGATATGAAGAAGGTACATGAGCTTGAGGTAATTGATAGACTGACAGGGACCGATAGTCAGAGATTTGTGGTTGCGTGGAAGAATAACAGGGATCACAGATTTAATGTGGACTATACGCCTGTAACTCGGCAGAAACTATAAAGTGCGATTGCCGAAGTATGACTCGCAAAGGGCTTCCTTGTAAGCATATTATTCATGTTTTGAATGCACTGAACTTACCTGTGATACCCAAGTGTTGTGTCCTGCGAAGATTCTCAAAAAAAGCACGAGCTGGACTGCCAGTGAAGCGCACCAGCGATTTGTTTGCGTGGGGTTGGTCGAGTGGTGAGGACAGAGCTAGATATAGTGAGTTGACCATCAAATCTTCAGAAGCCTGTCATGTCGCATGCAGTAATCCTTTCTTATTCGACAAGTTGATGGCAGCTCTGGATGATGTTATAGTGAATAAGGATATTCAGGGAAATGAAGATGATGTTCAGCGAAGTTTCGTGAACAGTAATCCATTTGAGCCTAACCGAGATCATATTCTTGTTCGTGATCCAGTAAATGTTTCCACCAAAGGCGCACCTAAGGTACAGAGAGGTCGCGGTAAGGGTGGCCCAGATGTGACAAAAAATGAGAGGCCTAAAGCATTTGACGAGAAATCTGGACGAAAATGTAGCTTATGCAAAGGCTCAGGTCATAACAGGAGCACATGCAGAACAAATGAAGAGTATGTCTATTATTTATTTATGTCAGTTTTGTTGTTTCATTATCGGTGCATTCATTCTCATATTTTTTTGTGTGCAGCAACTGGGCTTGAAGACTCAAGTGAAGACGATGCGAGTGTTTTACCTCTTCCATTTATATGAAGAACATTTATTAAATTTTTGTTCGTGTTGAGTACTTTATATGTGTGAAACATGATTATTGCGTACGGACCGTTGTCATTTCAGACGTGTTACTTTCATCAACTACAATAAAATTACTGTGGTGACAATTTTATGTTCAGACAACATTGCTGTTGATATAAAAATTCACTATTCATTGCTTATTGTATGAATTCTGCATGTATTTGCTACAGTCCCGTCGGCTGTCAAAAATAGAAGAAGTACTCTGTGTACTATTATTTTTAACAAAAGGAAAAAAATGCCCGCCCGTCTCCACAGCCGTCTCTTAGTAAGCTCGTCAGGGACGCCGTGGAGAAACCAGGCCCAACAGGGCAGCATCGACGCGGCAAGTCGACGGGGTAGTAATCAGAGAAGTTCAATACAACGACGGGAGCTGAGTATATAAACTAGTCGTCGTCGCCTTCGGCCGTCGAGGTGGGACTAAACTTGCGTCGGTTTCACTGGCGCGGCGTCACAGCGGTGGTAACTGGGCCGGCCCACGGCGCGTCGGGCGGTCGAGAAGACCGCGCCGTCACTTCCTTTTTGGGCCGGCCCACGGCGCGTCGAGCAGTAGAGAAGACCGTGCCGTCCACTGCCTTTTTGGGCCGGCCCACGTCGCGTCTTGCTGTGTCCACGTCGCCCCGCAGCCGACGGAAGTTTAGTCCCACCTCGACGGCCGAAGGGGACGACGACCTGTTTATATACTCTGCTCCCGTCGTTGCACTGAGCTCCTTTGAATACTTCCCCGTCGATGTGCGCAGTCGATTCTGCCCTTGTTGGGCCTGATTTCCAGTGCGTCCTCCGAAACGCCTGTTGTAGTCGCCCGTTGGGCTTGATAACGACGGGCTTACTAAGAGACGTTGTGGAGACGGGCGGGCGTTTTTTTTTATGTCAAATAATTTTTCAGTAACACGTAGTGTGCTGCCATAGTTTAGTGCACAAAATTTTAACGACGGCATGATTACATATAACTATTCGGCAACCAAAAAATCATGTAAACAAAAAAAATATCATGTGAACATTAAATTTTTTTGGAAAAGTGCCGAGTCTATTACATATAACTATTCGGAAGCATAGTCTGTTACATAAAATTCATAAGCAAGTGCGCAAAGCACATGCAAAACTCCTCTGTACCGCATCTATTTCTTCTTCTTCGATATCCGAATAACTTTGTTTTTCACTTCATCAAGCTTGTTTCTTTCCGAAAAGATAAGTTGCGCAATCATTAACTCTCTCGAATCATCAATAGAGGTCTGCAAAAAAAATGATGTTACCACAACATTCATTATACATCGTAGTCCAAATATGACTTGCGTACCTGTGAAAATAAGCCTGTCCATTTGTCACCATCCCAATATTGAAAGCATCGAAGGAGAAATATTCCACACGAATTCCTAGTGCATACAACTTACGAAGATTAAATTTGTCTCAGACATACAAGACCAACATTCTGTCGTAGTAAAACTCACCCATCATGTTGTTTTGGCATGTCATACGCTTGAATAGGCCACTTGGAAACATCCGGATAATTCACAATTCCGGTTGCATTTGCTTCTTGGATATCTTCTGCTAGTTGTTTTCTAAAGATATAATAAACATGATGGAAAGCATGTCATTCAGTGTATTAAAGAAAACGAATGTTACCAAATGCACATTTGCAAGTTAAACCTACCAGGTCCTCAACGAGTTCTCTAGTAATGATGTCAAGTTTTCCGGTCATCAACGAGTCAAGAACCTGAAACTCTCTTTTTCCACTATGCATGACGACAGTAATCCAGTGATTATTGTCCTTGTTTAGAGGAATGTAAGTCTGCATCACAAGGACCATAAAACGCAATCATGACATAATATCGTATGTATGTTCCGTGTTAACAATCAAACTTACCTTTGTTTTTTTGAAATACTCGTCCTCACATCTGTTCACGGGTCCATTACTATGCGACTCGCTTCATAATCATTGCCGACGGTCTTTTTTCCGGGTCTAACGTGAAGCAACCAATGTACCCTCCAAGTTGTTAACATGAAATGATCATCATTAACTTTGTCCACCAAAAATGATGAGTATGCATCAATTACCTATAAATAATGTGTTACATTAAACAATTGCATTTTAGAATCAATTGTAAAACAATATATGAAATTAACTTACGTCGCCACTTAGCCACTCATGGTTAATAATCTGACAAGCTCTCCGCACAGTGAGACCTTCTTCCATGCCATCATTGAAAATTTCTGTTTTGGCATGTTTTTGTGAATGCTCATGCGCACGCACGTACTTGATGGACGCTTTCACCACATCATACTCATCACCAGATTTGTTAACATCACCATTTTGGAACAATTCTGTACCGCACCACTCAAATACTTATAAACGCAAACACATAAATAATTATGACGCAATAACAATTAGATACAAAGAAAACTTACTTCCTTTGGCAGAACGTTTTGCACGTTTGTTTGGTTTAGGGACCACATAAGGAGACTTGACATGTTGTGATCCTCTACGCTTGCGCCTCCCAGTAACCTCCTCCACTTCCTCTTGTACTCCTTGAGAACCAACCGACGCATGCGATGCGATTTCGTCCGTCTCCAAAGATGTGGCAGCTTTCTCATCTGATACTTCTGGTACTTGGACAGGATCATCCATATCACCCTTGAAACTATCCCAGTACTCAGGTGTGCAGTAAAAAGGTGTGTTTCCACGAGAAGTTACATCAACGCCATTATCATCCTTTTGCAAATTCATTTTGGAAGGTGTGCGGAACCGGTCTGAATCATCTTTTTGATATACAAACTCTTTTTGCGGACGTCCACCATCGTTTGAAGACTCATTAATGCCTCCGTACAGATTCTCTTCGTCCTCTTCCAGGTTACTGGGTTTGTAGGAGACGCCGGTTTTGTTCAGTTTCTCAATCATCCTCTGCAAGAAAACATTTCATCTTAGTTCTTCAATTGAGTGATGGACATTACAGAGACGTGATCAAGTGTTACCTGTGCGCATAACTCTGGCAAACGAAGCATTTCCTTCCGAAGCTCATTCATCTCACTCAAAATCCGGTCCATAGTAGGCTTTTGGCTCGAAGCCTCCGAGGTACTGCCCTCTTTCCTCATTCCAGTAACGTTAGATTTTTTGCTACTAGCTTTCTTGGTTTTTTGAGCTTCTTCTTCCGCAATTTTTTTCAGCCTATACTCCTCTGTAATGTTGTCATCGATCTACAAGTGCAACAAGATAATTATACATAAAAACTATATGCACACTTTACTTTACTTCATAAATGTAAAAAAATGATTACTAGGATTACCATCCCAACACCACGACCATATTCATAGTCGTATTTATCTCTTCTCACTGCCATATCTTCCGTCCAGTTCCTCATCAGCGGGCTCAACAATGCCAACGGATCATATTTTGGACCGGTGATTGGTTGCACCTTCTCCCAGTATAGGTACTGCAAAACACATGAACTAATTAAATTACATGTTCTTCTGTGAAATTTTATAACAAAATTGTTGAAATTAATAAATACAACGTACTTGCAAAAGGGCGAGGTTCCCCTGGGCCACTGCCTGACATGGCCGTCCTGCACAAGCTTACCAATCTCCGATAAACAGAATCGTGAAGTGAATGCATTCCAGTTGAACTTCCTTATAAACTTAATATTTTGCACTAAGGCATAGTATTTTTTCGGAACGTACTCATGAGACACTGGTGCAATTATAGTTCCTAGGAGAACTAGAAATGTCATCCGAATAAAGTCATCATCAGTGCTCTTATCCTTCACAATCTTTTCTATGAGATCATCAATCATGATCTTACCATTTTCTTGCTAACAAAACTAACAGGTATTTTTTGGTTGCTTTTTCTCCTTCACTACTTAGAAACCCAAAACATCCACTCCATTGTTTTTCCAACCAAATATGGAGTACACATCATCGGCCTTAATGAAATAAGACCTTTACATCCAGCAGTACTTCCAGAACTCTGTTGAACCATGAATTTTTTGCTACTCGGATTGTAACCTTGGAGTAAAAAGTGAAGCAAAAATCACGATCTTTATCGATGGTATTCTAAACATGCCCTGCATATCCGTTTCAGAAACCTGAATTTCGATTGGGTGACAATTTGTCAACTAGGCTAACCCACTTTGAAGTAACATGGAATCACACCGTCGATATTCATACTGCATGAAATAGATTTCTGTCACATACCATCATACTGCTATGAGCCTCGTTGTATAAAAGAAGTGGAAAAAAAAACTTACACGACGGCGACGGGTCAGGGGACGGAAGACGGCGCGGGCGCACCGACGTAGTATGTACGGTGGGGCGACGGCGGGAGAGGCAGAGGCGACGGGTCAGGGTAGGCCGGCGCGGCCGCACCGCCGCCGTTTTGGAGTGTCGGGCGACGGGCGTACGGTGGCAGCAGGTGCAGATCGCGGCGGCGGCGAGACGGGCGGACGTACAAGGAAATTTTGCATGCACGTCGGCTAACGACGCCGCTCGAGCGCTGATTATGGGTCGTTGTTAGTGGGACGGCCCCATGCACGCATTCGCGTCGGTTAGCGAGAAGACCAGCGGTTTTTTTTTCAGGGCCTCATTTTTTTTAGAAATTGAAATAGCATATTTTTTAACCCTGAAAATACTGCCGGACGTGACGCAAGCGTCGCTCGTTGTCGGATTTCGTTCATTTCGGCGCGGGGTGCCGGGTGGGCCCCCACGCGCTCCCGTGGTTGGGTGCAATCCACAAACCGGTCGTACTTGCTGTGGAAGGGGTGCTTCGGTATGGCCGGAGGGACCCTCGGTCGCACCTCTCCGCTTCGCATCCGCCAAACGTGCCCAATTTTTTTCCACGTGATACTATGCCCTACCAGGGCAAGCACGCAAAAAAATTTCCCGTTTCGAGTCCGTATGCATTTACTACAATTTTTCGGGCACAAAACCCTGAAAATACTGCCCGGACGTGACGCAACGTGCGTTCGTTGTCGGATTTCGTTCATTTCGGGCGTGGGGTGCCCGGCTTGGGCCCCACACGCTCCCGTGGTTGGGTGCAATCCACAAACCTGGTCGTACTTGCTGTGGAAGGGGTGCTTCGGTATGGCGGAGGGACCCTCGGTCGCACCTCTCCGCCGCATCCGCCAAACGTGCCCAATTTTTTCCACGTGATACTATGCCCTACCAGGCAAGCACGCAAAAAATTTCCGCTTCGAGTCCGTATGCATTTACTACAATTTTTGGGCACAAAACCTCGAAAATATCGCCGGACGTGACGCAACGCGGCGTTCGTTGTCGGATTTCGTTCATTTCGGGCGTGGGGTGCCGGTGGGCCCCACACGCGCTCCCGTGGTTGGGTGCAATCCACAAACTGGTCGTACTTGCTGTGGAAGGGGTGCTTTCGGTATGGCGGAGGGACCCTCGGTCGCGTCTCTCCGCCAGATCCGCCAAACGTGCCCAATTTTTTCCACGTGATACTATGCCCTACCGGGCAAGCACGCAAAAACTTTCCCGCTTCGAGTCCGTATGCATTTACTACAATTTTTGGGCACAAAACCACGAAAATATCGCCGGACGTGACGCAACGTCGTTCGTTGTCGGATTTCGTTCATTTCGTGGGGTGCCCGGTGGGCCCCACACGCTCCCGTGGTTGGGTGCAATCCACAAACTGGTCGTACTTGCTGTGGAAGGGGTGCTTTCGGTATGGCCGAGGGACCCTCGGTCGCACCTCTCCGCTTCAGATCCGCCAAACGTGCCCAATTTTTTCCACGTGATACTATGCCCTACCAGGCAAGCACGCAAAAAATTTCCCGCTTCGAGTCCGTATGCATTTACTACAATTTTTGGGCACAAAACCACGAAAATATCGCCGGACGTGACGCAACGCGTCGTTCGTTGTCGGATTTCGTTCATTTCGGGCGTGGGGTGCCGGTGGGCCCTACACGCGCTCCCGTGGTTGGGTGCAATCCGTCAAACTGGTCGTACTTGCTGTGGAAGGGGTGCTTTCGGTATGGCGGAGGGACCCTCGGTCGCGTCTCTCCGCCGCATCCGCCAAACGTGCCCAATTTTTTCCACGTGATACTATGCCCTACCAGGCAAGCACGCAAAAACTTTCCGCTTCGATTCCGTATGCATTTACTACAATTTTTCGGGCACAAAACCCTGAAAATACTGCCCGGACGTGACGCAACGTGCGTTCGTTGTCGGATTTCGTTCATTTCGGGCGTGGGGTGCCCGGCTGGGGCCCCACACGCGCTCCCAGAAGTTGGGTGCAATCCATCAAACCGGTCAGGTACTTGCTGTGGAAGGGGGTGCTTTCGGTATGGCCGGAGGGGACCCTCGGTCGAAGCTACAGGGTTCCCTCCAAAGTAATTTAAAAATATTTCAGAAAATGTAAATGAATTTAAAAATTCTTGTATTCATTCATATATGTTAATGAATTTAAAAATATTCTCTTATTCATAAGTGTTAACGAATTTAATATAATTTCAGGAAATGTTAGTGAATTAAAATATATCACCTTTTTAATTTCTTTTTTTTATTTCTTATATTTTGTATTTCAAAATTTCAATTTTTTCATCGACCGGCTATACTATATGGACATATTTAAACAAAATCTGAACATTTCAAACGCTTTTATAAACATATACATAATTTTTTTAATTTATGTGCTTTCATGATTTTTATTCTACAAATTTTTGATAATTGTATACCTTATTCTCTCCTATATATATTCGATGAAATTTTTTAAATATATTATGAACATTTTTATGCATAGGTCTGAATATTTTCAATTTTTCTTAAAATAAGCGTTTTATATTTAGCTAATTTTTTAGCAATTTTGTAGACAAATTTAAACAAGACTCCAACAAAACAGATTGAACATAGATATATTTTACATAGTCCATTCAACATTGCCGATATCAGACGAGTTTTTCCAAACATAACCGATACATAGTTCAAACTTAGGAAAAAAAAATCTAGTCCTCCTCCTCGTCGCTAGCCAACAGATCGACGACCTCCCGACGTCACCGCCGTCACCACCGCCTCGTCGTCGCCGTCGCCGACCTGGGCTAAGCGCCCGGCCGATGTCGTTGCCGTCCGACGACTCGGGCCTCCGCCGCTGCGCTGCGGGACCATCTGGCGGAATCGCCGCCGCCGCCAGGATCGCTGCCGCCTGCTCGGCGGCCTCCCTTGCAGCCGCCGCCGCCTCTGCAGCCGCCGCTGCAGCCGCCGACGCGCGCAGGGCGACGAGGTAACCCGGCGTATCGTCGGGATCACCGTCCTCCCGAAGAACCACCTGCTCCGGCGGCAGTTCCACCTCCGGCGGGGCGGGGGGATCGGCGGGCGCCGCCGCGGGTGGTGGAGGAGCTCGGACGTCGCGCGCTGCCGGACGGGCGGCGGGACAAGAAGGTGGCGACGGTCGCCGACGAGGTCAGCGTGACGCCGACTCGCCGGCTCAACGCGCCGATGACGGCGGCGTATTTTTTGCCGTCCCTGTAAGGCGGACGGCCGGCGATGTTGTTGCGCCCGCCGGTCCGCTTTCCTCCGCGGTGGCGCCGGGCCAGCGCGCTGGTAGCCGTCCTTGTCGAGCTTCGAACGTGCGGAAGACGGCAACCCGGCACGACGAGGAGGCGAACGGTGCAGCTCCTCCGTCTCCGGCTTGTTTCAGCTCGACGGCCACGATCGGGCCCGTCGCCGCCGCCGGTGCGGAGCTGCTGCCGCGGTGGAACGACATGTCGCCGACGGGATTTTGGGAGGTGGAGACGGGAGGTGCAGACGGGAGCGGTGTTTTGCAGCGACGGGCGGACGGGGCGAGTTTTTATAGGGAGACGGCGGGGAAGCGGGCGGCCGGGTCGGTATGCTTTCAATGCGACGGCAGCCGAGGGGCGGCGGCGCGGCAGACGAGGGGACGGGGCGGCGGGGCGGCGAGGCGACGGACGGGCGGCGGGCGGCGACGAGGCGACGGACTGGCGACGCGGTTTGACCACCGACGCGCTGGCCACCGACGGAAAACATTCAATGCGACGGCAGCCGAGGCGACGGACGGACGGGCGGCGGGCGGCAAGCGTAGGCGACGGACGGACGGGCGGCGGGCGGCAATGAGGCGACGGACGGGCGGCGGGCCGCAGTTCACGCGCCACGACGCGCTTTCCCCGGGCGACGCGCGGTTCGACCACCGACGCGGTTGACCACCGACGGAAAAAAAAACGTACGTCGCCAAAGTAAAAAAAAAACGTAGACGTACGTACGTCGACGGCCGCGCGGGTACGTCACGGGGGCGGGACTGAGGGAGGGGCATGGGCAAAGACCATCCTACCCTTTTTTAAGTTTTCAAGCGAAGGGGTATAGGACGATCTGGACCGTTGATGTTTTTAGGGGGGTTGTACCGAAGAAGAAGTGGGAAAGTATTCAACATGACCACTACTGCCAGTGCCACTGTGTACATCAGCTGAATTTCTTCTTCCTGATATAATATCTAGCAGCACCATACCGAAGCTATAAACATCAACTTTTGGTGTAACAGGAACTCCGGCAAGCCACTCCGGGGCAAGATACCCAACGGTTCCTCTGAATGCAGTCAAAACTCGGCTAAAATCCCTTCCGACGACTGCTGCCATCCCAAAGTCCGCAATTTTAGGAACAAATGAGGCATCTAGAAGTATGTTATGTGGCTTAATATCACAGTGTATGATGCATTTGTGACAACTATGATGCAAGTATGACAATCCTCTAGCAACTCCTATTGCTATTTGATACCTGGTGGTCCAATTTAGGGCCAAAGCACTGCTCTCAAAAATATGGGCATCAAGAGATCCGTTCAACATGTGTTCATACACAAGTAGTCTCTTATCACCTTCGCAGCAGAAACCAATCAATTTGACTAAATTGATGTGTTGGATCACTCCAAGTGAACTCACCTCAGCTCTAAATTCCTTCTCACCCTGGCGGGCTCCATCAAGCCTTTTCACTGCTATAGTAGTCAAGTCACTTAACACCCCCTTGAATACAGAACCAAAACCACCCGCTCCTAGCTGTTCTGAGAATTTTTTAGTAGCATGAGCCAAATCAGTGTATCTAAAGGCTATAATTCCACCGCTACCTTGAGTACCATGTAATGATGCACCACACCACTTGAGTCTCTTCCTCCAAATCATTAACAACATAATGAGTATCAGTAATCCAAAACCAATAATGCTGGCAGCAACAACGACTCCAATGTTTAGTTTCCTTTTGTTGTTTCTAAAACTTGGCAAATCTTTGGCGGCAAGACGAAGGTAAAGTACATCCTGAGCATTGATTCCGATGCCATCATTCAGATTTACATTAAGCAATTCCCCATGCCAGATAGAGCACCCGCTACTGTTATAGCTGTAAGCAGTGCAGGAGCAGGAGCCGAGACAAGCTTCTGCGCATTCGCTCTGAGTGGTAGCATTGCCCATGCTTTGGGGTTCATAGGGCAATGTAACACGAGCAATGGGGTGGAACTTGTCCGTTGAATTTATCGTGTTCTTCTTGCTAGTGCACTGCAATGGAGTATTTCTGATGCACCCTCCTGTTCGATCATCAAGGTCCCAATCCTGTGGTGACTTGTGAGAGAATCCCTCCATACAGTCACAGTATGGATGTGAATTACCACTACAGAGCGTGAATGGCCCACATGTAGCATACGGAGTGCAGGGATCGAGCGGGTTGGCGTATATACTTTGCCAAGACTGCCCAGCTTCCGACCAAACATTTATCATGACCTGACCAGAGATGTCTATTGAAAAGTATGTAGAAGCTGACTCATTCAAGAGAGTGAAGGCATAGTACTCCTCTTCATTATTATTGACATAAATGGGGTTAATCAAACCTTGGGTCCGGGGATTGATGCCTAGTGTCATGTTGATCAGCTGTATGACTTTCACTACTGATTTTGGGGATGGCCAATTGAAAAAATGCCAATACACCACCGAGGGTTTGCGGCACGTGAGGACCATCCCATTGGCACCTAGCTTAATGGTGTAGGAGCCCAGACCCGGATCAATGAGGCTCTTCTTTGAGATGGCCTCACGATTCAAGCCGGTGGCCTTGTCCCGGCCAAACTTGGCGCCGGGAAGCACAATATCCGTTGGGTAGTCAAAGCTCTGCCATAGCGTTGCATTGGATGGGCTCTCTACGAGTACGACCACAAGGTTCCCGCTGTTCAAGAGAAGGGCACTAGTGGGAGTAGTGCTCCTATTAATATTATTGACAAGGTGAGTGGATGACCATATGATGTCATTGCTTAGTGAGACGACAAGATTGCCATCTTGTGATATTTTGAGCTGCGTTAGCTTGAGGTTGGGGCCAGTGATTGGATTCTCCCTGTTAGCTACCCATACAGGAGTACAGACCGGCTTCCTGTTGAACCAGATGCCAAGATACCAGTTGGGGGAGATGATGTTTGTTCCAGACTTACTCATCATGCTTGGCCGGAAGAAGCCGAGCGCGAACTTGCCGTTGCTGGAGACGAGCTTGTCACCAGCGGCGAGCGCCTGGCCTGCCTTGAGAGTATGAGTATCGTCCGCGGCGGAAGGTGATGGTGTGTAGAGAACAAGAGGCCAGAGCAGTAATATGTAGAGAGGAGGCATGGCGTGGCCAAGAGGCGGAATGAGAATGCATGCTAGCTACTCTGTCTGCTCTGCTATGTGGTATGTGCTATATGGAGGAAGGGCCGGCATGCATGTAGTCGATGCAACTTCCATGCATGTTCACCGACGATTCCTTTTTCTTTGTTTGCCGAGCAGCCAGCCACTGGGTCTGATTAATTCCTTTGTTTGCCTAGCAGCCGCCCACGTGTGTTAGTAGCTAGGCACCATCTAATCATGCATGGACAGGACCAGGTACATGTTCTTGACGAGTTAGCTAGCCGCCACTGGGTCTGTCCACTTGTATTAGTAGTGGCGCCGTACCAACTAATCATGGACCAGGTGCATATTCTTGATGAGCTTTCCGCACGAGGGATATAAAATAAAAAATGGAAGTGAGAACTCTCTTGATCGATTTCTGAAAATTCCGAAAACTAGCAGGCCGTATTACTTTCCTTTTCGATATACAGTTATCGTTTATGTTTCCATTTTCAAGAAAAAAAATATGTGCAAGGTCCATCTCCCGACCACCCCCTAAGGTCACCACGCCATGTTCAAAAAAAAAAAAGGTTACAACGCTGCTGCCCCCAATGCACGCACGCGATCTTCGACCCCGGCATATTTTTATTTTTATGCCGGTCTTAGCAAAAAAAATTAAGCTATTTCGGTCACCATCGCCAAACCATAAGACCCGGCATGTGTGGACGATAAACCCCAGAAAAAACCACGGTTATCGACACATGCCATACAGTGTGAATACATAGCACAATCTCATGCATCAACATAATTTACAAACTGAAATTTATATGGACTGTGCTAACTTCCGACTAGTCAGAATTTAGGGACAGATCCGAACGCCCCTTTCTCTTGCTTAATTGCTAATCACACATCTAATTCTCCTTTTTCCTTAATTGCGAATCTCATTCGTGGCCGATGAAGGACATGTATGTGTTGATTTGTGATTTCATGCATGCATGCAAACTACAAGACAAAACAGATGATGTCAGCAAAAGATTATTCCTATTTCAAAACTTTAAATGTTTTAGTATATCTCAAACCGTCGGTCCGATGAAAAACTTTCATCACAAAAAAGATTCGTCGCGACGAGACATTCGGAACTAGATCTCATGTTGGTATGGGCTACGTAAGTTATTGTAAGATCCCCATGTAATAGCTACAGTGAGCACCCTTTGATAATGCCAAGTCATCATGAGTAATTAGTCTTGATCACCGTTGGAATCATATCTCATTTCAAATTCCATTTCAAATGCATGTGAAAAATAAAGTTGCATAAAAATCACTGGAAAAATATTCATCATGTTGGAAATAATCCAAAAAAATATTCTTCGGGGAAACAACATCACCATCAACTTAAAATGAGCGCTAGCCCTTGAAACGGTACTAAAACAGCACCATTTAAGTCCATGCTAATTAGGCAAAAGTTAAATTATTTCAATTATTTACCCAACCAATTTATAACAGTGCCAAATATTGTATAATATTTAATGATATAAGTCTGATATTAAACTAAAGTCATTAGGGGCCTAATTATTTGCAAAACAGAAATGAAAAAGGAAAACAGAAAAGAAAAAGGAAAAGAGAAACAACTCACTGGCGCACTGGGCCTAGGTGAACTACAGCGCGGCCAGCCCACCTAGCCCCTCGTTGTCCTCTTCCCGCCTCCACGTCAGCTGGCGCGCGCGCCCGATAGCCGATCGCCACGCGCCGGCCATCCGCCATCTCCCCGTCATGGATAAGGGCATCCCAGGTCGCCTCCCTCTCCCCGCAAACCCTAGCTGCCCCCAGATTTCCCCCCTCTCTCTCTCTCCCTCTCTCGCATTCCACCTCTCTTGAACGCCGTCGACATGGCCAAGCTCGTCGGCAATGCCACCGTCCTCCCCGGCGCTGAGACCGAGCTAATCCGCTCCGCCTGCCTCCTCTCCTTCCTCTCTAACTATTGGATCGAGCACTGCGTCTCCCCATTGCCAGATCGCCGCCGTCTTCAAGCTTCGGATCGCCAGCGATCGTTGACGTTTCCGGCACCGCTGAGCCCTCCCCGAGTCCACTACCCGTCCCTACAGCATCACCGTGAGCTCCCGTTCCTTTCCCCTATCTCTGCACTACTGTTAGATGCCCGTAGCTGCCGTCACCATTGTCGCCCAAGCTTTGCTCCGTCGTGAAGCTCGTCGCCATCGCTCCCGGCGATGGCATGCTCCGCCAAGCTCGTAGATGAGCTCCTGCTGCCCCGTAGATCCCGCCTAGCCGCTTAAAATGCTCGAAAATGAGCTGTGACAGAGCGCTCGTTCGAGCCCGAACTCCGGCCTCCACCGTCAAGCTCGCCGTCGACGTTGCGGTTCATTTCCGGCCACGACACCACCCAGGATCGACACGGCATCGTCTTCCCGATCGAACGTGCCCAGCCGCGTTCAAAACGGTGGCATGTGGCCGATTTCCGACGAGGCCCGACGCGCGCCGCCGTGCGATTTGATCGTCGGAGCTGTTCTGGCGACGGCACTGACCTGGCCTGACAGGTAGAGCCCCGTGTGCCACTGACCCCAGGCCCCACTGGCCTCGTTGACTGGGTTGACCAGTCAACAGTGCTGACTAGGCTGGTCCAGCCACTGAATGGGCCCGCAATATTTAAACATTTTAATACATAAGTAAAATACTAATTATTCTGTTAATTAAATTAATTACCTAATCAGTCACTGCCTATCGGGGCCCACCCTTTAATTAATCTGTAGTTAGTCTAAATAAATCCTAATTAGCTACTGTGTCACTGACCTAATGGGGCCCACCCTCTAATTAATCTGTAGTTTGACTCTTGTCAGCCGCGGTTGACTGCCGATGCCATCGATTCGACATGTTGATGTCACCCTTCACTGCTCTGGATAATGATGTATTAAATAATTAAAACAGTTAAATAAAATGATTAAATAGTTGAAAATTCATATAAAATAAACCGTAATTCGAACGAAAATAATTTATATATGAAAAATGATCAGAAAAATATGAAAATCCGAATATGTGATCAAAATGCTTGACCATCAGTCCTAACTAGATGAACATGGAACTTTTTGCCCGATTTCGAAAGATGAATAGTGCATGACCTAAATAAAATAAATCCAATTAAATTCCTAAATTATCTAAAACCATTATATAGGCAATATATCACAGTTGCATATCATTTAGGCATGTCATGCATAGTGATTGCATTTGTTGCCGTGAATTTATTGTTTCTTCCCCCTCCTTCCCTCTCGATAGACCCCGAGACCGCTGCCCACCCCACTGACTACGACTAGGCTCCAGATGAGCAGCCTTCCAATGACCAGCCCCTCTCAGCAGAGCTTCTAGGCAAGCAAAAAAACTCCTTGTCATCCAAATATTGCCTATTCTTGTAGGGGAACGCAGCAGAAAATAAAAAATTTCGCACTACGAGCACACCCAGGACCACTATGAAGACTGTATACAAGGTTTGATCTTTTCGTTACCGACTCATAGCGCAGCGGAAGTAGAGTCGATGACGATCGGTGGTGCAGATCCCCGCAGCTAGGATTTACAACCTCTCAACCGTGAGGATGTACTCCCTCGTCTGCCCCTCGGACAGCCCCCCCCCTCCGGGGAGGCAGTCGAACAGTCTCTCGGACGGTGTCATGGACAGCCCTCTGGGATGACCTTCGAAACTCAGACAGTCACTCGGACAGCCCTTCGGGAGGACCCTCAAAAACTTGGACGGTCACTCGGACAGCTCTTCGGGAGGCACTCTCGAACTAAGACCGAAACTACAATCTCTCTACAGAGGTGCACACATACGGTGCCATCTATCCGACAGGGCTTCGCCGTCCAGAACTAGTTCCCATCGGAACCTAGACAGCCTTTCGGCTCAATGGAACTATTTCGCTGGGAGGCAGACAGAAGGCAGACAAGTCAATGGCATGTGTATGAGAGCTTCTCTCCACCTACTTTTATAGGAACACACAAGGGGTAGGGTGCCATTCTAAAAACCCAAAAATGCCCATGAATGGACTCCTCCACAAGGGCATAAAAGGGAAGTAATGGAGCAAGTGGGGCTCCATGGAGGAGCAGCACATGTGGCCGGCCAACCCTCTTGCCCCCCCCAAGGGGTGTTTCTTAGCCCCCAAGTTCTTCTAGAAGCCTTGGGAAAAGCCCTGAAAGGTGGCTATCCAATAAAGTAACCCAAAAAGCACTTTCACTATTCACGAACACATAATTATTTATGTGTGCCTAGAACAATTCCAGTACCAACTAAAACAATTTTGAATGCATTCCAAAACAATTCTGGAACAATGTTTTTCTTCAGCGAAAAGCTATCATAGCGGTTTCGGCTGCTCCGGAACATTTCCGATTTTTATCCCGGAAAAATCCCAGAAGTTTCCAGAACAATTCTGGCACTGTTCAAGAATTTCCAGGCGTGTGTCGAAACCAATTCGACTTCATCATTACACTTGAACGACTTACCGCATCATTCCTCTGTTTAGCAGCCATTGCTGACGCCTCTGGAGAAGACTGCAGGTTTCAGACCTTGTCATTTACTTCCAAGTCGTCAAAAGTCTACATTATTTCTGGGAAATGAAAGTGAAGGCACATAAATACTGATTGTTGGCATATCAGCATAGCACTTACAAACCAAACAGGGATATACACGCACAGGCATGTCCATCAGGGATTGGCATATCATCATGTCTTCAGATAGTACATTACTTGGTTTCCCCCAAGACAGTGAATCTATTAGGTATGTATTTTGTGACTTGGAAGGGACTGTCAGCATTTCAAATAAAAAGGGGCCATTTCTCTTAACGGATTCTGTAAATGTGTCCACAGGCCGTCGTTCATGTGTCACTGCGCCACCGTTACTATTGAATGCCAATATGTATGCAGTTGGATCAGGTCTCTTATCAGATATCAAAGGACTTGCAACATACAAATTCTCAATCATCCTGTTTGCTGTTCTTAAAAATAATTGATTGGTAAGGTCTTGCATTCTTTACCAAGTACTGGCGCAGAAAGCACGACTCCTGCGGCAATTTCTTGTTTATGAAGTCCAGCAGGGGTTCTTGACTTTGATTCTGAGAGGCACCTCCAACACTTTGCCCCTTATCATTGTTTTCTGAAAGATTGAACTTCTTTTCACTACATCTGCAGAGTGGCTCTTGATTTGAGTTTACAACATAGTGACATGTACCCTATTCATCCAATCCACAAATCTCAAAATGAGTTATTGTCAACTTATAATTTCTTGCCTGCATGATCAGAACTTGGACAGGAAGGATCTTGTAGGAGATATATGATGCCTCCTGCATGTTTGCAATGATCTGTCAGTTATTCGAGGACATATTCCTGATGCGAGAATGCCATCAAGTTGGATGGAGCCACCTTTATATCATCTTCAGAATGTGTTGTGGCACAAAAAGATCATCCAATACAGTAGCAGTCGCATACTTTGGTACTGTAAACTTTTTGATTGATTGACAACATAGGAAGCTTCTGAAAAAGGAAAATCCAATGGTAGGTCTAAAAGCCTGCAAATGGAAAGTGTTTCTGACGCTAGTGTCTTAGCACAGAAATTCTCATCTTTCTGCACCTGCATCATAAGTAAAGCTTTCTTCTATTGTGCTTCCTGCTGGACAGAAATTATTATGTCCATGTGCACAAACAAACAAACAAACAAACATATGAAGGAAGTACTCCCTCCGTCCAGAAATACTTGTCATCAAAATGAATAAAAGGGAATGTATCTAGATGTATTTTAGTTTTAGATACATCCCTTTTTGTCCATTTTGATGACAAGTATTTTCGGATAGAGGGAGTATGCGTTAGCAGCACAGAAATCGATGACCCTAATAAATATTTCACATACCCAGTAACAAATTAATTCGTATATTTGACAACGCAAGCAATCTTTCCAAAATCTGATTCTGAAAAAGAGGGGTGATCTATCCAAAATATAAGCAGAAATCACATGCTAGAAAGCAGCAGCACCATTCATTCATGGAACAGAAGAGTTTCTAAAAAGCAGCAACATATCAGGTAATCCTTATAATTAGAGGGTAACAACCTCCCACTGGATTACTGGAAAATATAAGTTGGATACCTGAAGGGATCTGAAGAGAATCATTGAGCAACCTTGAATGGGTACCAGTTCAGATTACATCACGATGCCCCTCGCACACCTCCTACTCGCGCTCCTGGGCTCCTGGGCCGTCTCCCGGGCTTCAGTATTCACGCTTACCTGTCTTAAGCGCCTGCTCCTAGTGTGGTGTCATGATAGAGGCCAACATCTATTCCCATCAGCCCTTTAGTAGCAAGTAACAGAGGCTAGTAAAAAGTACTCCTTCCATCCCAAAATAGATGACCCAACATTGTACTAACTTCATTGAAAGTGCGTTACGTCGACTAGAGGGGGGGTGAATAGGCGATTTTTACGAATTCTTCACTGAGGAATTTTAGGGTGAGGAAATTCCTAAGCGAAGAACTACTTGCAGCGGAATAAGTAATCAGGTATAAGCATAACAGATCAACAGCATAGTCATCGTGATGAAATTAAAGATAAACACAGAGTACAGAAAGCGTAAACACAGGATAAGCAGGATAAAGACAAAACAGTCTGAAGAAATAGGATTGAGGAATTAGGGAAAGTCTTCAGTCAAAGTCTTCAAACAGTAATGATCAGGTTCATCAACAAATAGACGAGGAAATGAAAGGGTTGAGGAAATAGAACCAGTAGGCTTGGTGAAGATAATGATTTGGTAGACCAGTTCCAACTGCTGTGACAGTTGTACGTCTGGTTGGAGCAGCTGAGTATTTAAACTCGAGGACACACAGTCCCGAACACACAGTCCTCACCGTATTCTCCTTGAGATGAGATCACACAGACCTCGCCCAACAGTAGTGGTAAGTCTTCACAGGTGACATCCAAACCTTCACAGACTTGGTCACTCGGCAATCCACAATTCCTCTTGGATGCTTAGACCATGATGCCTAGCCGTCTGGAGGATACACAGTCCTCAAAGGTAACAAGCGTCGATTTCACACAGGAACAATTTCTTCAGTGGTGCTCAATCACTTTGGGGTTTGTAGGTTTGGGTTTGGGATTTGGATTTTCCTCACTTGATGATTTTTGCTCAAAGTCCTCGGAGGATGGGATGCTCTCAAATGACAAGTGTCAGTTTCTCTCGGAGCAGCCAACCAGCTAGTGGTTGTAGGGGCGGCTATTAATAGCCTAGGGAGCATCCCGACATGATAAGACATAAATGCCCTTGTCTGATATGACCATTAGGTGGTAGGATATTTTGGACAGCTGGCGCGTGGCACAGCAACGGTTGGATTTGACGTTCGAATTCCTCAGGGCTATCATGTTCCTCACTGTGTAGGCAATTCGCACTGGCGAATTCCTAACTCCTCAGTCAGAACAAATTCCTCAGAGACCAGAAGATCTTCGTCTCTGTCACTAAAGAAATTGACTGAACTGATACGAGATTTCCAATGGTTCACTCGAAGGATTGGTTAGGTGTAGGATTTTGAGATGATCATCACTAGGAAATCAGTTTTCTTAGTATTACCTCGACCCCCCTTTAATAGTTCGGTGTTTCCTATGACTCAAGAAGAAGAAAATGAAACTACAAAAACAAAAGTCTTCACGCTTCATAGTCCTCGCATGAATATCAAGTCTTCACGGTCACACCAATTTCTTCACTTTCAAAGTCTTCAGTAGAACCAAAGTCTTTAGCTGAAGACATTCATTTTTAGGGGTCAACTTTCTCTGTAAATATCAAACTCCTCATTGACTTATAGAGTCTGTGTACACTCACAAACATATTAGACCCTTAACCTATAAGTCTTCAATACACCAAAATCACTAAGGGGCACTAGATGCACTTACAATCTCCCCCTTTTTGGTGATTGATGACAATATAGGTTAAGTTTTCAACGGGGATAAATATATGAGTTGAAAGTACTCAATATTGAGGAATTTGATTGCAAGATATAGAAGAACTCCCCGTGAGGATGTGCATAGTGAGGAATTTGCTTTTGAAGCAATGCACATTTGAAGAGTAGAATCATGGAGAACTCCCCCTATATCTTGTAATTCATACACGCATTTAACATATGAAATGAAGAATTTGAAATGCATGATGAAATATGGTGACTGACGTAATTCAGCATGCGTGCATAACATTAATGAGGAAATATGATGCAGAAAAATAGAGCAAAAGTATCAGGTCACCATCGGACTTAAGTTTACAACTAAATCAACAAAAGCTTTAGAAAAGCGAGAGTTGCAACTTAACAAAAAAACGCCCACATATATAGACCCGCTTGAAGACTAACTCGAATTTCTCCCCCTTTGTCATCAAATGACCAAAAGGGATGAAATCTGAGGACTAACACCCCTGAAGAATTTCATCACGAGGTCGATGGAGGAGCGTCAGCGTTATTGGGGTCGTTTGTTGTAGTAGGGCCTGCCGCAGTGTTGTCCAGGTCTTCATTTTCATCAGTTTCGCGGGATGAAGAATATGAGACGGGCACCAAAGGAGGAACTTCAACCTTCTTGAATTTCTTCAGAGGAGGCTTAGTCCAGCCGAAGTCCTGCCTGAAGCCCATCTGATTGAGATCCTCATCACCGTAGAGATGAGACAGAATAGCCCTGGTGCGATCAAAAACTTCATTGAGGTAGTAATGGTTCTTCTTCACTGAATTATATGTGGCAGTCATGTTGTGAAGAATAGAACCAAACTGATGCTTTACCCATTTATGATTGCGATCCACCTTTTGATGAAGACTGAGGAGAAGCTCACAATCAGTCATCACCCTTGGAGCTGTTGCCTAAGGACTTTGCTTATTTGCATTGACGGCAGAATCATGAGTAGCAGAGTCATCATTGGTGGAGTATGAAGCAGCTTTGCGAAACTGTCCATCCAATGGACGATTGCCCTCATCAATAATAGTAGTGACCTTGCCCTTCTCATTAGCTGAGGAAAATATCCACTTGAGGACTTCAATTGGGGGCAAGTAGCTGCCATGGTTGAGTGTATTAGCTTTGTAGTTGAGTGAAGACCTTGATCTGATGAATCTCATAATCCAAGGAGCGTAAGGCTTCAACTCAAACAGGGACATTGCAATGTTTGCCAAAGTCCTCATGAAGAAATCATGGTAGTTCACGGGAATGTCGTTGCTACCTCTTGAGCACTGCCTTGGTTTTCCCTTGAAGAGGAAAGGGTGATGCAGCAAAGTAGCGTAAGTATTTCCCTCGGTTTTTGAGAAACAAGGTATCAATCCAGTAGGAGGCTCCTCAAAAGTCCCACGCACCTACACAAACAAACAAGAACCTCGCAACCAACGCAATAAAGGGGTTGTCAATCCCTTCACGGTAACTTGCGGAAGTGAGATCTGATAGTGATAATAAGATAAGATAAATATTTTTGGTATTTTATGATATAGATTGGAAAATAAGAGATGCAAATAAAAGTAGAAGGGAAACTTATATGATAAAAGATAGACCCGGGGCCATAGGTTTCACTAGTGGCTTCTCTCAAGAAAGCATAAGTATTACGGTGGGTGAACAAATTACTGTCGAGCAATTGATAGAAAAGTGCATAGTTATGAGAGTATCTAGGCATGATCATGTATATAGGCACCACATCTGTGACAAGTAGACCGACTCCTGCCCGCATCTACTACTATTACTCCACACATCAACCGACTCCTGCCTGCATCTAGAGTATTAAGTTCATGAAGAATAGAGTAACACATTAAGAAAGATGACATGATGTAGAGGGATAAACTCAAGCAATATGATATAAACCCCATCTTTTTATCCTCGATGGCAACAATACAATACGTGCCTTGCTATCCCTGCCGTCATTGGGAAAGGACACCGCAAGATTGAACCCAAAGCTAAGCACTTCTCCTGTTGCAAGAAAGATCAATCTAGTAGGCCAAACCAAACTGATAATTCGAACAGACTTGCAAAGATAACCAATCACACATAAAAGAATTCAGAGGAGATTCAAATATTTCTCATAGATAAACTTGATCATAAACCCATAATTCATCGGATCTCGACCAACACACCGCAAAAAGAGTTACATCGAATAGATCTCCAAGAAGATCGAGGAGAACTTTGTATTGAGATTCAAAGAGAGAAAAGAAGCCATCTAGCTAATAACTATGGACCCGAAGGTCTGTGGTAAACTACTCACAACTCATCGAAGAGGCCTTGGAGATGATGTAGAGGCCCTCCGTGGTCGATTCCCCCTCCGGCGAAGCGCCGGCGAAGGCTCCAAGATGGGATCTCGCGGATACAGAAGGTTGCGGCGGTGGAAATAGTTTTTCGTGGTGCTCCTAGATGTTTTCGGGGTACGTGGATATATATAGGAGGAAGAAGTATGTCAGTTGGGCCACGGGGGGCCCACGAGGGTGGGGGGCGTGCCCACCCCCTTAGGGCGCGCCGGGCACCCTCGTGGCCGCCTCGTTTGCTGCTTGACATCCACTCCAATTCTTCCGGATTGCGTTTGTTCCATAAAGATCGCTCCCAGTGGTTTCATTCCGTTTGGACTCCGTTTGATATTCCTTTTCTTCGAAACACTGAAATAGGCAAAAAAACAACATTTTCGGCTGGGCCTCTGATACGTCTCCAACGTATCTACTTTTCCAAACACTTTTGCCCTTGTTTTGGACTCTAACTTACATGATTTGAATGAAACTAACCCGGACTGACGCTGTTTTCAGCAGAACTGCCATGATGTTGTTTTATGTGTAGAAAAGAAAAGTTCTCGGAATGTCCTGGAAATCCACGGAGGCACCTTTTGGAATTAATAAGAATTTTTGGCGAAAGAATCAAGGCCAGGGGTCCCACAGGCTATCCACGAGACAGGGGGCGCCCCTCCTAGGGCGCGGCCTCCTATCTCGTGGGCCCCCTGGACCTCCACCGACCTCAACTCCAACTCCATATATTCACGTTCGGGGAGGAAAATATCAGAGAAAAAAGTTTCATTGCGTTTTACGACATAGAGCCGCCGCCAAGCCCTAATCTCTCTCGGGAGGGCTGATCTGGAGTCCATTCGAGGCTCCGGAGAGGGGGATTCGTCGCCGTTGTCATCATCAACCATCCTCCATCACCAATTTCATGATGCTCACCGCCGTGCGTGAGTAATTCCATCGTAGGCTTGCTAGACGGTGATGGGTCGGATGAGATTTACCATGTAATCAAGTTAGTTTTGTTAGGGTTTGATCCCTAGTATCCACTATGTTCTGAGATTGATGTTGCTATGACTTTGCTATGCTTAATGCTTGTCACTAGGGCCCGAGTGCCATGATTTCAAATCTGAACCTATTATGTTTTCATGAATATATGTGTGTTCTTGATCCTATCTTACAAGTCTATAGTCACCTATTATGTGTTATGATCCGACAACCCCGAAGTGACAATAATCGGGATACTTCTCAGTGATGACCGTAGTTTGAGGAGTTCATGTATTCACTATGTGCTAATGCTTTGTTCCGGTTCTCTATTAAAAGGAGGCCTTAATATCCCTTAGTTTCCGCTAGGACCCCGCTTCCACATGAGGGTAGGACAAAAGATGTCATGCAAGTTCTTTTCCATAAGCACATATGACTATTTACGGAATACACTACATTACATTGATGAACTGGAGCTAGTTCTATGTCACCCTATGTTATAGCTATTACATGAGGAATCACATCCGGCATAATTATCCATCACTGATCCATTCCCTACGAGCTTTTCATATATTGTTCTTCACTTATTTACTTTTCCGTTGCTACTATTACAACTATTACAAAAACCCAAAAACATTTATATTTACTTTTGCCACCATTACCTTTATTATCATACCACTTTTGCTACTAAATACTTTGCTGCAGATTCTAAGTTATCCAGGTGTGGTTTAATTGACAACTCAACTGCTAATACTCAAGAATATTCTTTGGCTCCCTTTGTGTCGAATCAATAAATTTGGGTTGAATACTTTACACTCGAAAGCTGTTGCGATCCCCTACAATTGTGGGTTATCAAGACCAATTTCTGGTGCCGTTGCCGGGGAGCATAGCTCTATTCTCTGAGTCACTTGGGATTTATATCTGTTGATCACTATGAAGAACTTGAAAGACGACCGAACTACTATTTTGCCCTCAACTACGAGGGGAGGTAAGGAACTGCCATCTAGCTCTGCACTAGATTCTCCTTCCGTTATTAGTAGTCTTGCGACACCTAAACCTGCTACTGCTATGAATTCTGATATGTCGCATGTTATTGATGATGCCACTTCTGCTATGCATGATGAAACTACTTCTGTGCTCGATACTACTTTGCCATTAGGTGAATTTCTTGATGAACAACTTGCTAGAGTTAGGGGGAATGAAATTACTGAAGAACCTATTATTGATGATAGTTGATGAAGGTTCTCCCAATGATTATGTATTACCTGTTGTTCCTAAGGGTTATGTTATGAATGAAGCTGCTGCTAGGGAAATCTTTGCTTGCAATGATAGATATGATCTCAAGAAATTATTAGCTAAATGGAAGCAACAGTCTCTTAATGCTAGAATGAAACCTGACCCTGCTTTTGCTACTTCACCTATCTGTGTTACTGATAAGGATTATGAATTCTCTATTGATCCTGAAATTATTACTTTAGTTGAATCTGATCCTTTTTATGGCCTTGAATCTAAAACTGTTGTGGCACATCTTACCAAGTTGAATGATATAGCTACCCTGTTTACTCATGATGAGAAGTCTCGCTATTATTATATCCTTAAGATATTTCCATTCTTATTAAAGGGTGATGCTAAGACTTGGTATAATTCTCTTGCTCCTGGTTGTGTGCGTAGTCCCCAGGATATGATTTATTACTTCTCTGCTAAATATTTCCCTGCTCATAAGAAACAAGCTGCCTTGCGGGAAATATATAATTTTGTGCAAATCAAAGAAGAGAGTCTCCCACAAGCTTGTGGGAGGCTTCTCCGGTTACTTAATGCTTTGCCTGATCATCCTCTTAAGAAAAATGAAGTACTTGATATCTTTTATAATGGACTAACCGATGCTTCCAAGGACTACTTGGATAGTTGTGTTGGTTATGTTTTCAGGGAAGGAACAGTTGATGAAGCTGAAATATTATTGAATAATATGTTGACTAATGAAAATAATTGGACTCTTCCTGAGCCAATTCCTGAAGCAATTCCTGAACCAATTGAGCCAACTCCTGAGCCTATTCCTAAACCCACTCCGAAGAAAAGAGGTGTTTTATTTCTCAGTTCTGAAGATATGCAAGAGACAAAGAAATCAATGAAAGAAAAAGGTATTAAAGCTGAAGATGTTAAGAATTTACCTCCTATTGAAGAAATACACCTCCTTAATTTACCGCCTGAAGAACCACATTGTCTTGATAACCCGACACAGGTAGTAAAGGTTAATTCTCTCTATAGATATGATAAAGTTGAAATCCCCTCTACTAAATTTCATAACCCATGCTTAGATGAATTTGATGACTTTATGGCTAGACAAGAAAGTTTTAATGCTTATGTTGGTAGAGAGTTAAAGAATAATGCTTTTGAGATAGGACGTGTAGGTGATAATATAGCTAGAGTTAAAGATGAACTTCACCTCGTTAGCAAATATGCTTCTATGGTTGCTACTCAAGCTGAGCAAGTACTTAAAGCTCAAAATGATTTGCTTGAGGAATTAAATAATAAAAATGACTTTGCTGTTAGAGTGGCTACTAGAACTGGTAGAATAACTCAGGAACCTTTGTATCCTGAAGGCCACCCTAAGAGAATCGAGCAGGATTCTCAGAGAAATAATTTAGAGGCACCTAGTTCTTCTAAAAAGAAGAAAAAGAAAAATGATAGAACTTTGCATGCTTCTAGTGAACCTACTGTAGACACACCTGAGAATCCCAATGATATTTCTATTTCTGATGTTGAAACTCAATCAGGTGATGAACATGAACCTAGTGATAATGTTAATGATAATGTTCATGTTGATGCTCAACCTAGCAAAAACAATGATGTAGAGATTGAACCTGCTGTTGATCTTGACAACCCACAATCAAAGAATCAACGTTATGATAAGAGAGACTTCGTTGCTAGGAAGCACGATAAAGAAAGAGAACCATGGGTTCAGAAACCCATGCCCTTTCCTCCTAAACCATCCAAGTCAAAGGATGATGAGGATTTTGAGTGCTTTGGTGAAATGATTAGACCTATTTTCTTACGTATGCGCTTAACTGATATGCTTAAAGTGAATCCTTATGCTAAGCATACCAAGGATATCATCACAAATAAAAGAAAGATACCGAAAGCTGAAATTTCCACCATGCTTGCCAATTACACTTTTAAGGGCGGAATACCAAAGAAACTTGGAGATCCGGGCGTACCAACTATACCATGCTCCATTAAAAGAAATTATGTTAGAACTGCTTTATGTGATCTTGGAGTCGGTGTTAGTGTTATGCCTCTCTCTTTATATCGTAGACTCGAATTGAATAAGTTGACACCTACTGAAATATCTTTGCAAATGGCTGATAAATCAACTGTTATACCTGTCGGTATTTGTGAGATGTGCCTGTTGTGGTTGCAAATGTCACTATCTTAACGGACTTTGTTATTCTTGATATTCCCGAGGACGATAGTATGTCTATTATCCTTGGTAGACCTTTTCTTAATGCTGCAGGGGCTGTTATTGATTGCAACAAAGGCAATGTCACTTTTCATGTTAATGGTAATGAGCATACGGTACACTTTCCGAGGAAAAAATCTCAAGCTCATAGCATCAATTATATTGAAAAAGTTCCAACTATCATTTTTGGAGGTTTTGAATTTCCTCTCCCTAGTGTCAAGAAAAGGTAAGATATTCTTATTGTTGGGGATTTTCATATCCCCGTTGAGGTAACTTAGTGTTATTCGAAATTTCTCCGGTTCCGTGCTATTCGGAATGAGTTTGTTAACAAGACTTGATCAACCTTGTTAGTGGATTCATTTTAATGATCACGAGATGGATGAAACTAGAAGGCACAACCTTCTGTACCCTCTTTTTACTTTCTGTTATTTAGAATAAATAAAGCAAAAATAGTATTATCTGTCTGTTTTCTGAATTATCCGTGCATTAAAAAATAGGCCGAAAATAAAAGTGCTCCAAATGCCCTGCAAATTTAGTATGTTTTTTTCTGGATATTTGAGGATTTTAGGCACTGAAATCACTGCAGGAGGGGCAAGCACCAGGCCACGAGAGAGGAGGGTGCGCCCCCCCTATAGGGCGCGCCCCCTATCTCGTGGGCCCCTGGTGGCTCCCCTCCACTTATGCCAGCACCCACACACTTCATCTTCTACCCAAAAAAATCCCCATCCAGCTCAAGCACGAGTTCTAGCTCGTTTTGTTGCGATTTTCGATCTCTTAGCTCAAAGCTCCATTCACAAAACTGCTTTGGGAGATTGTTGCTTGGTATGTGACTCCTCCATTGGTCCAATTAGTTTTTGTTCTAGTGCTTTATTCATTGCAAATTTTTGCTGCATAGGTGACCTTGTTCTTGAGTTTGCATGTTAAATTTTTGAGGTCCCAAGCAATTCCAATGCATGATATAGGCTTTAGGCACTTGTAGGAGTAGTTGCTATCAATCTTGTTTAGTTTTATTCACTTTTATTTTGAAGTTACTAAAATTTTAGAAAATTTCCAAAAATGTTGAGGAAACTTTTGAGGGGCTCTTCTAGCCAAAGCTCTCAGGAAAAACAAGCCAAAGAGAAGGAAAAAGCCAAGTATAATCTTCCTCGCTTAGCGGAAGTACGGTCGTGTGAATGGCCATGCGAGGATTTCTTGAAAGAAGCCGGAATTCATGAAGACTTTTATGCTTTAATCGAGACTGCAGGCCTCACCGGTTTCATCAACGACTGAATCAATCAGTATCTCTTACTTACCAATACTTTCATGCAAAACTTTTATTATTACCCTAAGAAGTCACCGCCTGCAGTTTCATTTCATTTATATGATGAGTTCAAAGAAATGTCTTTACGTCATTTTTGTGCGGTATGTAGGATACCTTATGAGGGAGAATTAGAGGAACCCCATCATGAAGATGTGGGTGGCTTCATTAAAACTATTGCTATAGAAGAGCCAAAGAAGGGCTCTAAGGCGAAAGTCTCTAGCATACACTTTCCTGTTTTACGCTACTTTGCCATATTTGCTAGTAGATGCTTGACTGGTCGTGGAAATAGTGGAAATTTGAGCGTTCCAGATATTATTATCCTTCAACATGCTTTGCTGGGAGACAATACTTTTAGTATGGGTGCCGTCGTTGCTAAACGGCTAGCCCTGAATCGTACAAAAGGCCCCATTTTTGGAGGTATCTATGCTGCACGTCTTGCTAAACATTTTCAGATACCCATTAGGCACCATGAGGAGGATGAGATAAAATTGGCTCCTCACATCTTAGATTACAAGAGCATGGTAGCACACAAGTTTATTGTTGACAATGAAGAAAAGATGCTCTTGTATAAACTTAGATTTAATAAGAAACACATTGAGATTATTATTTTGCATGCGCCTCTGTTGTTTGATTTGCTTGCAGAAAATCGTCTTGTCACGCCGGAAGCGGTGAACAATCATCGATCTCAAGCTTTTACTCCAGAGCCTGAACCTGAGCCTGAACCTGAGTTGGACCCTTATCGTGCATCATCTGTCCAGTGGGATCCGGAGATGACCAGCCAGTGGTATCCTGATTACACCTCCCATTACACCGGGGAGAGTAGCGGCGGTCCTTGGTATTGAACCAACTTAGGCCAAAAGCCTAAGCTTGGGGGAGTACGTATTTCTCACCGACTTTACATTCATGTTCACACACTAGTCGTCGGTGCTCATACTCTTTCATTGTATTATCCATGTTAGTTTAAATTTCTTTTTCTAGTTTTCTTCTTGTGTGGTTGATAAAACTTAAGAAAAACCAAAAAAAATAGTTAGTTTAATTCCCATGCTTGTAGTAGAAATTAAAATGAAACCCCAAAAAGATTTCTAGTTCTTCTTCTTACTTGTTGGGAGCTTTCCCGTGTAAATAGTTTTATTTTCTTTTCTTTCCTTTGGGGGTGGAGAAGACTATATTGAAAATGCTTAGTGGCTCTCATATGCATGATGGTTTATTTAACTTAGAGCCCATATTACTTGTCTTCTCTCTTGGGTTGAATGCTTGCAGATTCTAGCTTAGTCCAATGCACGTGCACTCTTATTATTATATGCATCGTTCGGTCGTGCGAGTGAAAGGCAATAATGACGATATATGATGGACTTATTGGGATGAGAAAAGCTGGTATGAACTTGACCTCTCTTGTTTTTGTAAATATGATGAGTTCATCGTTTCTGAGTCAGCTATTATGAAGTAAACGTATTTGCAATGACATCTAGAGATTATAGTTGCTTGTGCCATGCTTGATTAGCTATGAGTTATAATGGTTTACCTTGCGTGCCAACATGCTATTAGAATGATTATGATGTGATATAATGGGATGGTATCCTCCTTTGAATGAATTGAGTGACTCGACTTGGCACATGTTCACGCATGTAGTTGAATCAAATCAACATAGCCTTCATGATATTTATGTTCATGGTAGATTATATCCTACTCATGCTTGTATTCGGTGTGAATTAATTTTAATGCATGTTTATGACTGCTGTCGCTCTCTCAGTGGGTCGCTTCCTAGTATTTTGCTAGCCTTCACCTGTACTAAGCGGGAATACTGCTTGTGCATCCAAACTCCTTAAACCCCAAAGTTGTTCCATATGAGTCCACTATACCTTCCTATATGCGGTATTTACCTGCCGTTCCAAGTAAATTTGCATGTGCCAAACTCCAAACCTTCAAATGAAATTCTGTTTTGTATGCTCGAGCAGCTCATGTTACAACTAGGGCTGCCTATATCTTCCATGCTAGGTGGGTTATTCTCAAGAGGAGTGGACTCCGCTCCTCATTCACGAGAAAGGGCCGGTAACCGGGATGCCCAGTCCCATGATCCAAAAAGATCAAAGCAAATCAAAATAATTGAACAAAACTCCCCCAGGGTTGTTGTATGTTGGAGGCACTCATTGTTTTAAGCAAGCCATGGATTGATGCTTGTTGGTGGTTGGGGGAGTATAAACCTTTACCATTCTGTTTGGGAACTGCCTATAATGCATGTAGTATGGAAGATACAGCCATCTCATAGTTGTTGCGTTGACAGCGAAAGTATGCCGCTCAAAATGTTATTCAATCTTTATTTTAAAATCGAGCTCTGGCACCCCTACAAATCCCTGCTTCCCTCTACGAAGGGCCTATCTATTTACTTTTATGTTGAGTCATCACCCTTCTTATTAAAAAACACCCACTGGAGAGCACACTGTCATTTGCATTCATTACTATTGGTTTTCCCTTGAAGGGGAAAGGATGATGCAGGAAAGTAGCGTAAGTATTTCCCTCAGTTTTTGAGAAACGAGGTATCAATCCAGTAGGAGGCTCCTCAAAAGTCCCACACACCTACACAAACAAACAAGAACCTCGCAACCAACGCGATAAAGGGGTTGTCAATCCCTTCACGGTAACTTGCAAAAGTGAGATCTGATAGAGATAATAAGATAAGATAAATATTTTTGGTATTTTATGATATAGATTGGAAAATAAAAGATGCAAATAAAAGTAGATGGGAAACTTATATGATAAAAGATAGACCCGGGGGCCATAGGTTTCACTAGTGGCTTCTCTCAAGATAGCATAAGTATTACGGTGGGTGAACAAATTACTGTCGAGCAATTGATAGAAAAGTGCATAGTTATGAGAGTATCTAGGCATGATCATGAAGGAAATATACCCTAGAGGCAATAATAAAGTTATTATTTATTTCCTCATATCATGATAAATGTTTATTATTCATGCTAGAATTGTATTAACCGGAAACATAATACATGTGTGAATACATAGACAAAACTATGGTCACTAGTATGCCTCTACTTGACTAGCTCATTAATCAAAGATGGTTATGTTTCCGACCATAGACATGTGTTGTCATTTGATTAGTGGGATCACATCATTAGAAGAATGATGTGATTGACATGACCCATTCATTAGCCTAGCACTTGATCGTTTAGTATCTTGCTATTGCTTTCTTCATGACTTATACAAAGTTCCTCGCAACTATGAGATTGTGCAACTCCGTTTACGGAAGAACACTTTGTGTGCTACCAAACGTCACAACGAATCGGGTGATTATAAAGGTGCTCTGGTGTTTCCAAAGGTTCATGTTGAGTTGGCATAATTCGAGATTAGGATTTGTCACTCCGATTGTCGGAGAGGTATCTCTGGGCCCTCTCGGTAATACTCATCACTTAAGCCTTGCAAGCATGTAACTAATGAGTTAGTTATGAGATGACGACGTATTCTGAGCGAGTAAAGAGACTTGCGTAACGAGATTGAACTAGGTATTGGATACCGACGATCAAATCTCGGACAAGTAACATACCGATGACAAAGGGAACAAAGTATGTTGTTATGCGGTTTGACCGATAAAGATCTTCGTAGAATATGTAGAAACCAATACGGCCATCCAGGTCCCGCTATTGGTTATTGACCAGAGACGTGTCTCGGTCATGTCTACATTGTTCTCGAACCGTAGGGTCCGCACGCTTAAGGTTTCGATGATAGTTATATTATGAATTTATGTATTTTGATGTACCGAAGGTTGTTCGGAGCCCCGGATTTGATCACGGATAGGACGAGGAGTCTCGAAATGGTCGAGACATAAAGATTGATATATTGGACGGATATATTTGGACACCGGAAAGGTTCTGGGAGAGTTTGGGAATATACCGGAGCTCCGGGAGGTTACCGGAACCCCCCGGTAAGTATATGGGCCTTATTGGGCCCAAGTGGAAGGAAGGAGAAGGAGCAAGGGGGCGCGCCCCAAGCCCAATCCGATTGGGGAGGGGCGGCCCCCTTTCCTTCTCCTTCCCCTCTTCCTTCCTACTACTAGTACTCCTTCCTTCCCCTCCAACTTGGATTAGGAAAAGAGGAGAAACCTACTTGGAGTAGGTTTCCTCCTCCTATGGGCGCCCCCTTTGGGCGGCCACCTCCTCCCTCCCTCCTTTATATACGGGGTAGGGGGCACCCTAGGACACACAAGTTGATCATTGATCGTTCCTTAGCCGTGTGCGGTGCCCCTCCACGATATTACACCTCGGTCATATTGTAGCGGTGCTTAGCGAAGCCTGCGACAGAGAACATCAAGATCGTCACCACGCCGTCGTCTTGTGGAACTCCCCTCGGCGCCTCTCTTGGATTGGAGATCGAGGTGCGTCATCGAGCTGTACGCGTGTCAAGAACTCGGAGGTGCCGGAGTAACGGTGCTTGGATCGGTCGGACCGGGAGGACGTACAACTACTTCCTCTACGTTGTGTCAATGCTTCCGCTTCGGTCTACGAGGGTACGTAGACAACACTCTCCCCTCGTTGCTATATCGTCACCATGATCTTGTGAGTGCGTAGGAATTTTTTTGAAATTACTACGTTCCCCAACAGTGGTATCAGAGCCAGGTTTTTATGCGTTGATGTTATATGCACGAGTAGAACACAAGTGAGTTGTGGACGATATAAGTCATACTGCCTACCAGCATGTCATACTTTGGTTCAGCGGTATTGTTGGATGAAGCGGCCCAGACCGACATTACGCGTGCGCTTACGCGAGACTGGTTTTACCGCCGTGCTTTGCACACAGGTGACTAGCGGGTGTCTGTTTCTCCAACTTTATTTGAACCGAGTGTGGCTACGCCCGGTCCTTGTGAAGGTTAAAACGGAGTCTATTTGACAAAACTATTGTTGTGGTTTTGATGCGTAGGTAAGAACGGTTCTTGCTAAGCCCGTAGCAGCCACGTAAAATTTGCAACAACAAAGTAGAGGACGTCTAACTTGTTTTTGCAGGGCATGTTGTGATGTGATATGGCCAAGACGTGATGCTATATTTTATTGTATGAGATGATCATGTTTTGTAACCGAAGTTATCGGCAACTGGCAGGAGCCATATGGTTGTCGCTTTATTGTATGAAATGCAACGCATACGTAATTGCTTTACTTTATCACTAAGCGGTAGCGATAGTCGTAGAAGCAATAGATGGCGTAAAGGACAACGATGCTACGATGGAGATCAAGGTGTCGCGCCGGTGACGATAGTAATCACGACGGTGCTTCGGAGATGGAGATCACAAGCACAAGATGATGATGGCCATATCATATCACTTATATTGATTGCATGTGATGTTTATCCTTTATGCATCTTATCTTGCTTTGATTGACGGTAGCATTTTAAGATGATCTCTCACTAAAAAAATTATCAAGAAGTGTTCTCCCTTAGTATGCACCGTTGCCAAAGTTCGTCGTGCTGAGACACCACGTGATGATCGGGTGTGATAAGCTCTCGTCCATCTACAACGGGTGCAAGCCAGTTTTGCACACGCAGAATACTCGAGTTAAACTTGACGAGCCTAGCATATGCGAGATATGGCCTCGAACACGGAGACCGAAAGGTCGAGCGTGAATCATATAGTAGATATGATCAACATAATGATGTTCACCTTTGAAAACTACTCCATCTCACGTGATGATCGGTTATGGTTTAATTGATTAGGATCACGTGGTCACTTAGATGACTAGAGAGATGTCTGTTTAAGTGGGAGTTCTTAAGTAATATGATTAATTGAACTTAAATTTATCATGAACTTAGTACCGATAGTATCTTGCTTGTCTATGTTTGTTTATAGATAGATGGCTCGTCTTTGTTGTTCCGTTGAATTTTAATGCGTTCCTTGAGAAAGCAAAGTTGAAAGATGATGGTAGCAATTACACGGATGGGTCCGTAAACGAGGATTATCCTCATTGCTGCACTGAAGAGTTACGCCCCGAAGCACCGCTGGGTGCCGAGCCTGCTTGCTGATGTAACCGACGACGTTAAGAACGTCTGGCGAGCAAAGCTGATGACTACTCTATAGTTCGATGTGCCATGCTTTACGGCTTAGAACCGGTCTTCAACGATGTTTTGAGCGTCATGGAGCATATGAGATGTTCCAGAGTTGAAGTTAATATTTCAAGCAAATGCCCGAATTGAGAGATATGAAGTCTCCAATAAGTTCTATAGCTGCAAGATGGAGGAGAATAGTTCGTCGGTGAACATATACTCGTAATGTGCGGGTATAACAATCACTTGATTCAAGCGGGAGTTAATCTTTTCGATGATGGTGTCATTGATGTAATTCTTCAATCATCGCCACCAAGCTACAAGAGCTTTGTGATGAACTATAATATGCAAGGGATGAATAAGACTATTTCGAGCTCTTCGCGATCTTTGAAAGCATGGAGGTAGAAATCAAGAAGGAGCATCAAGTGTTGATGTTCAACAAGACCACTAGTTTCAAGAAGAAGGGCAAAGGGAAGAAGAAGGGAACTTCAAAAGAACGGCAAGCAAGTTGCTGCTCAAGAGAAGAAACCCAAGTCTGGACCTAAGCTGAAACCGAAAGTGCTTCTACTGCAGTAGACTGGTCTTCGAAGCGGAACTGCCCCAAGTATTTGGCGGATAAGAAGGATGGCAAAGTGAACAAAGGTATATGTGATATACATGTTATTGATGTGTACCTAACTAGAGCTCGTAGTAGCACTGGTATTTGATCTGGTTACATTGCTAATATTTGCAACTCAAACAGGACTACGGAATAAGCGAGCATCGCTAAGGGCGAGGTGACGATGCGCGTGGGAAAGCGGTTCCAAAGTCGATGTGATCGCCGTCGGCACGCTACCTCTACATCTACCATCGGGATTAGTTTTAGACCTAAATAATTGTTATTTGGTGCCTGCGTTGAGCATGAACATTATATCTGGATCTTGTTTGATGCGAGACGGTTATTCATTTAAATCAGAGAATAATGGTTGTTCTATTTATATGAGTAATATCTTTTATGGTCATGCACCCTTGAAGAGTGGTATATTTTTATTGAATCTCGATAGTAGTGATACACACATTCATAATGTTGAAGCCAAAAGATGCAGAGTTGATAATGATAGTGCAACTTATTTGTGGCACTGCCGTTTACACTACTGGAATCTGGCAGTTTGCCATCTGCCATGGCAGATGGCAAAGGCATGGTCGGCGGATGGCAAAGGCTTTGCCATCCGCCGCCAGATGGCAAACCGGTCATCCGAAACCCTGCGGTAAAGGCTTCTTTGCCGTCTGGCTGGCTGATGGCAAGAGTTCGTGGCTTTGCCATCCGCTGGTTGATGGCAAGAGCTCGTGGCTTTGCCATCTATTGGTGATGGCAAAGAGCCTTAACGGGTTAGCCCGTTAGAAGGCTAACAACATATTTTGCCATCTGCCAGCCAGATGGCAAAGATCGCAGAGCTGTTTGCCGTCTGCCGGTGATGGCAAAGAGCCCAAATAGGCCAGCCCAAACATGACACGTGGCCTCTTTACCATCGCCGGTGATGGCAAAGCTCTTTGCCATCTGCCTGCAGATGGCAAAGTGACTATATTGCCCCATTTAATTTTGTTTTTTCTTATATCAATTCATTTTCATAGAAATCAAACACAAATATATTTATATGACCAATATAGCATATTCAACACATATTACCAATAGTCATGAACACATATGTATCCAACCATGTTACCAATAATAGCAAGTTTCATCCGTACATATACATAGTTTCATCAATATTACACAGTTTCATCCATAGGTAGCAAGTTTCACAAGGTCAAAACAAAAACTAAATACAAGAAAACATACTTCTTGGACCCTGAAAACAACGGACAACGGTTCTTTCTCCTTGACATCCTTGTTATACTTGTCTTTGTGGAAGTCCATGATCTTGCAAGCAGGATGGTCCTATTTCCGTTGGACCTGCATGGGCGGTGACAAGATAACCATGAGAAATGGAAATGCTGACAGTCGCGCACAAACAATTGAAGAAGAATCTCAAGAAAATGCTAAAACTTGGGCTCAAACAATTGAAGAAGGAAATGCAGCACTACCTCAACCAGGTGCAAGCCCATCCTGGATACAACTTTATGCCCTCGGTACAACATTATGACCTGCAAAGTTGAAACATGATATGTGAAAGCCTATGATCTTGCAAATCAACAATATAACATGTTTGTTAACGCACAACAAGGAAGCTTCAGTTCAAAATTATATGATGTCGCACACTTTCAAACGTGGCTCTGTTCTAAGCATTCCAACTCAGCTTCAGTTGTGGTGTGACGACAAATTTACCCAAGCAGGATGATTTTATCACATACCTTGTTCTTTTAGGCGATCTTTCTCCATGGCATCCTTGGTATACTTGTCTTTGTGAAAGCCTATGATCTTGGAAACAGGAGGGCCTGATTTCCCAAGGACCTGCACATGCAAGCAACGAGAAAACCATGAAAAACAGAAATTCCGGCGATTAAGCACAAGCAATTGAAGAAGAATCTCAAGAAAATGGCAACACTTGGGCACAAACAATTGAAGAAGAAGGAAATGCAGTGGTACCTCAACTGGGTTCAATCCCATCCTGGGAGCCATCCGAAGAGCATCCTGGGCAAATCATGCCCTACAAAAAATAAGAAGCATGCCATGTTCAGCATCTGAATGTTGAACCGAGCAGGTTCAGGTTTGTGCAATCCCGTGTCAAACTCCCTAGTAGATGCATTGATAGTTGTACATTTGATATATGGTTAATTTAAAGCGATCGCCATCACCAAAAAACAAATATTTTAGGCGAGTTAAACAGTGCAAATCACAGTGGACACATGAATCGTGCAGATGTGATCCTACCACTTCACTTGTCCAAACTTAAGATGATGACTACACACAAACACACACACGCACACGCATATGCTTGGTCGTTGCCAAGTAACCAAGCAAGTTCAGGTTTCATTTTTTTTCTTGATAAATCTCCTCCTAAAAGAAAACAGCATCTTCTTATTACTAATTGGAGGCACCTTTTAAGTACTCTAATTAATGCACATCATCAAAATTAATTACACCGTTGGATTTTGAAATTTACGTACAGGATAGAATGAAAACTTGCGTAACACAAATGATCCTGTCCCATTGAAAAACGATCTGACACGACCCACGTTAGTGAAACAAACAAAAAAAATCCTCCAGCTGTTCCCTCGAAATAAAAAAGTAAAGCGTCCAGATCAAAAAAAGAAATAAAAAGGAAAGTGTCATCACCTAAAAAACTTCCAACGAAAAAGGAGAAAGAAAACCACAATCCCGTAAAAGGCTCCATCTCAATAAAATACTCTGCCGGTTAAAATATTCATGGAGTCCTCTACATGGACGCTACCTCCTCCTCCTTAAATTGTGCTCTCCTACCTCTGTTCGCTGGCGGTGATTATTTCGTCCGTCATATGGAGTCCGCTCGGCAACCATGCAATCTCTTTTTTAACTACAGCAACCCATCAGGTATATCAACCTCAACATATGAATTTCAATTTCCAAGTACAGTAATCAATCATGTATACGTACATGATTTTATCTCATGATACTGATTTAGCAGGTACTACCCAATCAAGCAATCTACGCATATATACTCTTCAACACGATCTACATATGATATGTTTTTTGTAAAGATCCAGCAAAAATGCTGGCTTGATTCGATTTAGCAGGAAGTAGCGGAAGAACAACATGATGAAGATCCGAAGATCAAAGAAAAAGAAAACGACAGCCCTATTAGCTGCCGAGCTACCCACCACAGCCAACACGACTACAAAGCAAAAAGGGCCTGTCCTAGGCTAAGCGTCACCGCCGCGTCACTTGACCAACGCTGGTATCCTCCGAAGACAGCAGCAGCTCCAACTAAGACTTTCTTTGTCAACGCACCATCCACCCTTGAAGCAGAGTGCAGGCAGATGGCGGAACTCGGTCGGTCCTAGAAAAAGCTTCGTCTTGGACTTATCAGCGATGGCGTACATTGCGCCTGGAGCTTCACCAAAAACAGCGGCGAGCACCGGAGGAGCGCCACATAGAACCTCCAAGCAGTGTCTCAAAAACGTGATGCTCCCAACAGAGGAACGACGTTGGAGACGCCTTCATCACGCCGATCCAACCGGACCTAGGCTTTCGCCCGGAGACACTACTAACCAAGGCTGAGGAAGATGCCAACACACCTCGGTGGCGCCTCCAAGGAGGAAAATGACACCCTCAGGCGCCATCGGCACCGGCTCTTGTTGTGCAGGACTTTCGTCCGTATCGTCGCACACCTCCGCTCAAGCCCTACGGAGCTCGTTCATGTCGTCTCACACCGCCGCCGACGCAGCACCTTGTTGTTGAAGCCGCGAAGGCATGGTCCACCTCCCCACGGCGAGCATGCAGAGGCCAGGCCGGGCCCCGCATCCCGCATCTACCACGGCTGGAGCCTCCCTGCTCCAGCAAGCGCAGCCCTCCCAGATCCAGCGCGGCCCATCAGTGCCCTCGCCGCCCGGTGCAGTGCCGACGCCGCCCTCCGCAGCGCCCACCTCCGCGCCAGGCCAGGAGCAGCACGGGGCGGAACTCAGGCCCTCATGGCGGCAGCGCGCCAGATCCGCGCCACTGTCACCGCCGGACCGCTGCCCAGCTCCACGCCGGCCAGATCCGCACCGGCCCTCCTCCCCACACCCTCCTCCTCCTTTACCGCGACCCCTCTCGGCGCCCTCTTCCTCCACCTCGCCATCTCCCGGGCGTCGCACCAGATCTGCTCGCATGGACGCTGCTCGACGCCGCAAGCCGCGGAACAGCCGCCCATCTCCCGACGAAGCCTCCCCCTGCAGCCAACAGTAGAGCGCCTCCGACCCGAGGAGATCCACCGTCGGGCCGCGCCCGCATGGCCGGCCGGCCGCCCCGCGCCGTCTGGCGCCTCTGAGAGGAAGGGCCCCGCCGCCGCCGACGTCTGTGGGCTTTGCCAGCGCCGTCCTGGCGGCGGCGAGGGAGGGGGGCGAGGGTGGAGGGGGGCTGCGGCGGCGGGCTGGGGTTTTCGCCCGGCCGCTCGCGGGAGCGGACGAGCGAGAGGCCTCCAGCAGCTTTATTACACACATGATATGTTGATTTAGCATGTACAATCCACTCAAAAAATGCATATCCGGATATCTTGATCGTATTCCACTTTGACCTTTCAGTCGTATTTCAGTTATATATGTCAAGTACGGATGTGGAAGCCGTCGAGACCGGCGGCAAGATGGCACCGGTGCTGTGCGGCATGAAAGACTTGGATCGAGTCAAGACTCAATACTAATGGATATACTCAACAAGATGACCAACCTAGGAAATCAGATTAGAAGAAGATTAGGTGGTATTTTCTATTTATTTATTTTTTATCCTTTTTGAGGAATCAAACTAAAGTTTTGACTTCTTGGGTTGGCCTTATTAGGCCACTTAAATTGTGATTCAGTTTTCATTGGTGAATTTTGTTGGTGCAGATAGCACAGGGGCAGCCGGTCAATGTCCCGGGAAAGAGTAGTACATCAGATCATGTTTCCCATAAAGGGTGTACAAGCAAACAACATTTGATGGGCGTCGTACACAAAAACAAAATCAGCAGGCAACATTTTAAATGTGTCCATGATATCGAATATAGCAATGACATCCATTTAACCTAAGAAAATCCAGATCTACATCCTGCATGTCCACAAGTTTTTTTTTGACAAGTTTGAATCCAGTCCACATTTGTACTTCTATGCTTACTACTCTTTTGCAAGGGAGCATGCCGTTCTTCTGCAAGGGAAAGCCTATCTGCTTTCACTAACTAATTGGTCAGCATGTGGATGAGCATGTAATGCCCGACAAAGATAAAACACTCAGGATGAAGCGACCCATTTTCAGGAAGCAATACCGTGTAACAACCAGCTCTAATAGCTCCTGTTGTATGCCGCCGTGCGCTAGCTTCATCCGATGTCACAAGCTCCATGTGGTTTATACATTCTGTCATAAACAATGACTATGATAGCAAAGCAACCGTCAGTGAAAATGATATTAAGATGTATGGACCTAGATGATGCCCTATTTGTCGCCTTATATCTGATGTGAATTGTAGTTACAATAATTTTGCTAGCCAGCTCATAGATGTTGAAGAAAAATCTTTGCAGTAAGGAAACTTCAAACCATACTTCCATGGCATGACAAATGAGAGCACTCATTTCTTGAACATTTGCACGTTTAAGAACTGCCCCATATATATTGGAAATGGTGGCGTATGAATGAGCCACTTAGGTTCTCCTAGTCATTTAAATCTATATCAACTATCAGAACAGCTTGAGCCATCCTGGAAAGTGTGGGTATCCATGTTCTTAAGTACCAACTAATCGTACAAATCAATGTTACATACCTCTAAAAGAAAATGAACACATTGTATATTGGCTTTTAATCCCCAGGTGCAAGAACACATGACCGCTCCAGCTCAAAGTCCAGTTCCCCATTCGTCTCTGGAACTCACTTTGCTAGAAAAAGGCACACAAAACTGTAAGCATAAATAGAATTTCTCAGCTCTATCCAATGCCAATAAAATGCTTGAGACGTTTGCATGAACTGCATACAACTAAACAACACAAAATAGGGCATCTACATCCAATGGAGGGAACCAAATAAATTACCTCCAGATAATTTTTCAAGGCAGATGTCGTGACCGTGAAGAAGTGGACTCGAGGTGAGGTCGTTGGCCGATGCTATTCAGTCCTCATATGTCACAAAAATAAATATTTAGCAACAACAAGAAGGAAAGGGAAGCACCGTTCTACTAGAGCCTTTGCTTAGAAGAATCTGAACAAATATCTATATTGCAAAATTAATATAAACATTCAACATGCATGTACGTACACATACGAGACTATTTGCAACAATTGCATCATCTTCCAGATTTACTCATACATACGATTAGCAAAAGAAATCAAGTAATAGGATGGGCAACACAAAGTAATTTAGATGTACTTTGAATCTTCACTGAAACACTACTTAGAAGCATCTGAACAATTGTTAATATTGCAAAACTGATATAAACATACACCATGCATGTCTATCCACATGCACACAGACTATCTGCAAGCAATTTTTTGCATCATCTTGCAGATTTACCCATACGCACAGTTAGCAAAAAAATCAAGTAATCTAGATGTATTTTGACTCTTCACTGAAGTTTTTAGGTTTGGCCAGCTCGAGCCATATAACTGAAGCAACACAGATGACTTTGGCAACGCGATTTGATTTAGATCCCCGGAATTCCAGAAACTTGATGTGATGATTGATTACTTTCAGTCACCCTTCATGGCCACCTATGAGTACACACTACAATGCATCTCGAACACATCCAGGCATGTATGTAAACTGCTTTCTATAGCAAGGCCAGACCTTGTACCAAATAAAGAGTAAGCATCAAATACCAAGTAAAGAGTATTACCGAGAATCATGCCTACCTTTCTACCCAACTTGCAGCTTTTATCTCCCCTTCTTGGGTATCTAGGCAGACCCAAAATAGTACGGCTTTGAGTTCAGCGTGATGCATTGCATCCTTCAACCAAGGAGCAGCCGTTCCATTCCATCTACATACTGGAAACGGCCACCAATCAACTTTCTTCCTGAAAATCAGAACAGAGAGGAACATAGTGGAGATATAACGGGACATACACATGAAGGGTGTGGCATATCTGCTTGGAGGTTCACGACGATGGCCGGATGAACTCGTAGTGGTTAAGATTTGGCGACGGAGGATGTTGACAAGTCGAGGTGCCGGTTGTAGGAGTCGAAGTCGAAGGGCCGACCGGTGGGAGAGGAGAGCCCCTCCGCGTGTCAGAGGAACGATGCCACTATGGTTGGCTGGCCAGAGGAGGCGAGTGGAGAGGTCGGGACGGCGAGTGGCCGAGGACGGCGACGGCGAGTGGAGAGGTCATCATGGGGGGAGACGACGCACGCTCCCTCCCCGACGGACGGCGACGGCGAGTGGAGAGGTCGCCGCGGGGGACCGCACGCACGCTAGGGAAAGGGGGGGCCTCTGCGGGCGGCGGGGTGGTGGGGTGGTGGGCGGCGGGGTGGTGGGGTGGTGGGGCGGCGGCGGGGTAGTGTGGTGGTGGGGCGGCGGGGCGGCGGGGTGGTGGGGCGGCGGCTGGTGAGATGCGTGCAGATGCGTGGGAGAGGAGGGGAGAGAGGGAGAGGAGGGGAGAGAGGGAAGGGATAACCCCACAGTTTTTTTATCTGGAAAAAAATAACCCCATCTCTTTGCCATCTGCCAGCAGATGGCAAAGAATCTTTGCCGTCTGCTGGCAGATGGCAAAGAGGTGGGGCTGGTACACCGTTACACTCTTGACGTCCACATGATTTACCAACCTCTTTGCCATCTGTTGGCAGATGGCAAAGAATTGGCTGATGGCAACCATGTTCTTTGTCGTCTGTCAGTTCTTTGCCATCTGTTTTTTATAAGCAGATGGCAAAGACGTTCTTTGCCATCAGCTGGCAGATGGCAAAGAGCTGGCTGATGGCAAATTCCCAGTTTCCAGTAGTGTTAGGTCATATCGGTGTAAAACGCATGAAGAAACTCCATACTGATGGACTTCTGGAATCACTTGATTATGAATCACTTGGTACTTGCGAACCGTGCCTCATGGGCAAGATGACTAAAACACCGTTCTCCGGAACTATGGAGAGAGCAACAGATTTGTTGGAAATCATACATACAGATGTATGTGGCCCGATGAATGTTGAAGCTCGTGGCGGATACCGTTATTTTCTCACCTTCACAGATGATTTAAGCAGATATGGGTATATCTACTTAATGAAACACAAGTCTGAAACGTTTGAAAAGTTCAAAGAATTTCAGAGTGAAGTGGAAAATGATCGTAACAAGAAAATAAAATTTCTGCGATCTGATCGTGGAGGAGAATATTTGAGTTACGAGTTTGGTTTACATTTGAAACAATGCGGAATAGTTTCGCAACTCATGCCACCTGGAACACCACAAAGAAATGGTGTGTCCGAACTTCGTAATCGTACTTTACTTGATATGGTGCGATCTATGATGTCTCTTACCGATTTACCGCTATCATTTTGGGGTTATGCTTTAGAGACGGCCGCATTCACGTTAAATAGGGCACCATCAAAATCCGTTGAGACGACACCTTATGAACTGTGGTTTGGCAAGAAACCAAAGTTGTCGTTTCTTAAAGTTTGGGGCTGCGATGCTTATGTGAAGAAACTTCAACCAGATAAGCTCAAACCCAAATCGGAGAAATGTGTCTTCATAGGATACCCAAAAGATACTGTTGGGTACACCTTCTATCACAGATCCGAAGGAAAAACATTCGTTGCTAAGAATGGATCCTTTCTAGAGAAGGAGTTTCTCTCGAAAGAAGTGAGTGGGAGGAAAGTAGAACTTGATGAGATAATCAGTATCTACTCCCTTATTGGAAGGTAGTTCATCACGAGAACCGGTTCCGTGACAACCACACCAATTAGTGAGGAAGCTAATGATATTGATCATGAAACTTCAGATCAAGTTTCATTGAACCTCGAGGTCTACCAGAGTAAGATCCGCACAGAGTGGTACGGTAATCCTATTTCGAAGTCATGTTACTTGACCATGATGAACCCACGAACTATGAGGAAGCGATGATGAGCCCAGATTCGCAAAATGGCTGGAGGCCATGAAATCGAGATAGGATCCATGTATGAAAACAAAGTATGGACTTTGGTTGACTTGTTCGATGATCGGCAAGCCATTGAGAATAAATGGATCTTTAAGAAGAAGACCGACGCTGATGGTAATGTTATCTTGTCTATAAAGCTCGACTTGTTGCGAAAGGTTTTCGACAAGTTCAAGGGGTTGACTACGATGAGACTTTCTCACCCGTAGCGATGCTTAAGTCTGTCCGAATCATGTTGGCTATTGCTGCATTTCATGATTATGAAATTTGGCAAATGGATGTCAAGACTGCATTCTTGAATGGATTTCTAGAAGAAGAGTTGTATATGATGCAGCCGGAAGGTTTTGTTGATCCAAAAGGTGCTGACAAAGTGTGCAAGCTCCAACGTTCCATTTATGGACTGGTGCAAGCATCTCGGAGTTGGAATAAACGTTTTGATAGTGTGATCAAAGCATATGGTTTTATCTGGACTTTTGGAGAAGCTTTGTATTTACAAGAAAGTGAGTGGGAGCTCTGTAGCATTTCTAGTTTTATATGTTGATGACATATTATTAATTGGAAATGATATAGAATTTCTGGATAGCATAAAGGGATACTTGAATAAAAGTTTTTCGATGAAAGACCTCGTGAAGCTGCTTACATATTAGGCATCAAGATCTATAGAGATAGATCAAGACGCTTAATAGGACTTTCACAAAGCACATACCTTGACAAAATATTGAAAAGTTCAATATGGATCGTGCAAAGAAAGGATTCTTACTGTGCTACAAGGTGTGAAGTTGAGTCGAACTCAATGCCCGACCACAGCAGAAGATAGAGAGAAAATGAAAAATGTTCCTATGCTTCAGCCATAGGCTCTATCATGTATGCAATGCTGTGTACAGGACGACGTATGCTTAGCAATAAGCTTAGCAAGAAGGTACCAAAGTAATCCAGAGTGGATCATGGACAGCGGTCAAGAACATCCTGAAATACGAAAAGGACTAAGGATATGTTTCTCGTATATGGAGGTGACAAAGAGCTAGTTGTAAATGGTTACGCCGATGCAAGCTTTGACACCGATCCGCACGATTCTAAATCGCAAACCGGATCGTGTTTATATTAAGCGGTGGAGCTGTAAGTTGGTGCAGTTCTAAACAAAGCGTCGTGGCGGGATCTACATGTGAAGCGGAGTACATAGCTGCTTCAAGCAGCAAATGAAGGAGTCGGATGAGGGAGTTCATTTCCGATCTAAGTGTCATACCTAGTGCATCGGGACCAATGAAGATCTTCGTGACAATACTGGTGCAATTGCCCTGGCAAAGGAATCCAGATTTCACAAGAGGACCAAGCACATCAAGAGACGCTTCAATTCCATTCGGGACCAAGTACAAGTGGGAGACATAGAGATTTGCAAGAGACATACGGATCTGAATGTTGCAGACCCGTTGACTAAGCCTCTCTCACGAGCAAAACATGATCAGCACCAAGACTCCATGGGTGTTAGAATCTTTACTATGTAATCTAGATTATTGACTCTAGTGCAAGTGGGAGACTGAAGGAAGTATGCCCTAGAGGCAATAATGAAGTTATTATTTATTTCCTCATATCATGATAAATGTTTATTATTCATGCTAGAATTGTATTAACCGGAAACATAATACATGTGTGAATACATAGACAAAACTATGGTCACTAGTATGCCTCTACTTGACTAGCTCATTAATCAAAGATGGTTATGTTTCCTGACCATAGACATGTGTTGTCATTTGATTAGTGGGATCACATCATTAGAAGAATGATGTGATTGACATGACCCATTCTGTTAGCCTAGCACTTGATCGTTTAGTATACTGCTATTGCTTTCTTCATGACTTATACAAAGTTCCTGCAACTATGAGATTGTGCAACTCCCGTTTACCGGAAGAACACTTTGTGTGCTACCAAACGTCACAACGTAACTGGGTGATTATAAAGGTGCTCTACAGGTGTTTCCAAAGGTTCATGTTGAGTTGGCATAATTCGAGATTAGGATTTGTCACTCCGATTGTCGGAGAGGTATCTCTGGGCCCTCTCGGTAATACTCATCACTTAAGCCTTGCAAGCATGTAACTAATGAGTTAGTTATGAGATGACGTACATGTGAGCGAGTAAAGAGACTTGCCGGTAACGAGATTGAACTAGGTATTGGATACCGACGATCAAATCTCGGACAAGTAACATACCGATGACAAAGGGAACAAAGTATGTTGTTATGCGGTTTGACCGATAAAGATCTTCGTAGAATATGTAGAAACCAATACGGCCATCCAGGTCCCGCTATTGGTTATTGACCAGAGACGTGTCTCGGTCATGTCTACATTGTTCTCGAACCGTAGGGTCCGCACGCTTAAGGTTTCGATGACAGTTATATTATGAGTTTATGTATTTTGATGTACCGAAGGTTGTTCGGCCCGGATGTGATCACGGACATGACGAGGAGTCTCGAAATGGTCGAGACATAAAGATTGATATATTGGACGGATATATTTGGACACCGGAAAGGTTCCGGGAGAGTTTGGGAATATACCGGAGCTCCGGGAGGTTACCGGAACCCCCCGGTAAGTATATGGGCCTTATTGGGCCCAAGTGGAAGGAAGGGAGAAGGAGCAAGGGAGGGGGGCGCGCCCCCCCAAGCCCAATCCGAATTGGGGAGGGGGCCGCCCCTTCCTTTCTCCTTCCCTCTTCCTTCCTACTACTAGTACTCCTTCCTTCCCCCTCCAACTTGGATTAGGGAAAAGAGGAGAAACCTACTTGGAGTAGGTTTCCTCCTCCTATGGCGCCCCCCCTTGGGCCGGCCACCTCCTCCCTCCCTCCTTTATATACGGGGGTAGGGGGGCACCCTAGGACACACAAGTTGATCATTGATCGTTCCTTAGCCGTGTGCGGTGCCCCCTCCACGATATTACACCTCGGTCATATTGTAGCGGTGCTTAGGGAAGCCTGCGACAGAGAACATCAAGATCATCACCACGCCGTCGTCTTGACGGAACTCCCCTCGGCGCCTCTCTGGATTGGAGATCGAGGTGCGCCATCGAGCTGTCGCGTGTCAAGAACTTCGGAGGCGCCGGAGTAACGGTGCTTGGATCGGTCGGACCGGGATGACGTACGACTACTTCCTCTACGTTGTGTCAACGCTTCCGCTTCGGTCTACGAGGGTACGTAGACAACACTCTCCCCTCATTGCTATATCATCACCATGATCTTGTGTGTGCGTAGGAATTTTTTTGAAATTACTACGTTCCCCAACAGATCATGTATATAGGCATCACGTCCGTGACAAGTAGACCGATTCCTGCCCGCATCTACTACTATTACTCCACACATCGACCGACTCCTGCCTGCATCTAGAGTATTAAGTTCATGAAGAATAGAGTAACGCATTAAGAAAGATGACATGATGTAGAGGGATAAACTCAAGCAATATGATATAAACCCCATCTTTTTATCCTCGATGGCAACAATACAATACGTGCCTTGCTATCCCTGCTGCCATTAGGAAAGGACACCGCAAGATTGAACCCAAAGCTAAGCACTTCTCCTATTACAAGAAAGATCAATCTAGTAGGCAAAACCAAACTGATAATTCGAAGAGACTTGCAAAGATAACCAATCACACATGAAAGAATTCAGAGGAGATTCAAATATTTCTCATAGATAAACTTGATCATAAACCCATAATTCATCGGATCTCGACCAACACACCGCAAAAAGAGTTACATCGAATAGATCTCCAAGAAGATCAAGGAGAACTTTGTATTGAGATTCAAAGAGAGAGAAGAAGCCATCTAGCTAATAACTATGGACCCGAAGGTCTGTGGTAAACTACTCACAACTCATAGGAGAGGCCTTGGAGATGACGTAGAGGCCCTCCATGGTCGATTCCCCCTCCGGCGGAGCGTCGGTGAAGGCTCCAAGATGGGATCTCACGGATACAGAAGGTTGCGGCGGTGTAAATAGTTTTTCGTGGAGCTCCTAGATGTTTTCGGGGTACGTGGATATATATAGGAGGAAGAAGTATGTCAGTTGGGCCACGAGGGTCCCACGAGGGTGGGGGGCGTGCCCACCCCCTTAGGGCGCGCCGGGTACCCTCGTGGCCGCCTCGTTTGCAGCTTGTCGTCCACTCCAAGTCTCCCGGATTGCGTTTGTTCCATAAAGATCGCTCCCGATGGTTTCCTTCCGTTTGGACTCCGTTTGATATTCCTTTTCTTCGAAACACTGAAATAGGCAAAAAAACAGCAATTCGGGCTGGGCCTCTTATACGTCTCCAATGTATCTACTTTTCCAAACACTTTTGCCCTTGTTTTGGACTCTAACTTGCATGATTTGAATGAAACTAACCCGGACTAACGCTGTTTTCAGCAGAACTGTCATGATGTTGTTTTATGTGTAGAAAAGAAAAGTTCTCGGAATGTCCTGGAAATCCACGGAGGCACTTTTTGGAATTAATAAGAATTTTTGGCGGAAGAATCAAGGCCAGGGGGCCCACAGGCTGTCCATGAGACAAGGCCCCCCCCCTAGGGCACGACCTCCTATCTCATGGGCCCCCCGGATCTCCACCGACCTCAACTCCAACTCCATATATTCACGTTTGGGGAGAAAAATATCAGAGAAAAAAGTTTCATTGCGTTTTACGACACGGAGCCGCCGCCAAGCCCTAATCTCTCTCGGGAGGGCTGATCTAGAGTCCGTTCGGGGCTCCAGAAAGGGGGATTCGTCGCCGTCATCATCATCAACCATCCTCCATCACCAATTTCATGATGCTCACCGCCGTGCGTGAGTAATTCCATCGTAGGCTTACTGGACGGTGATGGGTCGGATGAGATTTACCATGTAATCAAGTTAGTTTTGTTAGCGTTTGATCCCTAGTATCCACTATGTTCTGAGATTGATGTTGCTATGACTTTGCTATGCTTAATGCTTGTCACTAGGGCCCGAGTGCCATGATTTCAGATCTGAACCTATTATGTTTTCATGAATATATGTGTGTTCTTGATCCTATCTTGCAAGTCTATAGTCACCTATTATGTGTTATGATCCGACAACCCCAAAGTGACAATAATCGGGATACTTCTCGATGATGACCGTAGTTTGAGGAGTTCATGTATTCACTATGTGCTAATGCTTTGTTCCGGTTCTCTATTAAAAGGAGGCCTTAATATCCCTTAGTTTCCGCTAGGACCCCGCTTCCACGGGAGGGTAGGACAAAAGATGTCATGCAAGTTCTTTTTCATAAGCACGTATGACTATTTACGGAATACATGCCTACATTACATTGATGAATTGGAGCTAGTTCTATGTCACCCTATGTTATAGTTATTACATGAGGAATCACATCCGGCATAATTATCCATCACCGATCCATTGCCTACGAGCTTTTCATATATTGTTCTTCGCTTATTTACTTTTCCGTTGCTACTGTTACAACTATTACAAAAACCCAAAAACATTTATCTTTACTTTTGCCACCGTTACCTTTATTATCATACCACTTTTGCAACTAAATACTTTGCTGCAGATACTAAGTTATCCAGGTGTGGTTGAATTGACAACTCAACTGCTAATACTCAAGAATATTCTTTGGCTCCCCTTGTGTCGAATCAAAAAATTTGGGTTGAATACTTTACCCTCGAAAGCTGTTGCGATCCCCTACACTTGTGGGTTATTAGCCTACGGTTAGTAGGTTAGTCCCAAAAATGATATAAAAGTGTAAAGTAAAGCACAAAAACATCCAAAACGGGTAATATAATAGCATCGAACAATCAAAAATTATAGATACGCTGGAGATAAGGATGGCAATTTTACCCATGGGTACGGGTACCCGCGGATACCGTACCCGCATGGGTAGGGTATGGATACAATTTTATACCCATGGGTAGTATCCATACCCTACCCATTAAGTCATGGGTAGGGCACGGGTATAGAATTATACCCATGGATATACCCACACCCTACCCATTTGTATTGACATGTTACTTGTCAGATGTTATTCGGTGAAATGTGTCATGAGCTTGTGTACCCATGCTAAAGTTATCTATCAGTTTGAATTGAGATAATTGTTTTGTACTCGTATATATGTTCTTGAGTTGAGATAAATGTTTTTTCTTATCAAATGTGCTATGAAAAAAATGCAAAATTATCAATAACTTGTGTACTGTTTGATCTACCCGTTGGGTACCCAATGAGTATGGGTACCCGTTGGGTATGGGTACGGGTAAAGTTTCATACCCATGGGTACGGGTATGGGTAGATTTTTGTGCCCATTAACTACACGGGTATGGGTATGGTATTGCTCTACCCGCCCCATACCCTACCCATTGCCATCCTTAGTTGGAGACGTATCAAGCAACCCCAAGCTTAATTCCTGCTCGTCCTCGAGTAGGTAAAAGATAAAAACAGAATTTTTGATATGGAATGCTACCTAGCATAATTCTCAATGTAATTTTCTTTATTGTGGCATGAATGTTCAGATCCAAATGATTCAAAATAAAAGTTCATATTGACATAAGAAATAGTAATACTTCAAGCATAATAACTAAGCAATAATGTCTTCTCAAAATGACATGGCATTAGAAGGTTAATCCCTACAAAATCATATAGTTAGGCTATGTTTCATTTTCATCTCACAAAATACTCCCATCAAGAACAACCTCGGTTTCAGCGAAGCAATTGGTTCATAATTTTTAACGCACTTCAGCTTTTTTCAACTCTCACGCAATACATGAGCGTGAGCCATGGATATATCACTATGGGTGGAGTAGAATATGATGATGGAGGTTGTGTGGAGAAGACAAAAAAGGAGAATGTCTCACATTAACGAGGCTAATCAACGGTCTATGGAGATGCCAATCAATTGATGTCAACATGAGGTGTAGGGATTGTCATGCAACGGATGCACTAGAGCTATAAATGTATGGAACCTCAACAAAAGAAACTTAGTGGGAGACTGTTGGAAATATGCCCTAGAGGCAATAATAAAAGTATTATTATATTTCAATATTCATGATAATTGTCTTTTGTTCATGCTATAACTGTATTATCCGGAAATCGTAATACACGTGTGAGCACAAAGACCACAATATGTCCCTAGTGAGCCTCTAGTTGACTAGCTCGTTGTGATCAATAGATAGTCATGTTTTCCTGACTATGGACATTGGATGTCGTTGATAACGGGATCACATCATTAGGAGAATAATGTGATGGACAAGACCCAATCATAAGCATAGCATGAAAGATCGTATAGTTCGTTTGCTGGAAGCTTTGCCAATGTCAAGTATCTCTTCCTTCGACCATGAGATCGTGTAACTCCGGTTACCGTAGGAGTGCCTTGGTGTATCAAACGTCCACAACGAATCGGGTGACTATAAAGGTGCATTACAGGTATCTCCGAAAGTATCTCATTGGGTTGACATGGATCGAGGCGGGATTTGTCACTCCGTATGACGGAGAGGTATCTCTGGGCCCACTCGGTAATGCATCATCATAATGAGCTCAAAGGTGACCAAGGTGTTGGCCACAGGATCATGCATTACGATACGAGTAAAGTGACTTGCCGGTAACGAGACTGAACAAGGTATTGGGATACCGACGATCGAGTCTCGGGCAAGTAACGTACCGATTGACAAAGGGAATTGCATACAGGGTTTGATCGAATCCTCGACATCGTGGTTCAACCGATGAAATCATCGAGGAGCATGTGGGAGCCAACATGGGTATCCAGACCCCGCTGTTGGTTATTGCCCGAGAGTCGTCTCGGTCATGTCTGCGTGTCTCCCGAGCCCGTAGGGTCTACACACTTAAGGTTCGGTGACGCTAGGGTTAGTAGGAAGACTAGTATGTGAATACCGAATGTTGTTCGGAGTCCCGGATGAGATCCCGGACGTCACGAGGAGTTCCGGAAGGGTTCGGAGGTAAAGAATAATATATAGGAAATGGTGTTTTGACCATCGGAAAGTTTGAGGTCTCCGGTAAAAAGCACGGACCACCGGAGGGGTCCGGGGTCCACCGGTGGGGCCACCTATCCGGAGGGCCCCATGGGCCAAGGGAAGGAACCAGCCCACAGGGGCTGGTGCGCCCCTAGGCCCACCCCGCGCCTAGGGTTGAAACCCTAGGGGTGGGGCGCCCACCGGCTTGGGGGCACTCCACCCCTTGCCGCCGCCCCGGAGATTGGATCTCGGGGGCCACCACCTGGGGCCTATATAAAGGGGGAGGGAGGGGGCTGCTGTACCAATTCCCAAGGCGCAGCCCTCCCTCCCAACACTTCTCCTCCTCCGTAAGAGCTCGCGAAGCCCTATCGAGATCTTGCTTCTCCACCATCACCACGCCGTCGTCTTTGCCGGTGGAGCTGTCTTCCTCAACCTCTCCTTCCCCTTGCTGGATCAAGAAGGAGGAGACGCCGCTCGTCCCGCACGTGTGTTGAACGCGGAGGTGCTGTCCGTTCAGCACTTGGACATCGGTGATCTGAATCACGCTCGAGTACGACTCCATCATCACCTTGCAAGCTTCGCACGCGATCTACAAGTGGTATGTAGATGCAAACTCTCTCCGTTACTCGTTGCTTAGATGAACTCATAGATGGATCTTGGTGAAGCCGTAGGAAATTTTTAATTTTTCGCAGCGTTCCCCAACAGTGGCATCATGAGCTAGGTCTATCGTAGTTCTCCAATGCACGAGTAGAACACAATTTGTTGTGGGCGTTGATCTTGTCATCTTACTTGCCTCTACTAGTCTTTTCTTGCTCAACGGTATTGTGGGATGAAGCGGCCCGGACCAACCTTACGTGACGCTTACGTGAGACCGGTTCCACCGACTGACATGCACTAGTTGCATAAGGTGGCTGGCGGGTGTCTGTCTCTCCCACTTTAGTTGGAGCAGATTCGATGAACGAGGCCCTTATGAAGGGTAAATAGAAGTTGACAAAATCACGTTGTGGTGATTCGTAGGTAAGAAAACGTTCTTGCTAGAACCCAATCGCAGCCACGTAAAGATGCAACAACAATTAGAGGGCGTCTAACTTGTTTTTGCAGCGATTGATCATGTGATGTGATATGGCCGAAGTTGTGATGAATGATGAATTGTGATGTATGAGATCATGTTCTTGTAATAGGATTCACGACTTGCATGTCGATGAGTATGACAACGGCAGGAGCCATAGGAGTTGTCTTTATTTTTGTATGACCTGCGTGTCATTGAAGAGCGCCATGTAAACTACTTCACTTCATTACTAAACGCGTTAGTCATAGAAGTAGAAGTAGTCGTTGGCGTGACAACTTCATGAAGACACGATGATGGAGATCATGATGATGGAGATCATGGTGTCAAGCCGGTGACAAGATGATCATGGAGCCCCGAAGATGGAGATCAATGGAGCTTGATGACATTGGCCATATCATGTCACAACTATATAATTGCATGTGATGTTTATTATGTTTATGCATCTTGTTTACTTAGGACGACGGTAGTAAATAAGATGATCCTTACAAAATTTCAAGAAGTGTTCCCCTAAGCGTGCACCGTTGCTACAGTTCGTCGTTTCTAAGCACCACGTGATGATCGGGTGTGATGGATCCTTACGTTCACATACAACGGGTGTAAGACAGTTTTACACAGCGAAAACACTTAGGGTTAACTTGGCGAGCCTAGCATGTGCGGACATGGCCTCGGAACACGGAGATCGAAAGGTCGAACACGAGTCGTATGGAAGATACGATCAACATGAAGATGTTCACCGACGATGACTAGTCCGTCTCACGTGATGATCGGACACGGGCTAGTCGACTCGGATCGTGTAACACTTAGATGACTAGAGGATGTCTAATCTAAGTGGGAGTTCATAATTTTGATTAGAACTTTATTATCATGAACTTAGTCTAAAACCTTTGCAAATATGTCTTGTAGATCAATGGCCAACGCTAATGTCAACATGAACTTCAACGCGTTCCTAGAAAACCAAGCTGAAAGATGATGGCAGCAACTATACGGACGGGTCCGGAACACGAGATCATCCTCATAGCTGCCAAGAAACAGTATGTCCTAGAAGCACCGTTAGGTGACCCACTGTTCTCCCAGCCTTTGCAAGGCGATTTGAGCGTCTGGCGGACTCGTTCGATGATTACTCCCTCATTCGATGCGGCATGCTCTACAGCTTAGAACCGGGGCTCCAAAAGCGTTTTGAGCATCACGGAGCATATGAGATGTTCGAAGAGCTGAAACTAGTTTTCCAAGCTCATGCCCGGGTCGAGAGATATGATGTCTCTGACAAGTTCTACAGTTGTAAGATGGAGGAAAACAGTTACGTCGGTGAGCACATCACGAAGATGTCAGGTTGCACAACCGTATGACCCAGCTAAACATTAACCTCCCAGATGAGGCGGTCATTGACAGAATCCTCCAGTCGCTTCCACCAAGCTACAAGAGCTTTGTGATGAACTACAACATGCAAGGGATGGTGAAGACCATTCCTGAAGTGTACTCAATGCTGAAGTCAGCAGAGGCTGAAATCAAGAAAGAACATCAAGTGTTGATGGTCAATAAGACCACTAAGTTCAAGAAGGGCAAGGGGAAGAAGAACTTCAAGAAGGACGGCAAGGATGTTGCCGCGCCCGTAAGCTTTGTTGCGGGAAGAAGTCAAAGAATGGACCCAAGCCTAAGACCGAGTGCTTTTATTGCAAGGGAAGGGTCCTTTGAAGCGGAACTGCCCCAAATACTTAGCGGATAAGAAGGCCGGCAACACCAAAGGTATATTTGATATACATGTAATTGATGTGTACCTTACCATTACTCGTAGTAACTCACCGGTATTTGATACGGTGCCGTTGCTCATATTTGTAACTCACAGCAGGAGCTGCGGAATAAACGGAGATCTGGCGAAGGGCGAGGTGACGATCTTGGCGTCGGGAATGGTTCAGTCGATGTGATCGCCGTCGCACGATGCCTCTACATTTACCTCTGGGATTAGTTTTGAACCTTAATAATTGTTATTTAGTGCCAAGTTTGAGCATGAACATTGTATCTGGATCTCGTTTGATACGAGATGGCTACTCATTTAAGTCCGAGAATAATGGTTGTTCGATTTATATGAGAGATATGTTTTATGGTCATGCTTCGATGGTCAATGGTTTATTCTTAATGAATCTCGAGCGTAATATTACACATGTTCATAGTGTGGATGCCAAAAGATGTAAAGTTGATAACGATAGTCCCACATACTTGTGGCACTGCCGCCTTGGTCACATTGGTGTCAAGCGCATGAAGAAGCTCCATGCTGATGGACTTTTAGAGTCTCTTGATTATGAATCGTTTGACACATGCGAACCATGCCTCTTAGGCAAAATGACCAAGACTCCGTTCTCGGAACAATGGGCGAGCAACCAACTTGTTGGAAATCATACATACCGATGTGTGCGGTCCAATGAGCGTTGAGGCTCGAGGAGGATATCGTTATGTTCTCACTCTCACTGATGACTTGAGTAGATATGGGTATGTCTACTTAATGAAACACAAGTCTGAGACCTTTGAAAAGTTCAAGGAATTTCAGAATGAGGTGGAGAATCAACGTGACCGAAAGATAAAGTTCCTACGATCGATCGTGGAGGAGAATACTTAAGTCACGAATTTGGCACACACTTAAAGAAATGTGGAATCGTTTCACAACTCACGCCGCTGGAACACCTCGCGAAACGGTGTGTCGAACGTCGAATCGCACTCTATTGGATATGGTGCGGTCTATGATGTCTCTTACCGATTTATCGCTGTCATTTTGGGGATACGCTCTAGAGACAGCTACATTCACTTTAAATAGGGCACCGTCTAAATCCGTTGAGACGACACCGTATGAATTATGGTTTGGGAAGAAACCTAAGCTGTCGTTTCTAAAAGTTTGGGGATGCGATGCTTATGTCAAGAAACTTCAACTGAAAAGCTCGAACCCAAGTCGGAAAAATGCGTATTCATAGGATACCCTAAGGAAACTGTCGGGTATACCTTCTACTTAAGATCTGAAGGCAAGGTCTTTGTTGCCAGAACGGATGCTTTCTGGAGAAAGAGTTTCTCTCGAAAGAAGTAAGTGGGAGGAAAGTAGAACTCGATGAAGTACTACCTCTCGAACGGGAAGGTGGTGCAGCGCAGGAGACCGTTCCTGTGATGCCCACACCAACCAAGAGGAAAACAATGATGATGATCAAGGTACCGGATCAAGTTGCTCTTGAACTTGAAGGTCCACGAGGACACGTTCCGCACTGAGTGGTACGGCAACCTGTCATGGAAATCATGTTTTAGACAACAATGAACCTTGAACTATGAAGAAGCGATGGCGGGCCCAGATTCCAACAAATGGCTTGGAGCCATGAAATCCGAGATAGAATCCATGTATGAAAACAAAGTATGGACTTTGACAGACTTGCCCAATGATCGGCGAGCGATAGAAAACAAATGGATTTTTAAGAAGAAGACGGACGCGGATGGTAATGTTACCGTCTATAAAGCTCGACTTGTCGCTAAGGGTTATCGGCAAGTTCAAGGAATTGACTCTGACGAGACATTCTCTCCGTGGCGAAGCTTAAGTCCGTCCGAATCATGTTAGCAATTGCCGCATACTATGATTATGAGATATGGCAGATGGACGTCAAAACGGCATTCCTTAACGGACATCTTAAGTAAGAGCTGTATATGATGCAGCGGGAAGGTTTTGTCGACCCTCAGAACGCTAACAAAGTATGCAAGCTCCAGCGATCCATTTATGGACTGGTGCAAGCATCTCGGAGTTGGAACATTCGCTTTGATGAGATGATCAAAGCGTTTGGGTTATATGAGACTTATGGAGAAGCCTGCGTTTACAAGAAAGTGAGTGGGAGCTCTGTAGCATTTCTCCTATTATATGTAGATGACATACTCTTGATGGGAAATGATACAAAACTTTGGACAGCATTAAGGCCTACTTGAACAAGTGTTTTTCAATGAAGGACCTTGGAGAAGCTGCTTATATATTAGGCATCAAGATCTATAGGGATAGATCGAGGCGCCTCATAGGTCTTTCACAAAGCACATACCTTGATAAGATTTTGAAGAGGTTCAAAATGGATCAGTCCAAGAAAGGGTTCTTGCCTATGTTACAAGGTGTGAGATTGAGCTCAGCTCGATCACCGACCACGGCAAAAGATAAAGAAGAGATGAGTGTCATCCCCTATGCATCAGCCATAGGATCTATTATGTATGCCATGCTGTGTACGGACCGATGTAAACCTTGCCGTAAGTTTGGTTGCAAGATACCAAAGTAATCCCGGCAAGGAACACTGGACAGCGGTCAAGAATATCTGAAGTACCTGAAAAGGACAAAGGACATGTTTCTCGTTTATGGAGGAGACGAAGAGCTCGTCGTAAAGGGTTACGTCGGCGCTAGCCGACTCAGATCTGGATGACTCTAAGTCACAAACCGGATCGTGTATATGTTGAATGGTGGAGCGATGCTGGTGCGGCTGCAAGCGAAGCGTCGTGGCGGGATCTACGTGTGAAGGGGAGTACATGGCAGCCTCGGAGGCAGCGCATGAAGCGATTTGGGTGAAGGAGTTCATCACCGACCTAGGAGTCATACCCAATGCGTCGGGGCCGATCAAACTCTTCGTGACAACACTGGAGCTATTGCCCTTGCCAAGGAGCCCAGGTTTCACAAGAAGACCAGCACATCAGCGTCGTTTCAACTCCATCCGTGAAAATGTTCAAGATGGAGACATAGAGATTTGCAAAGTGCACACGGATCTGAATGTCGCAGATCCGTTGACTAAACCTCTCTCGCGTGCAAAACATGATCAACACCGAACTCTATGGGTGTTCGATTCATCACAATGTAACTAGATTAGTGACTCTAGTGCAAGTGGGAGACTGTTGGAAATATGCCCTAGAGGCAATAATAAAAGTATTATTATATTTCAATATTCATGATAATTGTCTTTTGTTCATGCTATAAGCGTATTATCCGGAAATCGTAATACACGTGTGAGCACAAAGACCACAATATGTCCCTAGTGAGCCTCTAGTTGACTAGCTCGTTGTGATCAATAGATAGTCATGTTTTCTCGACTATGGACATTGGATGTCGTTGATAACGGGATCACATCATTAGGAGAATAATGTGATGGACAAGACCCAATCATAAGCATAGCATGAAAGATCGTATAGTTCGTTTCTTGGAAGCTTTGCCAATGTCAAGTATCTCTTCCTTCGACCATGAGATCGTGTAACTCCGGTTACCGTAGGAGTGCCTTGGGTGTATCAAACGTCACAACGTAAGCGGGTGACTATAAAGGTGCATTACGGTATCTCCGAAAGTATCATTGGGTTGACATGGATCGAGGCTGGGATTTGTCACTCCGTATGACGGAGAGGTATCTCTGGGCCCACTCGGTAATGCATCATCATAATGAGCTCAAAGGTGACCAAGGTGTTGTACGGGATCATGCATTACTGATGCGAGTAAAGTGACTTGCGTAACGAGACCGAACAAGGTATTGGGATACCGACGATCGAGTCTCGGGCAAGTAACGTCTGATTGACAAAGGAATTGCATACGAGGTTTGATCGAATCCTCGACATCGTGGTTCAACCGATGAAATCATCGAGGAGCATGTGGGAGCCAACATGGGTATCCAGACCCCCTTGTTGGTTATTGCCGAGAGTCGTCTCGGTCATGTCTGCGTGTCTCCGAGCCCGTAGGGTCTACACATAAGGTTCGGTGGCGCTAGGGTTAGTAGGAAGACTAGTATGTGAATACGAATGTTGTTGAGTCCGGATGAGATCCCGGACGTCACGAGGAGTTCGGAAGGGTCCGGAGGTAAAGAATAATATATAGGAAGTGGTGTTTCGCCATCGGGAAAGTTTGGGGTCTCCGGTAAAATCTGGGACCACGGAGGGGTCCCGAGGTCCACCGGTGGGGCCACCTATCCGGAGGGCCCCATGGGCCAAGGGAAGGAACCAGCCCACAGGGGCTGGTGCGCACCCCTAGGCCCACCCCGCGCCTAGGGTTGAAACCCTAGGGGGGGCGCCCCCGGCTTGGGGGCACTCCACCCCTTGGCCCCGCCCCCGGAGATTGGATCTCGGGGGCCGCCACCAGGGGCCTATATAAAGGGGGAGGAGGGGCTGCTGTACCAATTCCCAAGGCGCAGCCCTCCCTCCCAACACTTCTCCTCCTCCGTAAGAGCTCGCGAAGCCACGCCGAGATCTTGCTTCTCCACCATCACCACGCCGTCGTCTGCCGGTGGAGCTGTCTTCCTCAACCTCTCCTTCCCCTTGCTGGATCAAGAAGGAGGAGACGTCGCTCGTCCCGCACGTGTGTTGAGCGCGGAGGTGCTGTCCGTTCAGCACTTGGACATCGGTGATCTGAATCACGTTCGAGTACGACTCCATCATCACCTTGCAAGCTTCCGCACGCGATCTACAAGTGGTATGTAGATGCAAACTCTCTCCCGTTACTCGTTGCTTAGATGAACTCATAGATGGATCTTGGTGAAGCCGTAGGAAATTTTTTAATTTTCTGCAACGTTCCCCAACAGTGTGCATCCAACTTTCTTGCTCACGAAGACCTAGGGCATTTTGAGGAAGCCCATCGTTGGAATATACAAGCCAAGTTCTATAATGAAAATTCCCACTATTATATGAAAGTGACAACATATGAGACTCTCTATATGAAGAACATGGTGCTACTTTGAAGCACAAGTGTGGAAAAGGATTGTAACATTGTCCCCTTTTTTATTTTCTTGTTTTTTGGGGCCGTTTTTTGGCCTTTCCTTTTTTTTCTTTGGCCTTTCTTTTTTTACTTTTTGGCCTTTCCTTTTTTTATAAGGGACAATGCTCTAATAATGATGATCATCACACTTCTATTTATTTACAACTCATGAATTACAAATCAAAACTAGAACAAGATATGACTCTACATGAATGCCTCCGACAGTGTACCGGGATGGGCAATGGATCAAGAGTGACATGTATGAAAAGTTATGCATGGTGACTTTGCCACAAATACGATGTCAACTACATGATCTTGCAAAGCAATATGACAATGATGATGCGTGTCATGATAAACGGAATGGTGGAAAGTTGCATGGCAGTATATCTCGGAATGGCTACGAAAATGCCATAATAGGTAGGTATGGTGGCTGTTTTGAGGAATATATAAGGAGATTTATGTTTTATGTGTGATAGGGCGTATCGTATCACGGGGTTTGGATGCACCGCTAAGTTTGCACCAACTCTCAAGGTGAGAAATGGCAATGCACGGTACCGAAGAGGCTAGCAATGATGGAAAGGTAAAAGTGCGTATAATCCATGGACTCACATTAGTCATAAAGAACTCATATACTTATTGCAAAAGTTTTATTAGCCCTCGAAGCAATGTACTACTACGCATGCTCCTAGGGGGGAGGTTGGTAGGAGTTAACCATCGCGCTCCCGACCTCCACACAAGGGAAGGCAATCAAAAGAGCACCCCATGCAATAAATTTGTTACACAACTTTTACCATACGTGCATGCTACGGGACTTGCCAACTTCAACACAAGTATTATTTAAATTCACAAGTACCCAACTAGCATAATTCTAATATCACCACCTCTATATCTCAAAACAATTATCAAGCATCAAATTGATCATAGCATCCAATTCACTTCCTATGATAGTTTTTATTATACCCAACTTGGATGTCCATCATTCTAGGACCAATTTTATAACCATAGCAAATACCATGTTGTTCTAAAAGACTCTCAAAATAATATAAGTGAAGCATGAGATATCAAAAATTTCTACAAAATTAAGCCACCGCCGTGCTCTAAAAAGTATAAGTGAAGCACTAGAGCAAAAACTATCTAGCTCAAAAAATATAAGTGAAGCACATAGAGTATTCTAATAAATTCCAAATCATGTGTGTCTCTTCCCAAAAGGTGTGTACAGCAAAGATGATTGTGGTAAACTAAAAGTCAAAGGCTAATATCATACAATACGCTCCAAGCAAAACACATATCATGTGGTGAATAAAAATATAGCTCCAAGTGAAGTTACCGATAAACGAAGACGAAAGAGGGGGTGCCTTCCGGGGCATCCCCAAGCTTAGGCTTTTGGTTGTCCTTGGATATATTGGGGTTCCATGGTCATCCCCAATCTTAGGCTCTTGCCACTCCTTATTCCATAGTCCATCAAATCTTTACCCAAAACTTGAAAACTTCACAACACAAAACTCAACAGGAAATCTCATAAGCTCCATTAGTGAAAGAAAGAAAAACCAACACATAAGGTACTATAATGAACTCATTCTTTATTTATATTGGTGTTACACCTACTGTATTCCAACTTCTCTATGGTTCATACCCCCCGATACTAGCCATAGATGCATCAAAATAAGCAAACAACACACGACAAACAGAATCTGTCAAAAACAGAACAGTCTGTAACAATCTGTAACTTTCAAATACTTATGGAACTCTAAAACTCCTACAAAAATAGGAAGTCCTGGGAAATTCTTATATTGATCTACTGCAAAAAGAATCAACGCAAAAGCACGTTTCTGTGATTTACTAAAACTAGCAGGTCCACCTGCGCATTTGCGCGGCTAGATCTTCATTATTTACTATTTATGTATTTTAGACAACCATTTGTTGGCATTTGAGTATTAGTTTTTCTGCGTGGTGAAACCAACATAGTATACCATTAAATGTTTATTAGTTGCATGCCACTAAAAATTGGTTCAACAATTTTGTGCCTTAGATTGTGTTATGATAATTTCAAATTGGAAATTAAAAAAAGCACATGCATAGCTAATAATTTAATATCGCTGCAATTTATTCATTCAGGGGCTACTTCGGTGTAGTTACACTGCTCAAATATATGTACTTTGTTTTTGGGCTCTTTTCTCTTCGCCATGCCTCTTTTGCCACGAAGTTATGATATTTTCTTAAACTGACAGATTTCATCCGTAACCGTCACTATGACACAATTGTAGTTTTAGTCTGTGGTCACATGTTTTTCTTCTACCTATCCTTTTTCTTTCCGCCTTCAGAAAAACAAACCTGATTTTATGATCTTACTTTGTTTGATTCTCCAACCTCATGTGTGATTGAAGTAGGTGGGTGCTGAGTATGGTTTGGTTACAGCTTATAAAAAAGCTTGATTGATTAATATTATACCATGCATCATTATGTGCAAACCATTTGTAATTATTATGTGTGTTGTAAGCATGGTAGTGTAACTATGATGTTTATTGGCCATACTTACTAACACCCCTTTTAGTTTTTTTGCCATTTGATTGTGTCTCACCACTTCCTTACCATATGATTTTGTATTGCCAGTTTCTCAAAAAATCTTTGATTTTTGAGAACGTATATCTTTGATGGTATGTATTGATAGTAGCAAGTGTCATAGAGTATTATCTAGTGGTCCACATTAATGTTGCTTGGGAACCTTTGATTTGATCGAGACTCGCTGGGTATTCATGTGTCATCACCATTCTTTTATTGGACATCCTTCCCTCCTTAATCATCATGTTTTGGCCATGTTTCTTGCACATGAACACGAACGTGTACAACTGTACATGCGGTCCTTCAAATTTTCTAAATCGTGCCCTCCATAACTCTGGTCGCAGCTTGTGTATTTTCTGATTATGTCCATGCACGGCATTTGCATCCGGTTGTATTCTATAGCACCCCTAAATAGATGATCACATACTTGAAATAATTTATGCTTACAACTCTTATTATTGTTGTAAGAACACCATGTTGCTTCCTTTAGATGATATGGTAGCTCCCATGCATGGCACATAGCGCCCATTAAATGCTAAACCACAATCTTCAGGACAAATATGCCTCCATCAAAAATCACGCTGAAAAAAAGTGAACATTGGCTTCTGGCTGGTAGATTTTATGGAAAAACAGTTTAAGTTCGCTGTTAATGTAAAAAAAGGTTTAACACTGTCAGTGTACGAAGTCGATCTGATAAATCAATATTTTCTCCTTTTAATCTAAAAAACACTGGCTATTTTCCATTTAATTTTGAACTTGTGTAGTGGCCGGAGTAAAAATTGATATGATATTTTTGGTCATTATATATGTTACCCAGGGTGCCATCATGATGTTAGCGCATGCAATGTAGTCAGTTTTTTCTTCTTTTTTGCATGATCTGACCTGTACTTGTTTTTCTTGGAGGCGTGAGGTAGCATGACCGGACCTGTCCTCTTTCTACCTTTTACATGGTACAAACTTTTTCTTTTCCTAACACGTTTACTTTCCCATGGACCACGTTATGAGTCCTCGTTAGGGCATGTACAATGGTGGCATATGGATACATATGCCCCATGACAAAAAGTAATTTGAGACACCTACATTTATTTTTTCTCCCCAATGCAAGCTACCACTAGTGGGCCTCATTAAGAAATAGAAAATAAAGACTTTAGTACACATGCATCTTTACTTTTCACTTCAACCTTTTCATCTTTTGTCACCGGACCACACTTTTTCTCTTCAAGCACCCGCCTCCTGGAGAGAATCCCGCTTCCCTATCCGAACCTACTTTACGTCATATCCGATCCTACGTGGCATGCGAGGCATCACCTTGAGGCTATGCATTGTACATGCCCTTATGTGGATACTTGTATTTTGTTCCGACTCTTATTTCTTTGCGGCCGCTCGGACACGTTGGCCGCCGTATATGGCAATGCTAGTTTATGTTTGACCGTATCTGCCAGTCTTTTTAATTTGTGATGCAGATTTTTTTGAGAAGAAAGCCATATCAGTTGGAAGAAAGACGTGTTGTACATGACGTGTCGAGAAAAAAACAATTTGTACGTGATACAACAATATATTCATGTAACGTTAATCTTTTAAATCTCATCCGTTAATCTCTAAAATTTACGGTCAAGTTAATTTAATATATGTGGACTAACGTGATGGCTTGTTTGACTTCTGTTTTAATTATATAATAGAAGATTATTCTCGTGCGCGCAAAAGTTTCTGTTTTTCTGCAGAACCAAATTGACTATCACTGTAGGTTATCCTATAGGTTCTACTTGGCACAAACACTAATTAAAACATAAAACCACATCTAAACAGAATCTAGATGAAATATTTATTACTAAACAGAAGCAAAAAGCAAGGAACTAAAATAAAATTGGGTTGCCTCCCAACAAGCGCTATTGTTTAACGCCCCTAGCTAGCCATAAAAGCGAGAATAGATCTACATGTTGCCATCTTTGGTATTCAAATCATAAGTAGCACGCATAATAGGTTCATAAGGTAATTTGACTTTCTTTCTAGGGAAGTGTTCCATGCCTTTCCTTAATGGAAATTGGAATCTAATATTCCCTTCCTTCATATCAATAATTGCATCAATCGTTCTAAGGAAAGGTCTACCAAGAATAATAGGACATGAAAGATTGCAATCTGTATCAAGAACGATAAAATCTACGGGCATATAATTCCTATTTGCAACAATAAGAACATCATTGATCCTTCCCATAGGTTTCTTAATGGTGGAATCCGCAAGGTGCAAGTTTAAAAAGTAATCATCAAGTTCATGAAAACCTAGCACATCACATAAAGTTTTCGGAATCGTGGAAACACTAGCACTCAAATCACACAAAGCATAGCATTCATGAATTTTAGTTTTAATTTTTATAGTAGGTTCCCACTCATCATAAAGTTTTCTAGGTATAGAAACTTCCAATTCAAGTTTTTCTTCATAAGATTGCATCAAGGCATCAACGATATGTTTGGTAAAAGCTTTATTTTGACTATAAGCATGAGGAGAATTCAACACGGATTGCAACAAGGAAATACAATCTATTAAAATTCTTTAACACTATTCTCAAAATCAGAGGGCATCTTATTAAAATTTCCATAAGAATTTTTGTAGTAATTACCATAATTATTAGAGGAATTACTAGCGAACGGCCTAGAATTAAAGTTTCCTCTATACGCGTTTTGCTAACTTGTGGGATGCCTTATTACTTTTGAGCTCCCTCACAAAGAATTCAAGCAGTTTGGCCTTGAGATTTAGATTGTTCTGGAACGGATTGTATGACATCTTACATGGGCATGGACAATATAAGACTTGAGAATCACAATAGAAAATTAGACCTAATTTGGAAACATCACAACAATAAAAGGTCAGAAATAAGTAAATGTGAAATTGTGTTCCAAAACAGTACAAACAGTACAAGAGGAACTTGTGCTTTTCCCAATATTAGATAAATCTGGGCTCACTGATTTCTTCTTTTATTGTAAAACTCGGAATTGTAAATCTGCTAGCGGAGTACAAGCAAGGAAAATCATGCTCAAGATACTCACCGTACAGCTGATTGGAGCAATGAGGTTCTCGATACAGTAGTGAAAAGGTGAATGGAAGATCAAGAAAGAATTGCACCAATATCATGCATGTACTGGCCATAACCAATAAGCACCATGTGACCGTGTGGTCTTTTTCCAATGATTAAACACACCATCAATTGGGCAAAATTTGCATCTCATAGTCAGTAAGAAATGCATAGCATATTTTTATCTAATAAGTAGTAATAACACATTGTATCTTTGGAAAATTTAAGGAGTAACAATATTAAATTAGTAGAGCAGAATGAAAGGGTATGAGTTTATACCTACTACATATCACTACATAGGTACTACTGATAGTATGACAATACCTGACGCATTTCCTCGAAGTTCTGCCAGCAACTTGTCACTTTGGTCACAATAATCCTCAAGAAAGGCTTCCCATCACCCCGCCATCATAAGCCACAACGAATATTCATTCTTGTTCCACCTATTTGTCCCAAATATGATCCAAAGATGAATGGACCACCTCTATCTTTATACATGTACTAGCTGACTGCCCGTGCGTTGCCACGGAGAAGCACAACAATGTTTTATTGTTGTATTTGTCCCGCTTCACCCTTCCCTTTACTGGTTCTATTTCTTCTTGACACACATTTTATTTCTCATGCCACCAATAACCAGACAAACATTGATCTTTCTTCACTGGTCCGCCACTTCGCTCTAGCTTTGATGTCCTGGTTTAGCTTCACTTGATATAGCTCCATTGTAAGATGATAAGCTAATACTTACTGTGTTTGTCACGTGTTCTTTTATGAATTGATAGCGCTCATGTGTATGTGTGTTTTCATGGGCATTTTGGACTAACCAGACCATTCAAATAAATGCTTCATGTGTTTTCTTTGGACTAACCAGACCATTCAAATAAATGCTTCACGTGTTTTCCCTCTTTCACTCTCACTAAGCATCACAAAATTCTCAGAATAAGTGAATTCATCATTGTGCTCACTTGTGCTCCTGTTATCTAAGACCCTAAATGTACTTCCAGTCTGGTCAAATAAGGGTAGAAAAAGCATACTGAATTGGAAAGGCGAAAAATAAATATGGGCGAAGTCTTACTGGAATATGCTGTCCAGTACCACTTTTTGTCTTGCGGGTCCCCTTCAAAATACTACTCCCTCCAAGGTCCTCCGTTCCCAAATAAGAAGAATTTTTGGGACGGAGGGAGTATAAGTCTTTCTAGAGATTTTAACAAGTGACTATATACAGAGCAAAATGAGTGAATGTACACTCTAAAAATGAATGAATCTACAAACATCCGTATATTGTAGTTCATTTGAAATGTCTAGAAAAACTTATATTTAGGAACGAAGGGAGTATAAAGGAAACCTATGGAATTTCTTTTATATCTTGCTACATACGTACTCAAATCTAGTAAAAAATTGTCTAGAGACAAAGAGGGTCACCGGTCAGTTTGTAGCTATGGATCGCCACTGCCACCTCCCCACCTCCACCTCATCTCTCTCTCGGTCTCGGGTTCCATTCCTCGCCGTCGGTCGTCCTTCCCAATCTCCACCCAGAGAAAGAGATCCACGGCCTGGTCTGTCGGCGGGAATGCCTCCCTCCCGGTTTGGAGCCGGAGAGGAGAGCCCGCCCGCCGTGGCTTTGGTTGCGCAAGCGAGAGGAGGGTGGCGTGCAGTGCCGTTGACCCGTCGTGGGAGGCCGCCCAAGGAGACGCCGCGCCGTGCAGGAGAGCAGCGAGCGCCCGCCGGTACGTACGGCCCGATGAGGCGTCGGCCGGACGGCACCACGACTTCCGCGGATCCACCTTCTCCGAAGCAGAATCCATGGACCGCCGCTTGGAGCTTCCGAAGCCGGACATATTGCGGCCTTCTTCTCCAACTCCGACCGCCTTCATCTGCACGGCCGGTGATCCACAGTCAAATTCCTTTCCCCCCTCAACTAATTTGATGCCTCCTCTCTGCTCTGCTCACTCTCTGTTTCAAGCCATTAATTCAACAACTTCCCCTCTAGGCCTCTACTCTACAGCAGCAGGTGAGATTCAGAGTCTGGTTTCTGAATGTTACCATGTGTTTGCACTAGTGACTGAATATATACTAGTAAAACATGTCTTGTTGCAGCCATAAGAGTGATAATAGGTGCAGCCATAAGGTTTCGTCGTCTCTCACTCAAAGCTTGAAGGAAGATCCTCAACTACTCCCTCCGTCCGGAAATACTTGTCCTAAAAATGGATAGAATGGATGTATCTATAACTAAAATAAGTCTAGATACATCCATTTCGGGGACAAGTATTTTCGGACGGAGGGAGTATTTCAAAAGGCCCAAAAATTCTTCAGATTTTCTGATCTTTCTCGTGGCTGCCAACTTTTGGCTTTCAAACTTCAAATAGATGTAAAGATGCATCCATCTCTATCTCTCAAACTTAAAATACGTGTGCAGGTTGAGCACCTTTGAAGCGAACCTCTTCCTGTGCGGGCTGCTGAAAATGGCTGGATCACGGCTGCTCCGGCGCACCAGCCGCCCTGTGGAGATGATGCCCATTGTGCTCAATGATCAAGGCATAGTTGACAGCCTTACTGAAAATAACCAGAGAAGCATGTGGGCTAGCAGAAGGACTGGGGAGGACGAACAGCTCTACTTAGTCCACATTCAGGGCATTGCTGGCATCGGTCTCCCGACTACGCTGGTCGTCAAGAAGTTCCAGAACTCGGACGGAATAGTGGATGGTAATCTGGAGAACCGCTGCAAGTCGGAGATGATCCTGTTAGCCAGCATCCGTCACGACAACATCGTCAACGTCCTACACTTCATCCAGAGGGAAAATGCACTAATGCTCGTTTACACGTAACAGGTGAATGGCAGCCTTGACCAGTGGCTGCACCGGCGGGAGGAGGGTGACCTGCCATTGACCTGGCCGCAGAGGAAGGCCATCGCCATAGGAGTGGCCCAAGGGCTCCGCCACTTACACCACGGATGCAATAGACCGATTGTCCACCACAACATCACCTCTATTAACATCCTGCTCGATCAGTATTTCAAGGCCGTGATCGCCAGTTTTGGTGCTGCACAGATGAACATCGCCGGGCTCAACCAACCATTGCCTATCGCAGGGACTGTGTTTGGTAACTTCGGGTATGCGGCTCCAGGTACGGTGGGGGTTCGGTTCATGCAGTGAGTTTTTTTAAATTCCATCTTATAACTAGTGTGGTCATTTACTAACTAGCCATATAAATTATTAATTGCAGAATATGGGAGGGCGGCAAGCCAGCTGACAGAGAAGGTAGACACGTACAGCTTTGGTGTGGTGCTGCTGGAGCTCGTCACAGGGCGGATGGCCAATGGGGTGGATCGTCAGTTGGCCATATGGGCTCGTGACAACTGCAGTGAACTGATGGCAAAGAAGCTGGAATGGTTCAAGATTGCTGTGGACAAGGGCATCCCAGATCAAGCACGGTACATGGAGGAGATGGCGACCGTGTTCAGACTGGGTGTGGATTGCACTGTCGATGATCCGCAGCAAAGGCCGTCCATGCAGATGGCTCTCAAAGACTCCGCCGCGGTCGTGGGCTTGGCCGATTCGGTGGCCTTCTCACCTGCTATAACCTGTAAGGCCGCCGGCTAAGCCAAGTGCCTTAGTTACTTCTAAAAAAGCAAAAAGTAAAGGCCTTCTCACCTGCTATAACCTGTTCATGTGAAAAATAAAACACTGTTCATGTGAAAATGAAACAAAATGAGACACCCCTGATTGCAATAAGCACCTTTATATCAAAATGTTGCCTTCTCTCATAGTAGTGTTTGTTCTTGCTTTTATCTATGCATGATGTGGTTGCATATTCTGAGAACAGGAAGATTTTCATAATGCTACAGAAACACTGTTTATTGTGTTCCTGACTGCTTCACACATGCAAAGTAACACCTTATGTTGGATCTATAATAATGTTAGGCTTTCGAGTGCTTGCTCATTTGGAACTTGCAAAGTTAATTTCCTTCATTACAGAATATTGAGTTAAGTTGGCAGCAGAACATTTCATGTTTCTGGAAACAAAATCTTCAATTCTTAGGAAGTATTGCCACTGTAAGTATTTGCGGTAGAGCCAATTTATGGTCTTCTTGGGCACCTGATGGGAAAGAACAAATGCGGAACACAACTATTTAACAAATGCAGAATAGCTGATAAGCTGTAGTACTGAATGTAACTTCCCCCCATGAGTAGATGTGATGTGTATATACTGATTGCGAATTGCAGTTTAGTTTGTATGGTGAGTCTATGAAAGATTTTGCTGTTTGTGTCTGCTTGAATATAAATAATTTAGCTGTTTTGTCAATCTCCATTTTTTTTCATGAATTGTATCGGGCGCATACTTTATTTTTTTTAGATACATCACCAGTGAGGATGTTACCCAAGTGAAAAAAGGTAAAGTGGCATGTTCTGTGGTACTTTGAAGTTTGAAGTGATATTTTTTTCTGTTTGTGCCCGCTCAGCTGATGAACTGATATTGACAGAGCTTATGTTCTGTGGTACTTTGAAGTTTGAAGTGTATGCTCTGCTTTCTTTTTGCTTGGCAAGAAAAGCCTCAGGATGCCCCAAAGCCAAGGGAGGATGGTTGCAAGGGAAAATGGTTGCGAACTTCCCGCTTGAATGCAAGGTACCTAACATACTAGCACCCAACCATCTTAAATTCGATGCTATAACGATAATACTATATCTTCAAAAGCCTAACGCTGAATTGCTGAAACTTATTGTTCTGCCATTGGCGACAACAAATCTGGATCCATGTGGAGTCATTCTTTTTAGGAGAAAAAACATTAAAGAAGACTAAACCTTAGCTAACAACAGTCAGAGCACATGTTCTCCTAGCTAACAACAGCAGATACTACATGGAGCCTCTTGTGATGTCCCCAGGTAGCACTACAAGATTCACCTGGAACGCATTCCACACAAATAATAAGACACCTGGCATCTCTAGTTTTAAGGAACTGAATTTGAATGCATTAGCCTTGAGGAAGTTGTGGAGTGGAGCCATGTGTTGCAGGATGCATCCTACTCGCCAGTAAGTACTCATCAATCCTCTTTGAAATTTCATGAACAACAGCGTGTAATCTGAAACCAATAGTCACATCATAAATACGCACATCTAGAGGACAAACAGACTCCCAGCATATAGAGTTCCAAATGAGCAAGAACTCAAGTAACAAAAAAATATTGAACTCTAGGAATCATTCCCACTGAAGTAACAACAAAATATTGAACTCTGACCAAACTTATGGTCTTCTTGGGCAAATGCTGAACAGAACTATTTTACTAAATTGGATGATCGCTACTTGCTGATAGGCTGTAGTACTAAATGTAACCTCTTCCCATCAGTACATATATAGATGTGTCGATACTAATTGTAAATTGAAGTTTAGGTTCATTTTTAGTAGCGTTGTAGGAAAAATATGCTTCGTCTACCTTGATCATCAGATTTAGATTTTCGGTAACCATTATGTTTGTCTAGCAGGTTGTTCCTAGCCTTTTGTGTTCCGTATTTGCATCAGACTATGAGACTGCAGGGGCAGTTGCGTTCATTCGATAAAGCACAAGTGAAATGAGGTGAAGATGCGCAATCTCTCTGACTAGTCGCCTTCCACCTCTTTCGATTAATGCATAGATTCGGGTAGATCTCACTCGGCGTAAGGAGAGGGTGCGGTGATCTGTTCTTGGTGGGGTTGATTGATTTCCGCTGTGTTGGTTGCAGGTGAGGAAAGTGGGCATGCTCGATGGAGTGACCACCTTGTTGTCTGGGAAGGGGAAGTGAAGGATGGGCTTGTCCTCGATGGCAACAACATCCAGATCATCTCATTCCACAGCACTTATCAACCAGATGAACGAATAGGAGCCGGCTCCATCCTTTCTGATGTACTCCCTCCGTTCCTAAATATATGTCTTTGTAGAGATCCCACAAGGTGGACTACATACGGAGCAAAATGAATGAATCTAAACTTGAAATGCATCTATATACATCCTTATGTGGTTTATAGTTTGCCGATTATGGATTTGATCGCTTCAGGGTTTTTTTTCACCTACGCATAGCTTTGGTCTTGTATGACTTTGCTATTTGTTGGTGTGTTTTTGTGTGCGTGTGTTGATGTTGGCTGTGTGCATCCTAGCTATGCAGAGGCCGGGTGTGCTCATTGTGTTTGTATCTTCTTGATGCTCCATTTTGAGCCAATAAAATTCACCCTTTGTCAGAAAAAAATGTGGTTTATAGTGGAATCTCTACAAAGACTTACATTTAGGAACGGAGAGAGTATATGTGATGGTGTTACCTGAATAATTTTTGTGTTTTTTTTTTGGCAGGATCAGTCAGACAGTCGCACACACATGAATTTATTGTTGTCAGTAGCGTTCACCTCTGCAGAATTCAGCTACTCGTTTTCCTTGTTGCTAGTGGCGAGGACTTGAGCAATTAGTATTTGGCATAACATCATCATGGGGGTCACTTTTTATATTTACTTGCCCTGTTTTCATTGACTGGAGCTGCATTGGACGACCAACCTGTGATCAGCAGAACATGTACTGAACCAAGGCATGTACAGAGTCGGTCCATGAGGACACCTACGACCTGCAGCACTTCCCGTGATCACCTACACAATATCGAAGCTGTTTTGGGGGTGGCCACTGTGAACGGTCCAGTTGGTCTGTATAGGCTTGCAGGTTAGAACAATAGCAGCCAGCAGTGTTGTTAGCTAGGTTAGTTTCTTCCTGAAGATACTCTGCTAAGCTACAGGGGAGTGATTAAGGGATGTGTGCTGATCACCTAGCATTCCACTTTGTGCAGGGGGCAGACACACATTAAGACCACATCTGTCATGTATAATCTTACTTGTAATAGCATATCCAAAGTTTGAGATTGTTAACCGGGCCTGCCGCCCGGTCTCATGTACAATCTTATGACTTTCAAACAGGCAACATATCAACTTCAACACTGCCAAAAAAGGTATCAACTTCAGCAATAGTACAAATTTCAATTTAAATCGAATATCCATAGTGTCATGCTGCAACCATTCACGACAAAGAAAAGACATTCGAATGACGGCTGAACCTAGCTAACAACACTTGTGACTGCTATTGTTCTAGCCTGCAAGCATACTCTGTTTTTATAGTGGCTGAACCTAGCTAACAACACTTATGACTGCTATTGTTCTAACCTGCAAGCATACTCAGTGGCCCTCGAAACGGGTTTGATATGGGCACTGCTATTAGTTGTAGACAAGTAAATTCAAATGTGCAGGCTTGCATAATCATGGATGATTTATGCGATAGGATCACAGGTTGGCCCATGAAGATGCCTTGGTTCAGTACATGTTACATGGTCATTCAACTGGAGAAGGGGAACACGTATAAAAAGTGACACTACAAAATGTAACAATCCCCAGGATGGTGTTATATATCAAGTGCTAGTTGGGCAACTATCAACAACAACTCTCAACAGACAAAGAAAACAAGTAGCAGAATTCTGCAGAGGTGAACACTACTAACAATAATATGTCACAACTTAGCAACCATCAATAGGACAACAAAACGAACGTTCAGGAAAAGAAAGCCAGAGCTGCCCACAATGTTGTACTTGAGCTCTATCTCAAAATTTACACGATTGAGTCATCCTATACTCATATGCACCATTCGTGCGTGCCATGATGCTTCCAAAAAAAATACAAATGGGCATCAGCCTGAAACTAATGTGCAAATTCCAAAGCCAGTACTCTACTAGATAACAGAAAAAACAAAGTCCCATACAGGATAATGAAGCCTACTGTGAAGCTCTAAACAATGAAGCTACCGAACAAACAATCAACTGAACAATATAAAATACAAGAGTTCAAAAGTATTATCATACACAAACAATCAGCACAACATCTGAACAGTAGCAAATACATGAGTTCAATGTATTATCATACACAAACAATCAGCAAAAGCATCTGAACAGTAGCAAATACAGGAGTTCAATGTATTATCATACACAAACAATCAGCAAACGCATCTAAACAGTAGCTAATACAGGAGTTCAAAAGTATTATCATACACGCATAGACAATTACGAATCATCAATATCCGTTACATTAACTTCAAGGAAATAATTCAGCCTAATATGCTACTTCATGCTTCTTTCGAGCTCTTTTCACTCAAATTGTAGTCCCCTTTCTGGCACAACTTTTCCATGTAATAATGGCAAACACATATACCTGATCATATGTGTGGTCAACCACGCGGAAATAAGCAATCCTCCATGCTTTCTTGAACAACAGGATGCAGAAGACCAGCCAGAGACCCAGAATAAATCCCAGAGCGAGTCCAAAATAAAAGGTCATTGGCTCAAAGGAATGTTCATTACTCTTTTGATCCTCTTGCCTTGTTACGTTCTTTTCGGGGCAACTGTTTGGAAGAGGAAGCCCACAAAGACCATTGTTGCCACTGTACATGGAAGGTTGTTGTGTGTAGAGGGTGTCAAGTTGCCGTCCTGATGGTATTCTCCCTGTTAGATTGTTATTAGACAAGTCCAAGTAGCTCAAATAGGTTATATTTGATAGGCTCGAAGGGATTCCGCCAGAAAGCATGTTCCTTGAGAGGTCAAGTGATTCCAATGCCTGCAAGGCCCCAAGCTTATTTGGGATTTTCCCACTCAATCGGTTCCACGATAGATTCAAGTTTATCAAGGCATCAAGAACAACTATTTCTTCTGGTATTCTCCCTGTTAAATGGTTGAAAGACAAGTCAATGCTCACCAAATTCAAAATGCCAATACCATAATCAAGTTCACGTCCCTTGACAGCCACAGAGGAAAAATCATATTTACTGACCATAGATGAGTAGCTGCCATAAGGTTCTGAGTCAAGCGAATAATCTTTTACATACTTTTTTGTCATGGCCGTCACATTTGATAGATGCCAAGGTATGGCACCTGATAAGCCATTGCCTGCTAGGTTCAGATGGTGAAGGCGACTAAGATTTGAGATGGTAGCTGGGATTTCTCCAGAAAACATATTCTGGTTTAGCCGCAGAATTCTTAATTCAACCATATCTCCAATCCATGATGGCAACTTTCCGGAAAACCTATTACGTGATAGATCTAAGGACGTCAATTGTCTCCAACTTTTTAGAAACGATGGGAAGTTGCCAGAAAATCTATTGTTACTCAACATGAGAAACACAATGTTCTTCACCCCAAAACACTGAGGAAGTTGTCCCTCGAAAAGATTGCTGCTTAACTCCAAGGCATCCAAGGCTTCCGCTTTGCAGAGAGATTCGGGAATACGACCAGTTATTTGATTGGAGCGCAACGCTAGTGAAATCAAAAATTGAGTCCCAATATTTGATGGCAAATTTCCTGATAAAGAGTTTCCAGACATGTCCAGCAAGGTAATATTTCTTGGTAAGTTGGGATTTCACCAGTTAGTTTATTTGAGTTGATCAAGAAAGATTGTACTGACATGAATTCCATGTTTCTTGGCAGCCTGCCACTGATTTCATTGTTGGAGATGTCCAGAGATATGGCCTTTGCAAATGTAGTGTTGAACCAGTCAGGAAGCCTATCAACTATACCTGTGCCTGATATATCCATCCAGCCAATGTCCACTTGGAACTGAAGCCATGCAGGAAACGAAGGGCCCAGCTGGCAAGAGCCAAGAGTTATGTCTTCTAAACTGAAAGGTGGTATCCAGTCGGGACCAACTACAATCCTCAGGGAATTCCCACTTAAATCAAGCGACTTTAGCTTCGTTAGACTTGTAAAATGTTCTTCAGTGAAGTTGCCATTCAAGTTGTTGGCCCTGAGATCCATTATGGTCAATTTGCCGAGCATACCGATCTCAGATGGCACAGGTCCGCTTAGATTGTTGTCTCCAAGTTCCAATACGGTCAAATTACCGAGCATGCCGATCTCAGATGGCACAGGTCCACTGAGATAGTTGGAAGAGAGACCAAGTCTGCTTAAACTAGAGAGCAGCCCCACCCATCGTGGTATGCCTCCAGTTAGGTTGTTCTTAGAGATGTCAAGAACGACTAAGCTGGTCAAGTGTGCTGGCCGATCCGGCATGATTCCGGTAATATTGGTCGAGCCCAAATGCAACTCCTGCAGTTTGTTCAAGGGACACCGGGGCATCCTCCCTATAATATCCTTTATATTCCCATCAATTTGACAATAAGAAAGGTCCAGGATTCTCAGATTGCACAGTTTTCTGAAGCTTGTAGTCATCCTCCCCATGTTAAGACTATATGACAAATCAAGGACTTGGAGGGACGTCATATGTGCCAGTGCATCAGGAGCTTGACCGTACAGTTGAGTGCCCGCAAGGTAGAGATGTTGGAGGCCTGTCAAATTCCAAAACCAACTCCTTGCCATTGGGTGGGCAAAGATATTGCCGGAGAGATCAAGCCTCTGGAGTTTGGTAAGGTTAATATGTGGGAGTGAATGGTTTGCGGTTGGAAGAGAGCAATACCTAAGATCAAGGGCCTTTAAAGAAGGAATCATGTTGACAACATAAGGCCAATCAATTATTTTGCTGAGGTCGACAGTATTCATTCCAAGAGACTGCAAATTAGGGATGCGCGCTACCCATGAAATGTCTCTTGAGTGCGTACTTCCTGTGCCAATTGGGCATGAGAGATCGAGATGCTGCAAGTTTGAGAGGTTGCCGAGCTGAGGGGGCACTCTGCCAGAAAATGGTATGCCGGAGAGGTTGAGATTTCTCAATCTCGTCAAAGAGCCCAAGAACTCTGGCATGCGGCCACTTGGGCCCTCCAGGGAATTCATGCTAAGATCAAGGTGCACTAGACGGTCCATGGACAGCAAAGAATTACTTATCTGGCCAACCAAAGTTGTGTTGTCTATTTGGTACCCATAGAGGTCCAGATGCAGATTACGAAGATGAAGCCTAAGGACATGGCCGGTCCGGTTGCTGCACTTGACGCCCCTCCAGCGACAGCAGTCTTCCTTGTGCCAAGAGCCAAGGACGCCCAAGGGGTCGCTGGTGATGCCGTGCTTGAAGGACAGCAGGGCGTCCCGCTCCCGCGGTATGCAGCTTGCGCCGACCGAGCCGCCGGCCGGCCTGAGCTGAAGTGCATCGGGGGCCAGCAAGCTGGCGGCAGCTAGGAAGCATATGAGCAGGAGCTCGGCACTGGTGGTACGCATGGCGAGGAAGACGATGGGTTCAGCTCGGTACGAACGGAGTTTTGTGGCAATTGTGAGCAATATTAGTGAGTCCATGTTTCTGACTGAGTCCACATGTCCCTTGCAGACCGGCAATCTGAGGACAACCCTGTGAGCAAGCATGTACACAGGTTTTTTGGGCAAGTTCACATCAGGAATGGAGAATTCCACACAAACTCCAAGGCCCGAATTCGTCTACTTGTGACAGTCCACAAACACCGACGTGCACATTAGGCGAGTGAAGAGCACCACATGGTTTAGTAGAGGTGCAGCCTTTTCCTTCCATTTCTCAGCTCACTGAAAGATATACTAATAAGTGAAGATAATTTCAGGGCAGTTTGACTGTTTCTTTTAGTCCTTGTTGCTGCAGTTGTCCCTGATAAGTAGGCTATTGAGAACTTGTGCAGGGTTGTGCAATGATCCAATGGCTAGGAGGTTCATCCAGGATGAGCTGAACAAAACTGGCAAGGGAGCTCAGGGTATGGTGCTTTTTCCATGCTCCTTCATGAGGATGAAAAAAATGAAAGCAATGTTAATAATCCTAACAGTTTATCAGCATAGTCACGCGCAGTTGGAGGGTTTGAGAGCGTACTGTGTTCACCTGGAGCCAATGTCTGTCGTCAAAAATAAGGCAATGTTGTACGGATCGAAAAGGAAGACTGCAGAAAAGGGAGAGAAGCAAGTGAAGCGCTCCAGCAGAATCAGTACCATCTCTCCTCTGTTAGAACGATGTGAACTCCTGGGATCGTGATTCGTCTACAGCGCCTGGGATCGTGATTTGTGTGCAGCTTGGTCGAAGCGGACGGGCGAACAGAGGCATTTTGAAAATATTCGCTAATTAGAAATAAGAAAAATAAATAAAAGTAAAATGTACATGAAAATGTAGAGAAAAAGAAAAGAAAAAAAAATTGAATGAAACCTTCACAAAACCGGACTCAACTACATGGCCGACCCAATAGAATCCAAGGGGGCCCCGCATTTGCTCGACCGCCTACGTGATATGCACGAAATGTCAATTGCATAATAACAATTGTGAGAAAAATATGTCCGGGATATTTTAAAATGTTGACATGTTTTATAAATTTTGTTAACGATATTTTTGAATAATATTTTCATCATGTGTTGAAAAATGTTCAACGTGTATTTGAAAGACATTTTCAACATGTATTATTTTAAAAAAAGTTGCTCATGTATTTTTTTAAACTGTTCGATGTTTATATGAAAAATGTTTCACATGTATTAAAAAAGTACAATGTGTATTAAAACTGTTTTAAGTGTTTTTATAAAAAGTTTAACATGTATTAAAAACTGTTCTTAGAAAGTGTTCATCATGCATTTGACAAAATTTCAATGCATATAAAAAATTCTCTGTGTGTATACAAAAAATGCACAACATGTACTAAAAGAGTCGACATGTTTTTAATGAAAATACAAATAAAGAACAAACAGAAAGAGCGTAAATAAGAAGAGAAAAGAATGTAAAACCGACAAAGGGGCACAATTGAAAATACCAACCGGCCACCACGACCAACCCGTCAGCACATTCTCTTCTTTAAATCCTATAGATATGTGTTGGCAAACTACAAAGGCGTGCAATTGAAAATTAGTAAGGGATTCAAAGTTAATAATACGAGGATGTTTTTTTGGAGGGAGGGGGCAATGGTCCCCTTGGAAATTTGTATTATTTTTAGAAACATACATTTTTTTAATATCACGGCGTACAGTTATACCATGTATACTCGCCTTCTCCACTTACGCGAAGCTCTCGCCTGCTCCATCAACCGGAAGCTCTCATCTTCCCCACTGGTCGTCGGACTGGTGTCCCTGGTTGATGCCACCCTGCCACCTTACTCAATTGTTGTGCCTTCTAACAGATGTTTTGAAGCTCACAATTGTCTGCTCTAAAGTGGATGGGTATCCAATCTATGTTTTGATCGAGTCTCTAAACTACCTGCAAAAAATGGAGATTCAGATCGGTTGCAGATTGGTAGATATGAACACACTGAATAACCTGTCATGTAAGCACTCAAAGTTGTTTTCGGTCTGTGATATGGAAATTGGCCAAAATGTTTTAGTACAATTCAGAGTTTTTGCCTCAAAAGTTTTCCGCCCAATTCTCGCGTCATGTCTTTCTCGCACGATTTCTCCCACCTGTGTATTTCCCGCCCAATTTTCCTAGCCATGTGTTTTCTGCTAGAAATTTCCCCACCAGATTTCTAATGTTGCATGATTCTCGTGCAGTTTCTCATGTTCGGAAATTTCCCGCATAATTTCTCGTGCCATGCGATTCCTGCCTGATTTCTTTGGCCACTGTGTTTCCCGCCCAATTTCTTCTGCCATTGTGTTTCCTGCCAGAGGTTTTCCTACCATATTTCTCCTGTCGCGTGTTTCTCGCCAAATTTCTAGCACCACGTGTTCGCCCCCCGATGTCTCCTATCTGGAAGTATCCCTCTCTATTTCCGATGATCATTTAATCGAATGACATGAAGAATTTAGTTGTAAATAGAAAGACAAGGTTGACTAAATTCACACAATTGGTTGGCATCGGCATCAATCGAGTTGGCTAAATCTAGGATTTGGGATGAGATCGGATAGAACATGGCATGGTCGAGTGCCCTAGTTGCTATTAGTTTTCCTCGGTTCATGTACAAGCGCCGTATCATGAAAAAAGATATCGATGGCAGGTGTGATGGAGAAGGAAGCATGAGAGTGGGAGCCCTAGACATCCGGCAACACGGTTTATGGATGGTATTGAATGTGCATTATAATATTCTACGTTTTTGTATAATTGTGCACTTCTTTTAGAGGAGTATAATTATTCAGTTATTACTATCAGTTACCATTTTTTCTATTTTCTAATAGATAATGCATATTATATCTAATTACTGCATGCTTGATAATCCATCTTTTTTTTGTCAAATTGGGTCGTAGATCGCGAGGATACGTTGCGTCATCGACATCTTCTTTGGGCTCAAACCAACTTGCGTAGTACAACCAGAAAAACAAGCACCCAAGGGATTCCCATGCTAGTCAAAAAATGTAGCAAAGGCCCCAATCAAATACCCATAGTAGTAGGCTTAAGCACACCACAGATCAGGACGTCAACCAATGAAACAAATTGGCGAAAACTTTGTAAGATTTCAGGTGAAATCACGGTAAGTAGAAGGTGAGGATGCCATAGAATGGAGAACGCCCATGGCGGAGTCGTTCCAGAACCTTCAGCACTGAAGGCCTTTCCTGCGGATCTGTGACGCTGCAATCCATGCCCAACCGAACATGGTCGCCACAAGCACCAACGTCTATTTGTGACAGTCCACAAGCACCGACGTGCACGTTAGGCAAGTGAAGAGCACCACATGGTTAGGTAGAGGTGCAGGCTTTTCCTTTCATTTCTCAGCTCACTGAACGATGCATATAAGTGAAGATAAGTTGAGGGCAGTTTTAGTCTTCCTTTCTTTTTTACCGAAAAAGGGTTACCCCCACTTTGTATTACAAAGCAACAACACCGATACAACCAACGAAGGTGCTGGGGCGGAAGCAGCACAGGCACACACAAAAGAAGAGAGAGAAAATACAAAACTGGCAAGTAGGTTATTGTTGCTGCAGTTGTCCCTGAGAAGTACTCCCTCCATTCGGACTTACTTGTCCAAGAAATGAATATATCTAAATGTATTTCAGTTGTAGATACATCTATTTTTATCCATTTTTATGGCAAGTAATTCCGAACGAAGGGAGTAGGTTATTGAGAACTTGTGCAGGGTTGGCAATGATCCAATGGCGAGGAGGTTCATCCAGGATGAGCTGAACAAAACTGGCAAGGGAGCTCAGGGTATGGTGCTTTTTTCATGCTCCTTCGTGAGGATGAAAAACATGAAAGCAATGTTAATAATTCTAACAGTTTACCGAAAAAGGCTTTCGCCCCGCTTTATATATAAAGCAACAACCCACAAGCATCCAGTACAACCACACGCTACGCCAACGCAACACACGCACACACCCAGGACGGGATACAAAGGCGCTGAGCGCAGCAACACTACTCCTAGCACTACCACCCCGAAGATATGAAGCTACATATGACGAACCATGCGCTCCAAGGCGGCGCCTTCAGAAGGAACGCGGCGGGCGCCGCCACCGCCCGATCCAAGGATCAAAGTTTCCTCCGGAGCCGCATGACGGGCAATGAGAGCCGCGACGACGCCTTCAAGAAGGGAGCGATCTTCGCCGCCGCCGGTCCGTCCGAAGATAGAGCAGGTTTTCACCTCGGCCAACATTCACCGCCACCGAACGCCACACCCCGGCAACCACGCCGCCCACACGGCCATGATGAGCGGGCAGCACCAAGGCGCGGGCTATGTCCAAGAGCACCGCGCCACCACCACCACGAGCCGCCGCCCGGCATCCAAGACCTCGACACCACCTCACCGTGACCGGCGCACCCAGCGAAAGAGGCGAGCGGAAAGGTCCCACCTTTCGCGCCCCTGGGCAACCCCAGCGTCGAGACCCAATAGGTCGGCCAGAACCGGCATCCATCGACCCATCCTGCTACCCCAAGCGCGAGATGAGCTCGGTCCTGCAGCATCGTGCGCGAGACGAGCTCGGTCCTGCTGCATCGTGCGCGAGACGAGCTTGGTCCTGCTGCATCGTGCGCGAGACAAGCCAGTCCTGCTGCATCGCGGCGCGAGCGAGCTCGGTCCTGCTGCATCGGCGCGAGCGAGCTCGTCTGCGGCATCGGGCGCGAGGCAGCGGTGGATCGCAGCTGGGAAAGGACCAGCCCTTTGATGGGCGTAGCGCCCGGGCGACGAGGAGATGGGGTGAAGGACGAGATGGCCCGAACGCAGACAAACCGACGCCGGAGGAGCCGGCCGTTGCCGCGGAGAGATCCGTCGAGTCACCGTGAAGCCGCCACGACACCGGTAGGCCACCGAGACCTACCCATGTCGCCGCCCACGGCCGGAGCGCGCAGCCCGAGGATCGCCGGAGCGCCGCCACAGCAAGCCACCCGCCGCCCAGCGAGACCGCCGCCGCGCGCTGGATCTGCGGGCATCCAGCACCGTCCCTCGAAGGGCCGCCCAGCGTCAGCGCCCTGGCGGACGGGAAGGAGGCCCCCGCCGCCGCCGCCCGCCGGGCTTTGCCGACGGAGTCGCCCGGCGGCAGCGGGTGGAGGGAGAGGAGGCAGGGCGAGGGCGTGAAGGAAATATGCCCTAGAGGCAATAATAAAGTTATTATTTATTTCCTTATTTCATGATAAATGTTTATCATTCATGCTAGAATTGTATTAACCGGAAACATGATACATGTGTGAATGAATAAACAAACAACATGTCACTAGTATGCCTCTACTAGCTTGTTAATCAAAGATGGTTATGTTTCCTAACCATGAACAAAGAGTTGTTATTTGATTAATGAGGTCACATCATTAGTAAAATGATCTGATTGACATGACCCATTCCATTAGCTTAGCACACGATCGTTTAGTATGTTGCTACTGCTTTTATCCATGACTTATACATGTTCCTGTAACTATGAGATTATGCAACTCCGTTTACGGAGGAACACTTTGGTGCTACCAAGCGTCACTAGCGTAATCGGGTGATTATAAAGGAGTACTACAGGTGTCTCCAAAGGCAGATGTTGGGTTGGCGTATTTCAAGATTAGGTTTTGTCACTCCGATTGTCGGAGAGGTATCTCTGGGCCCTCTCGGTAATGCACATCACTGAAGCCTTGCAAGCATTACAACTAATGAGTTAGTTGTGAGATGATGTATTACGGAACGAGTAAAGAGACTTGCCGGTAACGAGATTGAACTAGGTATTGGATACCGACGATCGAATCTCGGGCAAGTAACATACCGATGACAAAGGGAACAACGTATGTTGTTATGCGGTCGACCGATAAAGATCTTCAGTAGAATATGTAGGAACCAATATGGGCATCCAGGTCCGCTGTTGGTTATTGACCGAGAATAGTTCTAGGTCATGTCTACATTGTTCTCGAACCGTAGGGTCCGCACGCTTAAGGTTTCGATGGCGGTTTTATGAGTTTATGTATTTTGATGTACCGAAGAAGTTGAGTCCGGATATGATCACGGACATGACGAGGAGTCTCGAAATGGTCGAGACATAAAGATTGATATATTGGAAGCCTATATTTGGAGTTGGAATGGTTCGGGTGAAATCGAATTTACCGAGTACCGGAGGTTACTGGAACCCCGGAAACTAAATGGGCCATAGTGGGCCTTGGTGGAAAGGAGAAAGGGCCAGCCCTAGGTGGCGGCGCCCGCGCCCTTCCCTAGTCCTACTAGGACTAGGAAAGGTGGGCCGCCCCCTCTCTCTTTCCCTCCGGTGAATCCTATTCCAACTAGGATTGAGGGGAATCCTACTCAGAGGAGTAGGACTCCTGGCAGCGCCTCCTCTTGGCCGGCCCCCTCCCCTGCTCCTTTATATACGGGGCAGGGGGCACCCTAGAACATACAAGTTTGATCTACGGATCGTTCCTTAGCCGTGTGCGGTGCCCCCTCCACCATATTCCACCTCGGTCATACCGTCATGAAGCTTAAGCGAAGCCCTGCGCCGTGAAACATCAAGATCGTCCACCACGCCGTCGTCTTGTGGAACTCTCCCTCGACACTCGGCTGGATCGGTCTGAAGGGCGTCATCGAGCTGTACGTGTGTCAAGAATTGAGGCGCCGGAGTGACAGCGCGGGATCGGTCGGATCGCGAGGAGAACGTCGACTACTTCCACTACGTTGTGATCGCTTCGCCGGGTCTCACTGAGTGCGTAGACAACACTCTCCCTCTCGTTGCTATGCATCACCATGATCTTGCGTGTGCGTAGGAATTTTTTGAAATTACTACGTTCCCCAACAGGGTATCGAGCCTAGGTTTTATGGTTTGATGTTTTGCACGAGTAGAACACAAGTGAGTTGTGGGCGATACAAGTCATACTACCTACCAGCATGTCATACTTTGGTTCAGCGGTATTGTGAGATGAAGCGGCCCAGACCGACATTACGCGTACGCTTACGCGAGACTGGTTTCACCGCCACGAGCACTCGTTGCTTAAAGGTGACTGGTGGGTGCTGTCTCTCTCACTTTAGTTGAACCGAGTGTGGCTACGCCGGTCCTTGAGAAGGTTAAGCGGAGTCTATTTAACGAAATATCGTTGTGGTTTTGATGCGAGGTGAGACTGATTCTTGCTTGAGCCCGTAGCAGCCACGTAAACTTTGCAACAACAAAGTAGAGGGCGTCTAACTTGTTTTTGCAGGGCATGTTGTGATGTGATATGGTCAAGGCGTGATGCTATATTTTATTGTATGAGATGATCATGTTTTGTAACCGAAGTTATCGGCAATGGCTGGAGCCATATGGTTGTCACTTTATTGTATGCAATGCAATGCATACTGTAATGCTTTACTTTATCACTAAGCGGTAGAGATAGTCGTAGAAGCATAAGATTGGCGAGGCGACAACGATGCTACGATGGAGATCAAGGTGTCGCGCCGGTGGACGATGGTGATCATGGTGGTGCTGCGGAGATGAAGATCACGAAGCACAAGATGATGATGACCATATCATATCACTTATATTGATTTGCATGTGATGTTTATCCTTTATGCATCTTATCTTGCTTTGATTGGCGGTAGCATTATAAGATGATCTCTCACTAAATTATCAAGAAGTGTTCTCCCAGTATGCACCGTTGCCAAAGTTAAATCGTGCCCGGACACCACGTGATGATCGGGTGTGATAAGCTCTCGTCCATCTACAACGGGTGCAAGCCAGTTTTGCACACGCAGAATACTCGGGTTATACTTGACGAGCCTAGCATATGCAGATATGGCCTCGGAACACGGAGACCGAAAGGTCGGCGTGAATCATATAGTAGATATGATCAACATAAGATGTTCACCATTGAAAACTACTCCATTTCACGTGATGATCGGTTATGGTTTAGTTGATTTGGATCACGTGATCACTTAGATGACTAGAGATGTCTTTCTAAGTGGGAGTTCTTAAGTAATATGATTAATTGAACTTAAATTTATCATGAACTTAGTACTGATAGTATCTTGCTTGTTTATGTTTGATTGTAGATAGATGGCTCGTCTTTGTTGTTCCGTTGAATTTTAATGCGTTCCTTGAGAAAGCAAAGTTGAAAGATGATGGTAGCAATTACACGGATGGGTCCGTAAACGAGGATTATCCTCATTGCTGCCTGAAGAGTTACGTCTGGATGCACCGCTGGGTGCGAACTGCTGCTGATGCAACCGCGATGTTAAGAACGTCTGGCGAGCAAAGCTGATGACTACTCTATAGTTCGATGTGCCATGCTTTACGGCTTAGAACCGGGACTTCAACGACGTTTTGAGCGTCATGGAGCATATGAGATGTTCCAGGAGTTGAAGTTAATATTCCAAAGAATGCCCGGATTGAGAGATATGAAGTCTCCAATAAGTTCTATAGCTGCAAGATGGAGGAGAATAGTTACATTAGTGAGCACATACTCGAATGTCCGGGTACTACAATCACTTGACACAATTGGGAGTTAATCTTCCGGATGATTGTGTCATTGATGAATTCTTCAATCACGCCACCAAGCTACAAAGGCTTCGTGATGAACTATAATATGCAAGGGTTAGTAAAGACTATACGAGCTCTTCGCAATGCTAAAAGCTGCGGAGGTAGAAATCAAGAAGGAGCATCAAGTGTTGATGGTCAATAAGACCACTAGTTTCAAGAAGAAAGGCAAAGGGAAGAAGAAGGGAACTTCAAGAAGAACAGCAAGCAAGTTGCTGCTCGGGAGAAGAAACCCAAGTCCGGACCTAAGCCTGAAATCGAGTGCTTCTACCGCAAGCGACTGGTCCTTGGAAGCGGAACTGCCCCAATTATTTGGCGGATAAGAAGGATGGCAAGGTGAACAAAGGTATATGTGATATACATGTTATTGATGTGTACCTTACTAGAGCTCGATAGCAGCACTGGTATTTGATCTGGTTACATTGCTAATATTTGCAACTCGAAGCAGGGACTACGGATTGCGAACACGGCAAAGGACGAGGTGACGATGCGTGGGAAATGGTTCCAAAGTCGATGTGATCGCGGTCGGCACGCTACCTCTACATCTACCTTGGGATTAGTTTTAGACCTAAATAATTGTTATTTGGTGCTGCGTTGAGCATGAACATTATATCTGGATCTTGTTTGATGCGAGGCGGTTATTCATTTAAATCGAGAGAATAATGCTTGTTCTATTTATATGAGTAATATCTTTTATGGTCATGCACCCTTGAGGAGTGGTCTATTTTGATGAATCTCGATAGTAGTGATACACATATTCATAATGTTGAAACCAAAAGATGCAGAGTTGATAATGATAGTGCAACTTATTTGTGGCACTTGCCGTTTAGGTCATATCGGTGTAAAGCGCATGAAGAAACTCCATCTTGATGGACTTTTGGAGTCACTTGATTATGAATCACTTGGCACTTGCGAACCGTGCCTTATGGGCAAGATGACCGAACCCGTTCTCGGTACTATGGAGAGAGCAATAGATTTGTTGGAAATCATACATACTGAGATGTATGTGGTCCGATGAATGTTGAGGCTCTGGCGGATATCGTTATTTTCTCACCTTCACAGATGACTTAAGCAGATATGGGTATATCTACTTAATGAAACATAAGTCTGAAACATTTGAAAAGTTCAAAGAATTTCAGAGTGAAGTTGAAAATCATCGTAACAAGAAAATTAAATTTCTACGATCTGATCGTGGAGGTGAATATTTGAGTTCTGAGTTTAGTCTAGATTTGAAACAATGCGGAATAGTTTCGCAACTCCGCCACCGGAACACCACAGCGTAATGGTGTGTCGAGCGTCGATGTCGCACTTTACTAGATATGGTGCGATCTATGATGTCTCTTACTGAATTACCGCTATCGTTTTGGGGTTATGCTCTAGAGGCGGCCGCATTCACACACAATAGAACACCGTCGAAATCCGTTGAGGCGACACCTTATGAACTATGGTTTGGCAAGAAACCAAAGTTGTCGTTTCTTAAAGTTTGGGGATGCGATGCTTATGTGAAAAACTTCAACCTGATAAGCTCGAACCCAAATCGAATGTGTCTTCATAGGATACCCAAAGGAGCAGTTGGGTAAACCTTCTATCACAGATTGAAGGCAAGACATTCGTTGCTAAGAATGGATCCTTTCTAGAGAAGGAGTTTCTCTCGAAAGAAGTGAGTGGGAGGAAAGTGAAACTTGATGAGGTAATAGTACCTTCTCCCTTACTTGAAAGTAGTTAAATCGCAGAAACCGGTTTACGAGACATCTACACCAAGTAGTGAGGAAGTTGATGATATTGATCATGAAACTTCAGATCAAGTTACTGCGAGAACCTCGTAGATCAACGAGTAAGATCCGCACGAGTGGTGCGGTAATCCTGTTCGGAAGTCATGCTACTAGATCATGATGAACCTACGAACTATGAAGAAGCGATGGTGAGCCCAGATTCGCAAAATGGCTTGAGGCCATGAAATCGAGATGGGATCCATGTATGAAAACAAAGTATGGACTTTGGTTGACTTGCCGAGGGTAGGCAAGCAATAGAAAACAAGTGGATCTTCAAGAAGAAGACCGGCGCGACGGTAATGTTCTTGTCTATAAAGCTCGACTTGTCGCAAAAGGTTTCGGCAAGTTCAAGGGATTGACTACGATGAGACCTTCTCACCCGTAGCGATGCTTAAGTCCGTCCGAATCATGTTAGCAATTGCGCATTTTATGATTATGAAATTTGGCAAATGGATGTAAAGACCGCATTCTGAATGGATTTACGGAAGAAGAGTTGTATATGATGCAACCGAAGGTTTTATCGATCCAAAGGAGCTAACAAAGTGTGCAAGCTCCAGCGATCCATCTATGGACTGGTGCAAGCATCTCGGAGTTGGAATAAGCGCTTTGATAGTGTGATCAAAGCATTTGGGTTTGTCTGAGACTTTTGGAGAAGCCTGTATTTACAAGAAAGTGAGTGGGAGCTCTGTAGCATTTTCGATATTATATGTACATGACATATTGCTGATCGGAAATGATATAGAATTCTGGATAGCATAAAGGGATACTTGAATAAGAGTTTTTCAATGAAAGACCTCGGTGAAGCTGCTTACATATTGGGCATTAAGATCTATAGAGATAGATCAAGGCGCTTAATTGGACTTTCACAAAGCACATACCTTGACAAAATTTTGAAGAAGTTCAAGATGGATCAAGCAAAGAAAGGGTTCTTGCACTGTGTTACAAGGTGTGAAGTTGAGTAAGACTCAATGCCCGACCACAACAGAAGATAGAGAGAAAATGAAAGATGTTCCTATGCTTCAGCCATAGGCTCTATCATGTATGCAATGCTGTGTACCGGACCTGATGTGTGCCTTGCTATAAGCCTAGCAGGAGGTACCAAAGTAATCTAGGAGTGGATCCTTTGGACAGCGGTCAAGAACATCCTGAAATACACGAAAAGGACTAAGGATATGTTTCTCGTATATGGAGGTGACAAAGAGCTCATCGTGGCAGTTACGTTGATACAAGCTTTGACACTGATCCGGACGATTCTAAATCGCAGACCGGATCGTATTTACACTAAGCGGTGGAGCTGTCGGTTGGTGCAGTTCTAAACAAAGCGTCGTGGCGGGATCTACATGTGAAGCGGAATACATAGCAGCCGGAAGCAGCTAATGAAGGAGTGCGGATGAAGGAGTTCATATCCGATCTAGGTGTCATACCTAGTGCATCGGGTCCAATGAAAATCTTTCGTGACAATCTTGGAGCAATTGCCTTAGCGAAGGAATCCAGATTTCACAAGAGGACCAAGCACATCAAGAGACGCTTCAATTCCATCCGGGACTTAGTCCAGGTGGGAGACATAGAGATTTGCAAGATACATACGGATCTGAATGTAGCAGACCCGTTGACTAAGCCTCTTCCACGAGCAAAACATGATCAGCACCAAGGCTCCATGGGTGTTAGAATCATTACTATGTAATCTAGATTATTGACTCTAGTGCAAGTGGGAGACTGAAGGAAATATGCCCTAGAGGCAATAATAAAGTTATTATTTATTTCCTTATTTCATGATAAATGTTTATCATTCATGCTAGAATTGTATTAACCGGAAACATGATACATGTGTGAATGAATAAACAAACAACATGTCACTAGTATGCCTCTACTAGCTTGTTAATCAAAGATGGTTATGTTTCCTAACCATGAACAAAGAGTTGTTATTTGATTAATGAGGTCACATCATTAGTAAAATGATCTGATTGACATGACCCATTCCATTAGCTTAGCACACGATCGTTTAGTATGTTGCTACTGCTTTTATCCATGACTTATACATGTTCACGTAACTATGAGATTATGCAACTCCGTTTACGGAGGAACACTTTGGGTGCTACCAAGCGTCACAGCGTAATCGGGTGATTATAAAGGAGTACTACAGGTGTCTCCAAAGGCAGATGTTGGGTTGGCGTATTTCAAGATTAGGTTTTGTCACTCCGATTGTCGGAGAGGTATCTCTGGGCCCTCTCGGTAATGCACATCATGAAGCCTTGCAAGCATTACAACTAATGAGTTAGTTGTGAGATGATGTATTACGGAGCGAGTAAAGAGACTTGCGTGCGAGATTGAACTAGGTATTGGATACCGACGATCGAATCTCGGGCAAGTAACATACCGATGACAAAGGGAACAACGTATGTTGTTATGCGGTCGACCGATAAAGATCTTCGTAGAATATGTAGGAACCAATATGGGCATCCAGGTCCGCTGTTGGTTATTGACCGAGAATAGTTCTAGGTCATGTCTACATTGTTCTCGAACCGTAGGGTCCGCACGCTTAAGGTTTCGATGGCGGTTTTATGAGTTTATGTATTTTGATGTACCGAAGAAGTTGAGTCCGGATATGATCACGGACATGACGAGGAGTCTCGAAATGGTCGAGACATAAAGATTGATATATTGGAAGCCTATATTTGGAGTTCGGAATGGTTCGGGTGAAATCGAATTTATGAGAGCAGGGAGGTTACGGAACCCCGAAAACTAAATGGGCCATAGTGGGCCTTGGTGGAAAGGAGAAAGGGCCAGCCCTAGGTGGCCGACGCCTCCCCTTCCCTAGTCCTACTAGGACTAGGAAAGGTGGGCCGCCCCCTCTCTCTTTCCCTCCGGTGAATCCTATTCCAACTAGGATTGGAGGGGAATCCTACTCCCGAGGGAGTAGGACTCCTGGCAGCGCCTCCTCTTGGCCGGCGGCCCCTCCCCTGCTCCTTTATATCACGGGGCAGGGGGCACCCTAGAACACACAAGTTTGATCTACGGATCGTTCCTTAGCCGTGTGCGGTGCCCCCTCCACCATATTCCACCTCGGTCATACCGTCGTGAAGCTTAAGCGAAGCCTGCGCAGTGAAACATCAAGATCGTCCACCACGCCGTCGTCTTGTGGAACTCTCCCTCGACACTCGGCTGGATCAGAGTCTGAAGGGCGTCATCGAGCTGTACGTGTGTCAAGAACTCGGGGCGCCGGAGTGACGGCGCCGGATCGGTCGGATCGCGAGGAGAAAATCGACTACTTCCACTACGTTGTGATCGCTTCGCCGGGTCTCGAGAGTGCGTAGACAACACTCTCCCTCTCGTTGCTATGCATCACCATGATCTTGCGTGTGCGTAGGAAATTTTTGAAATTACTCGTTCCCCAACAGGCATGGCCAAGGGACCCCGAGGGCGCAAGGCCAGGGCTTGGAGGGGAGGGAGGGATGAGAGGGGAAGGGGAGAGGGGAGGGGGGCGGGCGGCCGGGAGGCGCGTGCCCGGCCGGCGGCGGCGGGGGAGCGGGGTCGCCGGCGGCGGCGGGGGTGGGAACCCTAGGGAGGGGAGCTTCGCCCACTAGCACCGTTTAGCTCTCCTGCTCTTCTTCTATGCTCAGGCTGGTTACGATAATTGCGCAGTTCTAACAGTTTATTAGCATTGTCACGCACAGTTGGAGGCTTTGAGAGCGTACTGTGTTCACCTGGAGCCAGTGTCAACCCTAAAAAATAGAGTTGCTCTCTCCTCCCCTCGTCTCCCCTCCCGCGATGCTCCCGTGAGCGCCGGGGGGGGGGGGGGGAATCCCTAGCGCCGCCGCGAGCAGCCGCCCTCCTCGCTCCTCCCTCCCCTCGCCGCCGCCTCGGCGGTGGTGGGGCGCTCTCCTTCCCCCGCTCGATCCGGTGGGCGCGGGCCTCCGGGTCGGGCGGCGGGCGGCGTTAGCTTCGGCAGCGGCGGTGCAGCAGCGATCGGCAGCGGACTCGCGGGCTGTGGGCGGCGGTGTGAAGGGCTGTAGCGGTGGTGGTGCGCGGTGGGTTCCAGCGGCGTCGGTCGGCCAGATTTGGGCCCAGGCGGCGCGGGCCGAGGGCGACGCGAGCTGCGGGCGTCCACCCCTGCCGTGGCCGCGGCTGGTGGTGGTGGAGGCGCAGCGGCGGTGGTAGGTGGGCGTGTTGGTCGGGCTCCAGGCGTTCCACCGGTTGGACGACGGCGGTAGTGCAGATGGGCTGCCCGGTGAGTATTCTTGGCGATTGGCGGTGGTCCGCGGAGATCCTCCTTGCCGGTGGTCGGATCTGCGTCGGTGGCTTTGCGCGGGTCTGCGTCGGCCGCTGCGGTGGGGCGGCACAGGGGTGTGTCCGGTGGGGAGGTTGGCTGGAGGGATGGGCGGCGCCGACGTGCTTGGGCCACCCGTCACTGGCACAGGGGTGTGCCGGTCCGGATGCGTCCGCTCCCCCACCTCCCCCTTTCCCTGTCCGTGTGCAGGTCGTCGCGGCTCCGACGACGTTCAAGGTGGGGCGTATGCTATGGTTCGTTGATCGGGGGAGTCCCTATGGCTCAAAGTTGATTTCTTTGGATGGTCTTGGGGTTGTCTGGATGCTGGGCGGTGGCCCTGGCGGCGGGAGGCACGACGTTCGTGGGCAGAACTTGCGCCTCGGGTGTGGGCGAGCGGCCATGGCCACGCGGGTGGGTGGTCGCTGGTGGTTGGCGGTGCTAGGATGCGTCGGAGGGGTGGGCGTGCCGGGGTTCATCACTTGCCCAATCTTGTATTGGCCGACGGCGGCGGCGGCCCTGGCGGCGGGAGGCACGACGTTCGTGGGCAGAACTTGCGCCTCGGGTGCGGGCGAGCGGCCATGGCCACGCGGGTGGGTGGTCGTTGGTGGTTGGCGGTGCTAGGATGCGTCGGAGGGGTGGGCGTGCCGGGGTTCATCACTTGCCCAATCTTGTATTGGCCGACGGTGGCGGCGGCCGTGGACACCGTATCCTTCATGAAGGCTCCGTCGCGGTGCCCTTACTCATTCGAGTTGCTCCGGGTGAAAACTCGATCTTTGGGATCAGATGGTGGCGGCTATCAGTGGTCGTTCCCTTCTAGGAGGCACCATCTTGGAGTCCTTGTCCCGTCGTTTTCCGTCTCACCTCTCCTCGGAGGCTTGGAAGTCTCCATTGGCTCCATGCTGTTCATCCTCGCGCATGTGTAGTGGCTTGGTAGTCGTTGGGGTGGTGTGGCGGTGCTCGGCACCTTTGTATCTTGCCTTGGGTGTGTGTCGTGTGTGGTGGTGGCGTGAGTTTGTATCGTGTTGCTTATGGATCGTGCTTTCTATACCTGTACTAATTTTAGACTCCCATAAAATTCTCACATTAATCAGATTTTACGAGCCGTTAATCTGGTGTGACCGAATTATAACTGTGTAGATTAACCTTCGTTGAAAAAATAAATTGAAGCTAAAAGAGATACCCGTAAAATATCTATCGATGTCTATTGCTCTGGAAGTAAAAAACAACAACCAGAAGAAATCGTGGTTTCTCTTTCAATCTCTCATGTCTCTCTCCTGCTCTCTCTATCTTTTTGCGCATCTCTCCTTCTCTCTCTCAAACTCTCAGTTTTCCACGACTCTCTCTCTCTCAAACTCATATCTCCCTTTATCAATCGTGGTCTCTCTCAATCTCTCACGTCTCTCCCTCTCTCAAACTCTCATATCTCTCTTCCTCCGTCATGTCCTTTTTACTCCCCACGTGGAAAGCAGATCGGCATCTCTCCCAAAATTGGAGCAAGGAAGTTGGGGCATGGAATCTGTGCGCTCGCCCATCGATCTTATCACATTAGAAATTGTTTCTAATTTAGATCAGGTTCCTCTTCTCACACTGATTTGCTTTGAATTTGCTTTTTCTGGTTTATAATTGAATTGACCAATCAGATCACCCAGCATGTGGCAGTAGAGAATCAGATTGGGGATACACTTGGACAGAATTGACGACACCGTCATTGATGATAAGGCCAACCATCAAACACATGGATGAACTGCGCCCTGCCCCTGGACGCAGCTGCAGGTCGCTGTTCATGAACCATGACCACCACCACCAAGTTCTACATATGGCCGTAAGCTCCGCTGCTCTAAGATGATGTTGCCCTTTTCAGTTGTATTTCAGTAGTAGATCTGTTGTTACGTTCACGCACTACTTACTACCGCTGGGTGGGTTGAAGGTAATCCAGCCACCAATCAAAGCAAGAGATCTGGAGTGGAGAGCAGGCAATGCCACGGAGCAGCTCAAGGCACAGCACAGATTGCATCAGGGATAATTTAATCAGAAGATAGAAGGGAATACAACTAATTAATCAGAAGAGAGTAAGGCAGCAGCAAATCAGAGCGGAGACAAGTGATGTCACACAGGGTAAACCCTAATTAGTCATTAGTTGCAAACAACAAAGCTAAGTATTTATCTATGCATTGGTTGTTTGAGCCTGTAACATTAAGTTTAGAACTGTGATTAAACACTAAATAATCTCAAATTATGTCTGGTAAATGTTGTGGGATACGTTGCAAGTTTTCCAATGATACCAATTTCGTTGATTATGATTTAGGGTTTGCATTCTAAGACCAAAAACCTGATGCTGCACTGTAGTTTTCAGTAAAAACAGATTACTCTTGAGCCTATTTCCCATCAGTGAATTCGGAGGAAGAATTATATCATGTTTAAAGCAAGAAAGTTGTAGATACTTTTCTCTAGATTTGATGGGTTGTATAACTTGCTTTTTCTGGAAAACGTATTAGAATATGAAAAATAAACATTATGGGATCATGCTTAAAACCGTGTGTCGGGGAGTAAGGCAAACTTGGTACTTTTAGATGGTTGGCCGATGGCCGAGTATAGGGTTGTAGTAAGTATATATATGTTTTTCTGACAATCTTGGAATGATTTCTAAAATGAGATTGGTTCAATAAACTTGGTACTTTTAGATGGTTGGCCGATGGCCGAGTATAGGGTTGTAGTAAGTATATATGTTTTTCTGACAATCTTGGAATGATTTCTAAAATGAGATTGGTTCAATGGTTCGTATAGTTGCACTGCAAGGTTATTCCTTTCGTTGATCATCACATTCAAGGCAAGTACATTAATTAGTGAATGTCTGGCCTTAAAACGTGGTACACAATGTCATTGCCTGGACTCCTGGTACTCGCACATTCATGTACAAGGCCATGTTCAAGGTGTCAATTAATAAAGAAAAAGGTTGCCTTTTACTTTTGAGTGTAGGAACAACCGAACAAGGCTTAACATATGTATGTATGCATCGATTGCTCCAAAGGGCCTCACAGAAGGTACAAATTTTTTATGGCGTACATGCTGGAGCGAGGAGATGCACTTGACGCTGCACCATAGCCAGATCTGGATCACTATCTCTAATTCAAGATGCCTAGAAATCAATATATTGTATGTAGTCGGTAAGATTCTCCATCTCTTTCTTTTTTGCCGGGGTAAGATTATCCATCTCAACCGCCAAACGAAAAACAAACCAAGAGTTCCAATTGACTACTCTCATGATGAGAGGTGCTGGTAACATTTATAAGTTTGCACTCTATGAGTCCCAATAACTATTTAAAGTTTCTAACCTTTTTTTTATGTTTTTAAATATTTAAAGTTGATCATTAATTTGTGTATGAGCATGCAAACACAAGTCAATAAAAAGGTTACATCCTGAATATATTTCATGCGACAAATACGTTGAAACAAATTCCGCGCCAGCCTATATCTTTTTTAGAATCGTTGTGAGAAGTATTACGATGTCAGACTTCCTGAAACATCTTCTACTTCAGAATGCATCAAGTGTTACTTTCCAGCTCGGACGTAAAAAAATACTCTAGCTATAACAAATAAAGTTTTACCGAGCAATGGGATAGCAATGTATTTGATGGAAAGTGTGTACAGGTACATGTTCAGGAACAATTAGGGAAAACCTTTTGGAGAATAGGTAATTCTTACATGCAAGCACGAGTTTGTACGATGATCTAGAGAAGATATAGGTCGAAAACTGAGGTAACTATAGGCACTGTCGAACTTATCAAAGGGAGCAATCAGCTCAATTATGAGAAACTACTACATATTTATTTGACATAATTGATACATCACCTGCATTAGGCATTCTATTATGAACCATCTTTGCTTTGGAGCTGTGCATATTAAAAATAATCCAACTACACAATCTGGTTCTCATTTATTCTTTTATACAATATTAGTTTAGGATATAATAATTCCAAGAAGAAGAAAATAGTGTTTTATCTTCGTATATACGCGATACTTTTTTTTATGTAGCCAACACCACTTTCTTATATTTGTAGGTTCTTCCTGACATATATGGTAATGCCTCTGTAAACTAATATCAGAGCATTTAGATCACTACTTTAGTTAGTGATCTAAACGCTCTTATATCAGTTTACTGAGGGAGTAGTATAAATTATACAAACAAACTCCTTTGCCAGTAAAATATTAATAAAATTATTATTGTTCCTAACTAAAATATACCAAAAGAAGTTATACAGAGACATTATCTGGCCGGTTCATATGATTCAATGTTGTCAACCAGTAAGCTAAGAATGATTCATACAACTAAAGGTTCTCTATGTTAATTATTAATGATATGGTGTATTGTGTTATCTTTCCTAATGTGGGCCTCATACATTACAGTTAGGTTAGGAACACGAAATTTTATCTAAATATCAATCATCATTTACCTTAGAATATATTTTTTGAAGATTTTGTAACTAATAACAATCATTAGCCCGTGCGAATGCACGGGTTGACGACTAGTATATATAAAGCGGGGCCTTTTTTGGTACCCTAAAAAATAAGGCAATGTTCTACCGATCGAAAAGGAAAACTGCAGAAAAGGGAGAGAAGTAAGTGAAGCGCTCCAGCAGAATCAGTACCGCCTCTCCTCTGTTAGAACGATGTGAACGCCTGGGATCGTGATTCGTGTGCAGCTTGGTGGATTCAGTCCACATCTCCCATGTACAACATTACTGACTTGCAAACAAGCAGGATATCAACAAGTACTCCCGGAAGGCAGCTACATGGAAGGGGTTTAGCTGCTCTGTTTCTGACTACTTCTGACCCAGTTTCATCGCTAGCTCTTCACTGGACAGAGACACACATTCAGTCCATGCACAACATTACTGACATGCAATTGCAAACATGGAAGGTATCAATTTGAACAACATTACCCCACTTCATTCATTTCAAGTACGAGATCCATGGAACATTACACATGCCCCAACCATTCTCGACCGAGAAAAAACCATTGAAAGAGACTGAACCTTAGCCAAAAACAGTCGCAGCGCATGTTCCCCTGGCTAAGAACAAACAACAATCGGTACATGTTCTTCTCAACTCTTTGGTCACTCAGTGCAGCTCCAGTCAGCGAAAGTATCAAATTATAAGCGCGACTCACCCTCGCCCTGCAGAACGTAAACAGTACCTAGTATGATGTTATGCGAAGTAGTTCCTCACGACTAGCAACAAGATGTCTGCACACACATGCAGAAGGGAAACAAACAAGTAACAAAATTCTGGACAAACGAAGCTACTAAGAACAATATATGACAACTAGCAAGTATCGATAGGACAACAAAATGTTCTGAGAATAAGGCAGAACAGATATACTCCCTCGGTAAAGAAATATAAGAGCGTTTAGATCACTACTTTAGTCCTATCTAGGATTAGCTAACACATGAGTCCTATCCATTTGTATTGTTCCATGGATGTCGTACTTGAACAGAGGGAGTAGTTACTTGCACTTGAGTCCTATCTAGGATTTTACAAAATTGAGCTAGTAACCACATATTCATATGCACCATTTATCTTGCCATGATCCTTCCAAAAAAAATACAATGAGCGTCAGCCTAAAACCAATGTGCAAACTCCTGAGTAATTTATACAATGAGTCTTAACAAATGTATGCAGTTTTAATACTAACATGGAAATAAAAAAATAGCAAAATGACAGCCAAGTGTAACGCTGTTTAGGGTCCTAAAGAATAGCAACATGGACAGAGCAACAAGGCTGGAATGATGGGACTGAAGTTCAATAGGTCGCCCATATTTAGGGTCCTTCTATTCTGTTACATTCAACATATATAACAATGTTGAGAACTTCCTATTCCTAATCATTTTAAGCTGAGTTTAATACAAAGTTTATCTGAATTATCTCAATTACTTCATTTAAAATGGCAACATACCATAATTATTCATTCCAATGCCACATTTCAATTAACGGAAGCATATCTGAGACCCGGGGAAGCCTTTTGCTATAATCTGAAAGGAAATTCAAGGCTCTCCAAAAACTGGTTTAATGTTCACTTCTCATCATCCCCAATCAAGTCCACCTTGACCATCTACGACAAAAGCAAAATGGACGAAATCAACAAAACATTTACTTCCTTGAGCCACAAAATATTTCTAGCTTGTAAATCAACTCTTGATCTTATTAAACGCTTCGTCAAATTTGCCTTCTAGTTGGGTTTAGCTGATCAACTGGGATGCAGAGATCAGCTGGTGCAGGATCTCCCCAAGTCTCCTGATGGGCCTGATCACTTGAGATATCTCCCTGATTTGCTGGAACTTGAGCCCTCTGACCCACAGATACACAACTTTCAACTTAGACGGTAGTATATTAGGTGCCTTGCATTCATGTTGCAGGTCTGCAACACTCTGTTGTGCCTCTTGCCACTGGTAGACTCTTCCCTTAGTTTTGGGGAATCCTGAAGCTTTCTTGTCAAACAAAACACAAAAGCAGAGCCACCATCTTGTCTACAGTAGAATTTTTTAAAGTACCACTGAACACAGCTCTGTCAATGTCAGTTCATCTGCTGAGCTGATCTCATATGCCACTTTGCCCTTCACATCAGAGGCCGGGGTACTCCCCTTTCCGAAAAACATACCGCCCTTCACTTGGACTACATCCTCACTGGTGATGCATTTGAAACAAAAAGGATGCACCCAATAAGAATTCACGAAAAGAAATGGATATTGACACAGCAGATAAACTCTTTAAATTCAAGCAGACAAGAACAAAATCTTTCACAGAATCACCATACAAACTACACTCCAATTTACAATCACTCAGAGGAGGTTACATTTAATACTACAGTCTACGAGTTACTGATCATCCAATTTAGTAAAATAGTTGTGTTCTACATTTGTGTTCTACATGAGGTGCCCAAGAAATCACAAATTTGCTCTTCTGAAAATGTTAACAGTGGGAATACTTCCTAAAATTCAAGAAGTTGTCAGAAATGTTAGAATTGTGTCGAATATTATTGTACAAGGTAGGTTGCAGTTGGACTTGGTTTTGGACTGTGTGTAGACAGGGCAGGAGTTGTGTCCTAATATGACACTTGTATCCTATGCCTCTCATATATATCGTGGGTAGACACACGATGTAACTTATGCCAACATAATAGCACAGACACGCAGGTGGAGCCGGCGGCATGTGCCGGCGCCCGGTTGGCCGGTATACGGTATTGTAGCGGTGTCATGGGGAGGAGCGCCCGTAGTCAGGCCCCAGGGATGTAGCCATGATGGTGAACCTCGTTAAGAATTTCTGGTGTCGTGCTTGTGTGATTGCTTGGTCCTCGGTAGATCAATGAAGCACCTCGGATTTATTCTAACAAGAAACATACTGTGTTGCCTAGTTAAATTAGTATTCTGTTACAAGAAAGTCCATTTCGCGAGTTCCAAATGAGCAAGTACTCGAATGACTAAAAGTCATTGTAGCTGGCTCTCGCGTCCCTCGCGTCGCCCCTCGCGTCCCTCGCGTCGCCCCTGCCCTGGGCGACTCGGGGGCCTCCAACCCTAGGCACAGCCGCCGCCCCATCCTTCTCCCCTCCTCGCGCCGCCGCCGGGTGAAACCCGTGTGGCAGACGGCGGCGGCGGGGGGATTCCCTCTCCTGACTCCCCTTCGTCCGTGGGCGGCGGATCTAGGCGGCAGGCGGCGGTGTCCTGCGGCGGCAGGCCTCGGCGGCGGTGGCGGGCGCGTCGCCGTGGCGGCGAGCCTCGGCGGCGGTGGCGGCTGCGCGTGGGGAAGACTCGGCGGCGGCGCTGGCTTGGATCCATCGCAGATCTGATCCTGTGGCGCGGCCTCGGCCTCCCCTTTCGGCGGCGGGTCTCGGTGGGGGCTTCTCCTTGCTGAGATCTGGCCAGCGGGATCATCCAGATCCCGGCAAGGACGGCGGCGACCCGTGCACGAGAGATGGAGGTCTTCGATCAGATCTGGGTGAAAACCTGCTATTGGCTATTGCCAAGGCCGACGATGGCGACGCTGTCTGTGTCGTTCCCTTCCTGAAGGCATCGCCGTGGAGATGTTCAAGACCACTCTCTGCTACCTCCGGGGAAAACCCTAGATCAGTAGATCGGATGACGGCGGCTCTCTGGTGTCGTTTCCCCCCTGGGGGCGTCATTCTTGGAGGAGCACACGGACTCGAGGGACTAGAGGACGGCGACTTTGGTGGAGCGGTGCTTCATCTTACACATTGATGGTGGCGGATCTCGACGGCATGGTGCTGTGGAGACTCGGTGCCTGATGCGCGGAGATGGACTCGTGCAGGAGGAGGTTGCTGTCTGGCGTCATGGGGACGTCGATGGCTGAGTGGCCAGACAAGGTAGAAGCCTCAATATGATCTGAAGATGGACCTGTGGAAGACGGCGGCGACGACACACGAGTGCGTCTGACCGGATTGTGCCCCAGACCCGGTATGTGGCTCGGCTGGGGCTTCCGAATATGTTTCGGCTTCCGGCTTTTGATGTTAGGCTTAGGTGAGTGGTTTGGGTAGTGGCCCAGCTAGCACCCCTTCATCATTTTGGTTAGGAGTAGCGGCATGTGTTGCCAAGACGGTGGATTCAGGCACATTGTTGTAATACTTTGTAAGGTCCTCGAGAATAATCAATAAAGTGGCCGTATGCATCTCCCAGATGCAGAGGCCGGGGGTCATCCTCCTTTTCTAAAAAAAAGAAAAGCAGACAGGAACACAACAAACTCTGTTTCCATAGCATTATGAACAACGTGCACGGATAAAAGCAAGTATGGGAGGAAGCAACATTTTGTTATAAAGGTGCTGCAATCAGGGATGTTCCCTTTTCTTTAATTTTTTCATGTGAACAATAGGGAAGGCCCTTGCTTATTCTTATTTTTATTTTTTTTACTGAAAAAGGCTTTCACACCGTTTTATATATAAAGCAACGATCATCAACAACCCGGTACAAACACACGCCACCACACCACACGCACACATCCAAGGCAGGATACATAGACGCTGAGCGCAACAACATCACCCCTAGCACTAACGCCACCGCGAGGACATGAAGCCACATACGACGAACAGTGGGCTCCAAGACGGCGCCTTTAGGAATGCTCAGCGTGTCGCCCTCCATGTCGCCAAATAAGAGCGATGCGGGGGTGGGATCGTGCTCGACCCTATTAAGCCAGTCAGATGGCACGTCTTTTATATTTTCTTAAAGTAACTAAGGCACTTGGTTTTAGCCTGTGGCCTTACAGGTTGAGGAGGCCAAGGAATGGGCCGTGCCCACGGCTGCGGCGGAGTCGTTTGACAGCCATCTGCATGGACGGCCTTTGTTTTGGATCCCCAACGGTACAATCCACACCCAGCCTGAACACGGCCGCTATCTCCTCCATGTACCGCGCTTGATGAGGGATGCCCTTGTCCACGCCAGTGTTGAACATTTTCAGATGGTTTGCCATCAATTCATTGCAGTTATCCTGAGCCCAAATTGCCAATAGACCGTCTGCTCCATTGGCCAACTTCCCTGTGACTAGCTCCAGCAGCAGCACGCCGAAGCTGTAAATGTCTACCTTCTCTGTCAGCTGGCTTGCCGCCATGCCATACTCTGTAAGTAATCAGCTACAATCAATACTAGTTAGAAGACCAAGCTAGTTAAGACAGAATTCCATTTCATGGATCGATCACCTGGCATAGCATACCTGGGGCTGCATACCCAAAGTTACCAACTGGAATATCCGCGATCGGCAATGGTTGGTTGAGCCCGGCAATGCTCATCTGCGCAGCACCAAAACTGGAGATCTTCACATTCTGCTCTTGATCAAGCAAGATGTTGTTAGAGTTGATGTTGTGGTGGACAACCGGTCTGTTGCATCCGTGGTGCAAGTGGCAGAGCCCTTGGGCCACACCGACGGCAATGGCAATCCTCTGCGGCCAGCTCAGTGGCTGCTCGCCCTCCTGCCGGTGCAGCCAGTAGTCAAGGCTGCCATTCACCGGATACTCGTAGACGAGCATGATCGCGTCTTCCCTCTGGATGAAGTGCAGGACATTGATGATGTTGTCATGACAGATGTTGGCTAACAAGATCATTTCCGACTTGCAGCGGTTCTTGACATTGTCATCCACTAGGAGTGCTGGGTTTGCATTCTGGAACTTCTTGACCAGCAGCGTAGTCGGGAGACCAATGCCAGCGGCTCCCTGCACGTGGACTACGTACAGTTGTTCGCCCTCCCCAATCCTTCTACTAGCCCACATGCTTCTCTGATTATTTTCAGTAAGGCTGTCGACTATGCCTTGATCGTTGCACTCGATAGGCGGCGGTGGTGCCGCAGGACGGCTGCTGCGCTTGAACCACCGTGATCCGGGCATTTCCGGCAGCGACAAGGGTGGTCAACCTGCAGCGATGAGAGGCAGAGAGAGATACATGTTGGTTATTAGTTTGGCAGGCACAACAAAGATGGGTGAATCATCTGAAGAAATTTATACCAGGATTCATTCAATTACCAGTGAAAAACAGATGGTAAAATTCATAACCCAGCTGTAGTATCTGGCTGACATGCTGCTGTAGTGTAGTGCAGTAGGAGTATAGGAGGTGTTCAATTCAGTTAATGTTGCTGCTTACCGGTAACTAGAAGAGAGGAGAGCAACACAAAAGGAAAGGTGTGCGCGAAAGGAATTTGGAGGCGGTCGGAGCCGGAGAAGACGGTGCTGAATTCGGCTTCGGAATTGACACGGGACACATACCGTGGAACGGCCAGTCGTGGTGCCGTCCGACCATGGCTTCGGCGGCACACCAGCCGCAGCCGCATCTCCCGTACCGGCACACCCGTCTCCTGCGTGCGGTACGGGCACAGCAGCCGCATCTGCCTCCCACAACGGCCTAGTGTCGCCGTCCCAACTCGCCTGCGCAACAACCACAGCGACAACGAACGCCTCCATCGTCTCCTCCGGATCCACAACGCCGAGAGATCGTGAATGGGAGGGGATTAGGGTGGGTGAGAAGAAGACCATGGCTGGGAGTCGTGGTATGTACGTTGGCAAGAAGGGATGGCGTGGGGAAAGGAGGAAGAGGAGGAAGAAGATGAAGAAGAAGAAGATAGAAATGAGGTGGGAGGCGGGGGTCCATTTATATATCAGGCATATGTGTGCCGCGAATAAGCATATAGTAGAAAGGAGGACGTAGCAGTACCACCCAGCCTTTTGGATTCAAACGAATAAATAAAAAGTAAGTAGTATGGTTTTGTGCAAGAGACTCCAAAACAAAACCATGGATACGTGGCAGGGTTCAAAAATTTCGACTAAATTTCGGCAAGGTTGTCCAACATGCATTTGTAAAAAAAAAATGAGATTGCGTACAGTTGCACTGACACTCAATATACATACCTCGGTTCAGCCGCCGTCGTCGCTGTCTATGGCAGTACAGTACAGTAATGCTCTGTATCTCCACTCCATTCGGACGGGGAGGGCTACCCCTTGGGTCGGCTCTACCGGAAGTTGGTGTTCGTGTTCACTTCGTGTTCACGGGACAGATTATAGACGGTGAAACCGAGGCGATCCCTTTGGAAAGTGCACAACGGACGCAACAAGTCCAGGTCGAGAGCTAGTTGGGGCCGCGAAGAGTCCAATGCGTCAAACATTGGCCTTATTCTCATCAGGAGAGATCGTCCATCGCCAATGTTAGAATAATTTCGAGGGCATCGTCGATCCATCAAAGACAAGCAATCACACTGACACAAGAAACTACACAGAGATTTGTTAACGAAATTCACAAACATGACTACACCACACCGAGAGGCATGATTACAGGCATACCTCCCAATAGTACCAATCATATAAGCCCTCTAGGGCACCAGATAGTGCTCCGACCTCGCGCATGGGCGCCCACACCGTCCCTCTCGTGATCTCTATTTTGACCTAACTTGATTCTGAGGGCATGGGGAGATTAGACATGGTTGATGACGATTCTTGATCTTTCATCCCCGCGGAGTCGCAAAAAAGTGTACCCTCGACACAGGAGTTGATGCGCATAGCTCACGTCGAAGGCGATCCGCCTAGAAGGGCCGTACACAAGCTATCTGCGGGAGTTTTTGTAGATCAGGAACCCCACGCGCCAGGGAGGGACCCCGTCTAGACGCGCAGCGGCTATAGGTTGCCCTTGGTCGATTCGCTCGCCCCTAGAGCCTCGTGGATCGCTGCCCTTCAACACAAAGAACGAACGAACTAAAAAGGCCGACGTATAGTTAATAATGATTGAAATTACCTGTCGACTATCCCCTTCACGATTGAGTAGTCTTTTTTTAAGTATTGAGTCCATTACTTCAACTGGTCCTTCGTCAACTTTACTGATTAACAAGATCCAATGAAAACTGCATGCACACATGTTTGCATGTCTTAATTAAGCGGGCATGTGCATAACACTCATCATTGGTAGTAATAATTATTAACATCTAGCTAGCTAATAAGTAAAAACAGAATTTATAGTACAAGACAGTGTGACTCATGGGAAGTTGTAAGGAAGTAGTATATCTTCATTGGTATTGAGGCGCTTCAAGAACTCTAACATGTTTTTCTCTACATCTGCTTTATACCATGGATATTTCCATGTTTGTTCATTAATGGTATTTGGGTCAATGAGCCCAATGCCATAGCGTCCACCTTTTTTCATTTCATACATATTCATCATGCATAATACCATAGAAAAGAATATAGTGAGAATAATTACAGATAATGATCGATCAATGAGCACTATAGCTAGCTTGAGACTTAAATTATAGAAAGAAATCAATTACAGACAATAGCAACTGACGAGAGATTTGTCGAGTGCGTCTTGATTGAATAACTGAAATAGTTCTGAATACTCAACGGCCAGAGCTAGCTTATGGAAGTAATACTCTTCCTTGACTTTCACCATGAGGGACTCTCGATTGGTACTCTTGGTAATTTTCATGTACTAATCATGCAATTCATACATTCTCGTTGGGAGGTTCTTGACCTTCTCAGGCTTGACCAAAGGTTGGCCGCGAACATATTTCCGTTTTATGTCCTGCTCTCTAAATAGAGGCATGGGCTCAATCTCGAGGAGTTGTCCAACAGTGATACCGAGCATTTCAGCCTGCCTTCTATGCTCTTCGGTTATTACCAGCTGACCGACGCCGGTACTCTCATGTGTTGGTACAACAAGCGGGGGGATCGACTGCGCCGCCTATTCTCCTAGCTGGGGAACGGTTTTCCCGCATTTTTGGCCAGCTGCTTGGCTCGAGCTCGAGCTCGACTCCTTTTGTCGTGCTCGTTGTGCCTTCCTGATTTGGCGCTCATAGTCTGAGTCAATAGGCTCGGGAGCTGGTGCTTTAGCCATACGAATAAAGTGGTCAATCTTATCCTCAGGCACTTTCTCCCTTGGCGGCGGTGGCGATTTTGGCCCAAAATGGGCGTCCACTTGGGCCTTCACTGTGGTTTCGTTTTGCTCCTTGGTCATGTCGTAAGGCCTCTGCGGAAGAGGCGCGAGGCTTGGACCATATTTGAACCGCTTGCCTCCGCGTGTACCTCCTGTACTACCTCAACTTGTAGTACTACGCACCATAGCTGCGGCGACTCTCTTCCGCGATTGCTAAGGCAGCAGAGACGGCTGACGCGGTGTCGGACTTGGAGTAGGAGTGGCACGCGTTGGTGGACTTGGAGGAGGAGTGGCTTCACGCATTGGCTGAGTTGAAGCAGGAGGAGTGGCCTCACGCGTTGGCTGAGTTGAAGCAGGAGGAGTGGCCTGAAGCTATGCCAGACTTGGAGGAGTGGGAGTCGTCTGCTCCTCGTCATCTCCTGGAATATCAAGCTCTAGTTGAAGCGGTGTCGGTGGCCTTCGAAAGATGATGCAATCCTTTCTCCATAGGATGATACAATGTATGGCCTCTCCAAGTGTGTGATCATCATCACCTCCAGGAATGTCAAGCTGTAGCCCCAAATATTGGTCCATCACCTCATCAACCATGACACGAGCATAGCCGGCTGGAACCGTTCTGCAATGGTAGGTTGCTTCGGGGGGATTTGTATAAGCAACGATGTCCGCCGCCTTCACGGATATGTTCTTTATTTTGAAGTGTAGCTCACAGTTAGTGTTCTCTATGGTGTCATCCACAGGGTATCTATCCAGCAGTGCGTCGCCCGGGGCGGAACCCACGCCGCTTCTCGGCATGGATGGGATGATGTTATCCAATGCTGGATCATCCGCTAGCTGCGGCCGATGCTGAGACCCCCTTTCCTGGCTAAGTGAGTTGATCTGCTGCTGTTGCCGCTGGAATTTGAGTGCCAAGTCCGCATGCGTTGATTCTAGGCCTGGAAGGCGTTCTGCTTCCTGCTTCCTCTGCTCGTCTTCCAGCTTCTTCTTCTTCTCCTCCTCCATCTTCCTTCTCGCACGGCTTCTGTAGTCGGTGTTCCACTCAGAAAAGCCCTCATACCACGGAACAACGCCCTTGCCTCGTGTTCTTCCCGGGTGTTCAGGATGTCTCAAGGTGCACGTAAGCTCGTCGTTCTCTCTGTTGGGCGTGAACACCCTCTTTCGAGCTTTTTCTATTGCTTCAACTAACTTAACATCGGCTCCTTTAAGACATGCCTTCTTCGAAACCTCGCCAGTCTTCGGGTCCAACGCCCACCCCATGCAGAACCAAGTTCTACACCTGGGGGGCCAGCTCAATGTAACTGGAGTGACCTGTGCAGCCATCATCTTTTGCTCAGACTTATCCCACTTAGGCATTGCCACCGCGTAGCCACTTGGCCCCAGACTATGGAATTGCTTCTTTTTTGCGGCATTGGCCTTGTTTTTTTGGGACCGTTCCTTAGATAATTCTGATTCCTTGAATTTCATGAAAGCGTCCCAGTGTTCTCTTTGCTTCTCCAGTGTTCCCTTGAATTATGGAGTCTTCTTTCCTCCTTTGATGTAGTTATTCCATACAGTTTTCTTGTGGTTGTTGAATGCAATTTCCATCTTCCTAAGAGTAGGGTCCTTGACTTTCTCCATATCTGCAGCTGTGAAATGATCTTGTAGGGTGAAATGTTCCATGAGATTTTTCCAAAGCACAGCTTTTGCTCTGTTGTCGACAAAAATAAGATCTGGATGGGGCTTTGATGGCTCATTCCATTCTTGAAGGGAGAGAGGGAGTTAGCCCTTCACAAGAACTCCGCACTGACGAACAAACTTGTTCGCAATGTTCTTAGGCGCTATTGGTTCGCCATTAGTTTTGATGGCATCGATGTTGTACTTTACGCCCTCCTTCAACTTTTTGCCCGGGCCTCGCACTCTGCCTGTAGAAGATTTGCTCGATCCGGAGGGCTGAAAGAAGAAAGATCGATTCGTTAATAAATCTCCAAATCATTTAAAACATGTGATCACCAGATGCCTGCTTATATAAATATACCTCGCCAGTCTCTGTTATTTCAAGATCAACATTTTCTTCGCCACCATAATCATTTTCTTCGCCATCATAATCAAAGTCGTCGTCCATGACTTCATCAATTCGGTCATTGCGATCGAATATCATATCATCACCCTCCCCGGTATTGTTCAGATATTGGGAGCCGTCATCTTCTTCAGTTCGATCATCTGGCGTGCGAGGGGAGCGTATGATCTCGAACAGGGCCTCTTCTCCCTCTCTGCCGGTATTGTCCGTCATAGCTTTTATTTAATTAATCCAGAAGAAATATAAAACAATTTAGTATTCAAATTACAATGCATACATGCAATCAATAAGGAAATCCTGAATCATAGTACATAATATGCATCGTCTCGAATAATATATAATCTCGAATACATCGTCTCGAATATTATATATCGAATACATCAGTAGCTAGCTAGCTAATAAAGATCGAATACTACAGAATAAGCTAGGCCACTTGCGGTTCCTAAGGCGCGGGTGTTGGAGACCCAAAGAGAAGGAACCATCACAAGATCATAGCTCCGGTCATCTCCCCAAAGACCCTGCCAGGTACTGGAGAACCTGACTTCCATAGCAGCCATGTAGCGACGGACGTGTTCGTCCTCCTCCCTGACATGGCGACGCACCATCTTCGGCGGGGCCGGCTCCCTACGCACCGGAAGTGGCCCACGGGAACGCCACCAAAGGAGCTCAGGGTCGACGACGGGACCCGGGTTCCTCACCAAGCGGCGAGCCCGTGAAGGTAGCACCTCCCAGTGCCAGCCCGACGGAGCCCAGTCCCAGACATGGGTCCTCTGAAGCAGGACGTCGTCGCGAACGGGTCGACGGCGAGGATGTGGGCCGGGCATCATCGAGAACAAATACTATACGCCGCAAAAGTAACATTTTTTAAATGATTGGATTGTGATTTCTTATATGCAAATTCTAAATTTCTATAACTAAAATTATATGAAACTAAGAACTAACATTTCTATAACAATTTGAAATTAATATAATTCATCTAGCTAAAACTAACATTTCTAAAATTTCTAACATTTTTATAACATTTCTAACATTTCTATATACTATTTGACATTAATCTAATCTAATTAATTAATTCATCTAAAACATTTGTATAAAAAACAGAAAAAACTTAAAACTAAAAACAGAATCGTGTGTGTGTGTGTGTGTGCACGCACGCGCATCTGCAATGCACCTCTGGCCTTGTGGCTGGCTTCGATTGGAGGGAGGAGAGGGGCCGGGGAGAGGGGCTCACAGCGCGCGAGGTCGAGGTGACGGTGACGGTGACAGCGATGGCAAGGCGACGGGACGACGAGGCAGAGGGGACGGCGGCGACGACGACAGCGAAGCGGCAGCGGCAGCGACGGGGTGGTGGCATTTAGGCGGCGGTGCGGGCAGAGGAGAAGAAGCAGAGGGAGAGATGAGAAACTGAATTTTTTTGAAGCGGTTTCTTATATAGAACCCCTTTTAGTACCGGTTGGAGCCACCAACCAGTACTAAAGGTCTGTTTTGGCCAGGCGAAGCGGCGGGAAGCGCACACCTTTAGTACCGGGTGGTGGCTACAACTGGTACTAAAGGCCCCCCTTTAGTACCGGTTGGAGCCACGACTCGGTACTAAAGGTGTGCGCTGGCGCAGGTGTGGTGCGGGCAAGTTCAGTCCCACCTCGCTAGCCGAGGAGCGTCTGCACCTGTTTAAAAGACCCGGCGCGGCTGCTATGTTGAACTCCTCTCTATAGCAGGCTTCTGGGCCTAACTCTGCTGCTCTGCCCTATGGGCCTATTGGGCCTTCATCCGGGCCCAACTACAGGTTGGGTTTCTAGTCATATGCAGGCCGCTGTGGCCCAATAGGTGGGGTTTTTTTATTTAGTTTTTGTCTTAAAAAAATTAGTTTTTTCTTTTCTACTTTATTTATTTTCATTGATTTATTTCTGAAATTTTTTTCTTTAGGCAAAAAATTACAAACTTTCTGTTAGTGCTAGTAGTTTTCAAATTTGAATATTTTAAATTTGAATTATTTGACAAACTAACTTTTTTTATTTAGTGTTTTGTCTCAAAAAAAATTTAGTTTCTTTTTCTTTTCTACTTTATTTATTTCTGAATATTTTTCTTTAGGTACAAAAAATTATAAACTTTTTGTTAGTGCTAGTAGTTTTCAATTTTGAATAGTTTAAATTTGAATTATTTGTCGAACTAACTTTTTTTGTTTAGTTTTTGTCTCAAAAAAATTAGTTTTTTCTACTTTATTTATTTCTGAATATTTTTTCTTTAGGTACAAATAATTACAAACTTTCTGTTAGTGCCAGTAGTTTTCAAATTTGAATAGTTTAAATTTGAATTATTTGACGAACTAATTTGTGGACGAAGTGCATCCAGTTTTTGCACATAAAATTTCTTCGCGTTTCAAATGCCAAAACACATAAGTACCCTAATTATTACAAAGATTCCCTCCGGTTTGTTCGAAGCGGCACTTTCCAGATATATAAGTCCGAAAAGTCACTAGAGAAGAAAGTGATGTCGGTGAAGCCTATCACATCCCAGAGTGGGATCTTTGGGTGTGAAACTTTTTCTTCGCGTGTTTCCCTTTGCGCCGTAACCATGGACAATCTTCATTATTTAACTGGATGCTCGGATCAATATTCACTGTGAATGGAGCAATTTCATCAAACTTTTCATAATCTTGTGACATATCTGTCTTGTCATCCACTCCCACGATGTTTCTTTTCCCTGAAAGAACTATGTGGCGCTTTGGCTCATCGTATGATGCATTCGCTTCCTTATCTTTTCTTTTTCTCGGCCTGGTAGACATGTCTTTCACATAGAAAACCTACGCCGCATCATTGGCTAGGATGAATGGTTCGTCTGCATATGCAAGATTGTTGAGATCCACTGTTGTCATTCCGTACTGCGGGTCTTCCGTTACCCCGCCTCGTTTCATATTGAGCCATTTGCACCGAAATAAAGGGACCTTCAAACCACGTCCATAGTCAAGTTCCAATATGTCCTCTATGCAACCATAATATGTTTCCTTTCCCGTCTTGATTGTTGCATCAAAACGGACACCACTATTTTGGTTGGTGCTCTTCTTATCTTGGGCGATCATGTAAAATGTATTCCCATTTATCTCGTACCCTTTGAAAGTCATTATATTCGAAGATGGTAACTGGGACAGCAAGTACATGTCATCTTCAATATCGCCATCATGCATGGCACGTGTCGGCAACCAACCGGCGAAAGTCCCCGTTTGTTCACGTGTAATCCAGTCGTCAGACTGCTCCGGGTGTTTGGAGCGTAGAAAATTATTGTGTTCCTCCATATACGGAGCCACCAAGGCGGAATTCTGTAGAACTGTGTAGTGTGCTTCAATGAGAGAATGCCCGTCCATACATATTATTTGATCCCCTCGTAGCGTGCCTTTTCCATCCAGTCTGCCCTTATGCCGTGATTCAGGAACACCAATCGGCTTAAGGTCGGGAATAAAGTCAATACAAAACTCAATGACCTCCTCATTTTCATGGCCCTTCGAGATGCTTCCTTCTGGCCTAGCACGGTTACGAACATATTTCTTCAAGACTCCCATGAACCTCTCAAAGGGGAACATATTGTGTAGAAATACAGGACCCAAAACGTTAATCTCTTTGCATAGGTGGACTAGGACGTGCGTCATGATGTTGAAGAAGGATGGTGGGAACACCAACTCGAAACTGATAAAACATTGCACCAAATTATTTTGTAACCTTGGTATGATTTATGCATCGATTACCTTCTGAGAGACTGCATTGAGGAATGTACATAGCTTCACAATGGCTAATCGAACGTTTTCCGGTCGAAGCCCCCTCAATGCAACCGGAAGCAGTTGCGTCATAATCACGCGACAGTCATGAGACTTTAGGTTCTGGAACTTTTTCTCTGCCATATTTATTATTCCATTTATATTCGACGAGAAGCCATACGGTACCTTCATACTAAGCAGGCATCCAAAGAAAGATTTCCTTCTTTTCTTTGGTAAGAGCGTAGCTGGCATGACCCTGATGTATGCTGTCTTTTCCGTGCATACGTTGCTGGTCCTCCCGTGCCTTCGGTGTATCTTTTGTCTTCCCATACACGCCCAAGAAGCCAAGCGGGGTCACGCAAAGATTCTTCGTCACGTGCATCACGTCGATTGCGGAGCGGACCTCTAGGTCTTTCCAATAGGGCAGGTCCCAAAATATAGATTTCTGCTTCCACATGGGTGTGCGTCCGGAAGCGTCCTTCGGAACAGGTTGTCTGCCAGGACCCTTTTCAAAGATTACCTTCAAATCCTTGACCATATCATGTACATCAGCACCAGTACGGTGGCGAGGCTTCGTCCGGTGATCCGCCTCACCTTTGAAATGCTTGCCTTTCTTTCTTACTGGATGCCTGCTCGGAAGAAATCGACGATGTCCCAGGTACACATTCTTTCTACAACTATTCAAATATATACTGTCGGTATCATCCAAACAGTGCGTGCATCCGCGGTGTCCCTTGTTTGTCTATCCTGAAAGGTTACTGAGAGCAGACCAATCATTGATGGTCACGAACAGCAACGCCTTTAGGTCAAATTCTTCCCGTTTGTGCTCATCCCACGCACGTACACCTTTTCCATTCCACAGCTGTAATAGTTCTTCAACTAATGGCCTTAGGTACACATCAATGTCGTTGCCGGGTTGCTTAGGGCCTTGGATGAGCACTGGCATCATAATGAACTTCCGCTTCATGCACAACCAAGGAGGAAGGTTATACAAACATAGAGTCACATGCCAGGTGCTATGGTTGCTGCTCTGCTCCCCAAAAGGATTAATGTCATCTGTGCTTAGACCAAACCATACATTCCTTGGATCACCTGCAAACTCCTCTCTGTACGTTCTCTCGATTTTTCTCCACTGCGACCCGTCAGCGGGTACTCTCAACTATCCATCTTTCTTACGATCTTCTCCATGCCATCGCATCGCCTTGGCATGCTCTTTGTTTTGGAATAAACGTTTCAGCCGTGGTATTATAGGAGCATACCACATCACCTTGGCAGGAATCTTCTTCCTGGGGCGCTCGCCCTCGACATCACCAGGGTCATCGCGGCTAATCTTATAGCGCAATGCACCACATACCGGGCACGCGTTCAAATCCTCGTACTCACCGCGATAGAGGATGCAGTCATTAGGGCATGCATGTATCTTCTGCACCTCTAACCCTAGAGGGCAGACAGCCTTCTTTGCTTCGTACGTACTCTCGGGTAACTCGTTGTCCTTTGGAAGCATATTCTTTATTATTACCAGCAACTTTTCAAATCCCTTGTTAGATACACCATTCTCTGTCTTCCATTGCAGCAATTCCAGTGTGGTGCCCAGCTTTTTCTTGTCAGCTTCGCAATTCGGGTACAACAATTTCTTGTGATCCTCTAACATGCGCTGCAACTTCTTCTTCTCCTTTTCACTTCCGCAGTTTCTCTTTGCATCGGCAATGACCCGACCTAGATCATCAGCGGGCTCATCTGATGCCTCTTCTTCAGCTTCTTCCCGCATTGCCGGCTTAGCTTCTTCTCGCATTGCCGGCTCAGCTTCTTACCCCATTGTTGTATCATCGTATTCACAGAACCCATGGCCAGGATAGCTATCATCGTCCTCTTCTTCATTGTCTTCCATCATAAGCCCTATTTCTCCGTGCTTGGTCCAAACATTATAGTGGGGCATGAAACCGGACTCAAACAGGTGGACATGAATGGTTCTTGAGTTAGATTAATTGTAATCATTCTTACAGCCAGCACATGGACAAGGCATAAAATCATCCGCCCGTTTGTTTGCCTGAGCCACAATCAGAAAAGTATGCACGCCATCAACGAACTAGAGAGAGCATTGGTCATCGTACATCCATTGCCGGCGCATCTTCATTACACACCACCGAATAGACCAAATTAATACAAGTTCATACAAAAAGTTCATACATAAAGTTCATACAACACTTAAATGCAACATACAAATAACTCTCTAGCTAAAGCATTTAAATGCAACAACAAATGCGATCAAGATTGCAACTAAGGTAACAATTGATCCAACAACATAATGATACCAAGCCTCACTATCAATGGCATATTTTCTAATCTTTCTAACCTTCAACCGCATTTTCTCCATCTTGATCTTGTGATCATCGACGACATCGGCAACATGCAACTCCAATTCCATCTTCTCCCCCTCAATTCTTTTCAATTTTTCTTTCAAATACTTGTTTTCTCTTTCAACTAAATTTAACCTCTCGACAATAGGGTCGGTTGGAATTTCCGGTTCACATACCTCCTAGATAAAAATATCTATGTCAACTTTGATGGGCATAATTTGTCATAAACACGAAATGCAACAAATAGTTTTAAAAGAGAATATACCACATCCGAATCATACCACGGACGAGGGCCGACGGGGACGGATATCAAAACCATGGAACTATGTATAACAAACAATGTACGGGTAAGATAATTATACAAGTAACTATATATCTAAATCACACAAACATGATTTTTTTTATATATATATAAAAGATAAGAACAAGAGGCTCACCACAAGGTGGTGCCGGCGACGGGTCGATGCGGACGATTGACGGTGGTTACGATGGAGACAGGAAGGCACTAAGTAAACCACACATACATATGCAAACTAAGAGTTATTTTAAACTCAAATTGCATATAAATCAAATAAACTACCACATATAATTCCTCCCAAATTACTAAAACCCACAAATTAATCACTATATAAAGCATTGCAAGAGCTAACCTAGCAATAAGAGATGAAAGGACAAAGTTGCTAACCTTTGTGATCACTTGAATTGATGGGGGCCTTCAAATCTTGACAAAATTTGGGCAAAATGTGTGATGAGCTCGAAGGGAAGAGAGGAAGAATAGAGAGGAGAGGGGAAAGGGGGAAGAACACAGTGAGGTGGACGAATGGTTTATATGTAGGATGACCTGTAGTACCGGTTCGTGGCACGAACCGGTACTAAAGGTGTTGGACGGGCCCCAGTCTGACAACATTCTGCCACCACTCTCTTTAGTACCGGTTCATAGCACGAACTGGTGCTAAAGGTTCGTCACGAACCGGTACTACGGAGAGCGGCCCGCCTAGCCGTTGGAACCGGCACTAATGGTCACATTAGTGCCGGCTCAATTTCAAACCGGGACTAATGAGCTGCACATTAGACCCTTTTTCTACTAGTGACGGTGACGTGTTCGTGTGTGAACACACTTTTTCACGACTCTACCGGGGAAGAAGATTCGAACGGTGTCTAGCCCGTTCTTGCTATAAAGAGTTCGTTTTCTAGGGTTTGCAATCTACAAAGCAAAATAATCTCTATGCTCCAACTTAAAATTTTCGTAACATGAACATATGCATCCTAACTTTCATGTATCGGCAACCCCACAAATCCATATGCCGATGAGCAACACGATGGGTTCGGTTAATCAAGTTGAAACACCGCATGTAAGAACTTCCAATAGCATGCAACACAGTTTTTCACCTTTTTATTCATCTGCAACTAACTTGCAATATATTAACCCAAACATATCGGGAAATTGGCCATGCTACTACATTTTATTGGGCCAATTACCCACAACCGTCATATGCTACTCCTTATACTGCTATTTTTTGGCACCATATGCAACTGTAGGTATTCATAATTCATCTCCAACCTCGTCAGTTGGTTGTCGAAGCGCCAGAACACAGTATCCTGCTCGAGCGCAGAGACTGATTATAGAGGCATCGCCAACGCCATTGCCGAGGCTTGCTGGTTGCGGCAACTCCTCACTGAGCTTCGTCACCCACCATCACAAGCTACCGTTGTCTATTGTGACAACATCAATGCCATGCCACGTACATGTCGAGCAACCCTGTTCAGCATCAACGGACAAATCAAGCACATTGAGATTGACCTAACTTCATCCATGAGTGTGTCTCTCGGTGAGGTGCATGTCTTGCATGTCCCGACGACATCACAGTTCGTCGACATCTTCACGAAGAGGCCCCCTACTAGTGTGTTCATCGATTCCTGCTCCCGGCTGAACATTGTCGAGCAGCACGCTTCGGCTGCCGGGTGCCGGGGCGAGGTTGGAAACCTCACCATGTGTGCAACAGGCGAGCCGGAGTCCGGCAGCGCCCATGCTCCGGCGCACGTGGCGTCTGGCCATGTAACCACGCACGGCGTGATCTTCTCTTCTGTTGTAACAGTACCTACCTATTTGTGTGTGCGGGTGTGTGTGTACCAATGTATATAAACACTTGTAATGTAGGATGATCAATATACAGTGAATCATCTGCCTTACATGCGCTGGATTGGTTGCCCTCGGTGATGAATTCACTCAGGAACACTGCCCCAAGCCTCAGGAGAGTGAGCGGGTATGCTTTGTTCCTTTCTTTCTTAGGGGCCTCGGCTTTTCAATCCGAAAAAAAAACTTCCGTTAGTATCATTTTTTGTGTTATATGACTCATATTTTGTTTGTCAAATTCATGGTCAAAGTTAGGCTTATAAAAATAGTTGCCACGACAAGTTAGTTATATAAAATCATTTTTCCCCACAGGAAATTCATCCAAGCTTAACAAGTTTCCCTTACAAAAACTTAATAAACAAAAGGAATTCAAATTAACTAAGTTAATAAAAACTTTTGAAATGCGAGTATGCAACATGCTCCTTCCATGATTTTTGCAGGGCATGGTAGAAGTTGGGCCAAAATACAGCATCTATATTCGTACAAGATATACTAGTGTAGCCTCTCTGACTAACGACACAGATCTAGGAAAGCATATTGATTTAAACCACATCAGAAGCCATATCTTTCCTGTCTTTTCCTTGAATAATTACAACACAAAGGAACATAACACATTTGATTTACATTGTTGATTTCAGTTTTACGCTCTGCCTTCCTCAACGAATGTAGGCAAGAGACATGGAGAAAAATGTTCACTTTTGGTGTTTGCATAAATCGGATTAGTTCTGTGTCATTTGTGAGTGCAGTGCTGCTTGATGGATGAAAAGAAAAAATTGAAGTAGCTGCATTACGCTCCTCTTTTCTTTTCTTCAGCATAGCGTCAGACGTCTGCAATCCATCAAACTGGAGCTGGTGATCTGATCTCCCTGGTGCATTACTGTAGCTGCAGACCATTTGTGCAATAACGTCAATTAAAATGGAAAAGGTGTTCCTCATCTTCTGTTGACAGACACCAATATAGTATGGTAGAAACTAAGAAGTGTACCTACCTTAGCACAGCAGCAAGACAGCAGGTAATCATCCCAAAAAGGGCTCATCAATCTTGACCTTTAGCTTGCTTGTTGCTAGCAATCTGCATTGTTTTGAGAGCTTGCTGCCGCAGTCTTCGACCTCGAGCTGTTCCAGCGAGGGTGGGAGGCCCTCCTTGGGCAGCCGTGAGAGGCCCTTACAACACTCGATCTTCAGTTTCTTGAGGGAAGGGAGGCTGTGCAGCCCTGCAGGAAGATCTTCCAGATCATCACAACATACTATATGAAGTTTCTCCAGCGAAGGTGGGAGGCCCTCCTTGGGTAGCTCTGAGATGCGTGGACACCATCCGATCTTTAACCTCTTGAGGGAAGGAAGGCTGTGCAGCCTCGCCGGAAGATGTACCAGGTCATCACAGTTGAGAAAATGGAGATCCTGCAGGGACCTATGGAGCAGAAGTGCCATCTCTTGCTCATCTGTTAATCTTGCTTCTTTCAAATCATATAGCTCTAGTCGTTGGAGGCAGGTGAGGCCATTGCAGAATGGCGTGGTAAGGCGAGACAAAATATCGATAGTAAGACTTTCCAGTCTAGGGAAAATGATCCCATCATAACTCTCTCCAAACCTTGTCAGGGATCCGACTACTTTGAAATGCCTGAGGTTCACGAGGGATCGCAAGCCCTCTGGTGGGACGAGCGAAGTACAGTGTACAATGTCAAGATCTTCCAGCAGTGTCAAGGGTTTCAGCTGTAGAAGCTCCAAACTTGAGTTCGAATATAGTGCCAAAGCCCTGAGAGTCCTGAGCGATTCCATGCCATGTAATGCAGTGAGTGATTTGCATTCTCTAATTGTCAAGTCTTCCAACGATGTACAGGAGTGCAGCATTACAGAATTCAAAGCTGAGCTATAGAATAACTGTATCTTTTTGAGGCACGTACGGTTATTCAGAAAGCACGGCTGAATGGTTTCCTGAGGATACTCATATATTAAAATTTGTTCAAGTGATTGCGGTAGGAGCAGTCTTCTGTGCACCAAAGACGAGAGCATCTTGGGGCATCCCCTGAGTATTTGTAGTTTCTCGAGGGAGGTTAATCTGGCAACGTCAAATATTAGATGAGGGCATCTTTCAATAGTTATAGTTTTGAGGGAGGTGGTGAGATTCAACGGAATGCACCACAAACCGCCTGGAGCTGAGCTTGCCGACAAACCATTTTGATATCCTGACGATGAAGCCTCCGAGGCTGGATTGAGATTCAGCTGACCGTTTTCTTCCTCTTCAATCCATAACCGTGTCAACTTTGAACAGTCCTTTAACATCAATTTCTTCACCGCCGGCGCATGTCGAAGCATCAGAGATAACCACTTCCCCGTTATTCCACATGAAAAAATACTAAGACTTTCAAGACATGGGAGGGCTATATAATCTGCAGCTATCATATCTTCATGGGTGTGCGCTGACACAGCATCCGAAGAGAAGAGTTTTGTGCAGCCCACTATTGTCAAACTCTCTAAAGATACGAGCTGATGAAAACTTATTAGTGGGATAGACGTCAGATTCCAGCAGAAACTTATTTTCAAACATTTGAGGTCCCTCAGATTATGGAATGCCAAGATTTTTTCATCCAATCTCATCTCACCAAAAGACTCACCCAAAAGACTATTTGGCCTAATTTCGAATGTTTCCATGTAAAATTTGTCCATCGTCAGAGATGTTGAAACTCCGCTGATCAAAAGTTCAGAAAATGTGGCTGAAGGCCGAAGAGGGATCAATACTTCCAAGTGAGGACAATCGCAAACAACGAACTTCCTAAGATTGGGCAACCATGAACCCTTCTTCATTTTGAAGCTATGATGTTTCTCAAGCAAATCAAACATCTTGAGTGCGTGGCAATTTCGGATATCCAATACCCTTAAACTAAAGTTCATATCTCCCAGAGAAGTGCAGACACAACTCTCCAACTCTGACATTTCAACTAAAACTAGCTCCTCCAATGACGGAAACGATACTTCTCTTACTTTCCGCATGTTTCTCAAAGATAACCTTGTAAGAGACGGAAGCCTTTTCAGTGTTGGAACTATCCAACATTCTTCACAGTTCTCTAGATGAATTGTTTGTAAAGAGGTAAGCCAACCATCTAACACTCGATTGAAAAACTTGCTCAAAACTTGAGGCGAGGAACCCAACTCAACATGACTGTCCTGAAGTTTCAGATACTGGAGATGTCTATGATTTACCCTACTACACAAGAAGGAATGAAAATCAACAGATGTTGCAGACAAATGCAGCACTCGCAAATGATGTTCCTTTTGGAATACTTCTTGGAAGGCTTTGAAGAAGAAAGAGTCATACCGCCCAATTAACACCAATGACCTCAATTTTGTCACTGATGTAAATGAACTTCTCAATTTTTCTTCAAACTTCTTGCTACAAGGTATGTTGATCATCTGATCATCCATGGAATATACTGAATCAGTTAGTATTGACAAATGGTGTACGGTTGGCAATATTTCATTGCAATATATACCATCTATTGTTGCACACTCCGTTCTTGAAACAACCCTTGCAAACTCATGCATGAGACCACTAATGGAATAGAAAGCTTGTCTGACCGAAGAGATGACTTGCTCAAAGAAGCCCAGGTTCACCAAGTCAGTTAGATAGTACCATCCTGTATCCTTTAAATTCGCACTTGAATCGTCTAGCTTCACAAATCCGTGTGAAATCCACATACAGACTAACTCCTCGGCCGGAAACTGATAACCGTATGGGAATATAGAACAATATGAGAAGCACTGCTGTAAATGGAAGGGCAGCTCGTCATAGCAAAGCTTCAAAGATGACATAATGCCACTACTGAGGTGCAGGGATTTCCAATCTTCATTCTTCAGACCGTTAGTCCAATGTTCAATGGTGAGATGCTCTCTTAATAGTGCTCCTGCAGTTTGTGCCGCTAATGGGTTTCCTTTTAACTTTTGTGCTATTTTTTGTCCTATGCCACTTAGACTTTCTTGCTCTTCGTAGTTCTCATCACCAAATGCATGTGCTTTAAACAATAACCAGAAATCATCTTTTTCCAACGGACCTAACTTAATTGGTTCAGCCGTTCCTCTCCTTTTGGCAACAGATGGTTTTCTAGTTGTCATTAGTATCAAATTGTTGTTTGCATTGTCAGACTTAAAAGGAGCCAACAGCTGGTCCCACTGGCAGTCATTTTTGTCATCCCAGACATCATCTAAAATAAGTAGAATCCTCTTTGACTTGATATTACCCTTCAAGATCTCCTGAAGCTTGGCAAGGTTGCAAAGCCCTCCATGTGTTTCCTGTGACACAAAATCTAACATCTCCCTTGTGAGCCTCACTTCATCAAAGTTGTTAGACACCCAAATCCATATCTTGTGGTCAAATTGATTTTCCACTGCTGGATCATTGTATACAAGTTGAGCGAGAGCTGTCTTCCCAATTCCTCCGATGCCTACAATAGGCAGAACAGTGACACCACCAGCTGATTTGTGTTCGCTTACCAACTTGATAATAAATTTCTTCTCTGCAGATCTCCCGTACATTTTCCTTTGATGAAGACTCGATGTTCTTCGGCATGTATCATAGGTTGTACTCCAACGGTGATTTGAAGCTGCAACAGAATCTAGCACAGGTATATTTAGAAATCCTCTCACATCCCCTTGGATGCCTTGCAACTGATTAATTAATTCTCGTAACCTGCTTGAAAATACGTCCTTGTTCCAGAGGATTGTGTTATCTATGGTGACTTGTGTTGACTCATGACCAATTCTCATCCTTTTTCTGCTGGATGAATTACAAACTGAAACAGGCATAGCATCTCCAGTAGCGTTGCTTATGCTACAAGAAGAACGAAAGGGTTGTCAAGCAGATCATGTAAATGAATTAACAGAACAAGAAGGGGTATAGATGGATGCAGAAATGAGTAAACCTCTGGCTTCATTAAGTAATTAGATTATTTCCTACAAGACAAAAGTGAGAGATTGATATAATTTGGATGAAAAGTTGGTGGTTTGGCCAAAAAACATATATATTTAGATGATCCATTGAATCATAGGTAAGCACACAAAATAGGGACTGTGATGCGGTAATTGCACCTTGCAACTAACAAAAGTATTGCTCCAAAATAAAGTGCGCCAGATGTAAAAAGGCATGGATTGTCGTAGAGTAGGCCATAAGGAAATGCACGTTGTTCTTGGGTCCGTAAAACGTACCATGGGGAAGAGTCTTGTGGCTGGTGACTTCGTAGGGCTCGGGTTATTTCCATACAGCTAGCACTTTTGACATGCCTTGACAAAACTCCTGTCCCGTATTTAGTCTTACATTGTACTATCGTGTGACAGGATTTACATTCTGCGTGCACAGGGTTATCATAACCATCTCTTGTCATGACGAAATGGTCCCACGCCTTGGACCGTAGCCTCTTGCCACGGCTGCTACTTGTTGGCTCGATCGAAGCAGGCGTGCCTAAAACATAAGACAAGTATTACTGTTAGCATGGTCCCGTATGAGCATCGTCTAAACCTTAATTTTTTAGATGAACAAGGAGAACATCAACTAAAAAAAATTACATTTAGAGAAGAAACCATGCGAAAAGTTGCAGGTTCAGTGCCAACAACAAGACTCCCAGGCTTCACACAAGCCCGGGCAGGGTTTATTATTTTCTCCTTTTTTCACATGGGAAAGAAGCTAAACACAAGATGAAAGATTTCAGCAAGGCGCGCGCTAAATCGCACGTACAAGCTGACTGAAATCATCAACGAATTAAACTAGATTCCGTAACGGCATGTGCATCTGCTATCTATATTATACACTGACCACCTGAAGAAAGGAGGCTCGGATATATAGAATTATAGATCACAAGTTCACAACTACAGTAGTACAATAGTATTTTGCAGCGGAAAATCACAAAAACTAGCTAGCTAGACCTTGTTGGAGCCTGTAGTGGTCGAGGTCGTCGACCAGGTTTTGGGCGTCATAGAGCACCTCCTTGAGAAGAACAAGAGATCCAGCCAGTGCCTCGTTCCCGAGCGCCCTGCCCTTCACGGCAGAGACCACCATGTGGACTCCCTTGATTTCAGACTTGAGCCCCTCCATCTCCTCTGCGAGCCCGGCTTCGCTGAGCCAGGGATCCTGCTGCTGCTTGTCGATCAGGGGGCTTGAGAGGATGGTCAGCGCTAGCCACCCGATCCCGTCCTCCATCCGGGCGGTGGAGGCGGAGGTTCGTGAGCGGCCGGCCGTGGAGTGGACGTACGGACGGAGGAAGCAAAGCAAGAATGCGGCAGGGGTCGATTGGGGGAGACGAGACTCGGCCAGATTCACTTCGGTTTATACGTACGGCCCACACGGCGGGAAGGGTCCATTCGTCAGCTCCTACTTTCTCGAAGCTGACATTGTTTTGTTTGTGCCTACGTGGATTTCGTTTTCCTTTTGGGAAAAGTTTACCTGCGGTGCGCCGGCCGAAACGCTCGGCCGGTCGCTCGCGAATTGTTGGATCGGGACGACATCCACAAACCATGTAACAAACGGGCACGCATGATTCATGAAACGTGTCTCCGTCGAAGCCACATGTGTGGGAAGACGTGGCTGTGGGGGCCACCCACCGCTCGCCGCGCACCTGCCTTGTTAGGAATAAACCGTATGTGCGTGTGTGTCCTGGATGGCGCGTGAGTCGTGTTCGTGTTCGTTTCCACGGTGCAGTTCTAGTTTGGCTCGAGTCCGAGTCAGGCCGGTTTGTTGCCAGGCATGTGATCGTCAGGCGAACGCGTTCGTGTGGAGCAGAAGCGTAGGTGCTGCATTTTTTTCTTTGGAAGGAACACAATGCATTCCATTACATAACAGGGCTGGACAGATAGCCAACAACAACATCTTCTACAAAGTCTGGGACATGTCCAAGCCAAATCTCACACAAACTGGCTCCCTGGTTAGCACCATACGCAGCTAACATGTGTGCAACTCCATTACAAGTCCTAGGACAAGATACCACACATACATCAGCAAAACCTACACGTAGTTGTACTTTAATATCTTTGAAAATAGCCCATAATGCTGAAAGATCAAAATCTTCAGTAGTTGTTGCATTCTTGAGCTGCACACAATCTGTTTCTATCATCACTCAGTCACAACCTAGCTGAGTGGCTGTCCTTATGGTGTAAAGCATCGCCAACGCCTCCGAGTGAAGTGCAGAAGAGATTCTCTCTAGATTACCTGCACCAGCCGCCAATGCTACGCCACACGCATCTCTGATGATGAAATCCCAACCTCCAATGTTTTTCTCCTCCAGGAAGGCACCATCAGTATTAATTTTCAAAGTTCCCAGTGGAGGTCTGGACCACCTCTCTTTCCATTGTTGCCTTGGCACTTCCCCGCTTCACTTAACCTTACAAAAATGCATAGAAAGGTAATCAATAGGGTGACATATTTCATCGGAAGATTTCATAATATCTCCAGCATTTGCCCTATTCCTTTCATGCCACATCTCCAAAGGAGCAGGCAAGATTTAAGTTTTTCCTCCTCATTGAGATTCATGATTTCCTCCATACAGCTCAACGCATCTGCACAAGGTAGTATCCGCAGTCTCACATGCTCCAGCTGAGCTTTCCTCCACACCTCTTTTACCTTCTTACATTTAATAAAACAATGGCCACCATCCTCATCCAAACGAAAGCAAATCGGACAATGAGTGTCTACATGCATACCTCTATGATGAAGCTTCATGCGAAGGGGTAAGTTGTTCGTGGATAGGCGCCATAGGAAGTGAAAAACCTTGTTTGGAAGGGGAAGCGACCACAACTTCAGCCAATCAAAACCCACATGTACCTTCATCTGCACTTGAGGAGGAAGTCAGCCCTGTAGTGGATTGACGAGATGCAGTATCTATAGCAACTCAGTATGCAGATTTACAGAAAATATACCTTTTTTTATCAAAATGCCATGCTATGATATCATCATTGTGTTCATGAATTGTGATTTGTAAAATAATCTTCGCATCTTCAGGGAGGAAGGTTCGCCTTATTAAGTCTGCATCCCAGTTGTTAGTGACCGGGCCAATTAGCTCATTTACTTTGGTTACTAGATGATTCCCCGCGCGTTGCGGCGGGAATGTATGGTCAAAAAATAAACATTGACAATCATGTAAAATTATAATTTTAATGATCAGATTACTCTTTGAGTCACACGGAATAATGTTATGAGTTAAAGGTGAAAGAGCAATTTACTTTTCACTCTCCAGTACAGTTCTATGTGTAGGTGCTACTGCTAACAACGGGAATCCTGCACCAACCAATGTTTGGAAGTACATTATCAAAGACTTGGTCGTTACATACTTTCCAAATGCACCAGGTCTCCAAATAGCAATTTCTATGGCAAATAGTTAGTTGATCTATTTGTTAACAATCTCTATCCCTCGAATAATTCGGTTGCCTTTTCTCCTTCAACATTGCAAGGCAAATGAATAATACAAGGAAAATACAACTATATTCTTTGACATGAGCACTTGAGCCGGCAGAGGATTTCCAGAGCAAATTGAAATGGAATAAAAGATCCCTCAACTTTAAATATGCCCGCCAAAAGACTAAGGCACGACATGGGATCAGGAGCCCTGCTGGATTAGTAACAATAGATGTCAATAAGGAAGCTCATAGTTATAGAAAATGGCAACATATATTATTTTTTGACGAATAGATCAACAAAAAGAATAAAAAAGCAATAGATATTACTATTCCCAACAAAAAGATTGATCAGATGACGTCGTGACATGGGAGGAAAAAAGACAGATGCATCAAGCAGCAGAACAGGGCAAGAACATAGCCCACTTTATTTTTTTTGCATGTATTCTCAGCGTAGATGAATTATACAATAAGAAGAAAAAAAATACTACCATGAGATGGTACGTAAAAGATCCCTTGCCAGACCAAGTAAAAGGCAACAAAATTGTAAGTGAGAGTAATAAACATGGTCACAAAGTTGATTGCACCTAGATTGGTAATGGCTTAGTTCTCTACAGTGTTTCATGAAGATTTTGCCCCGCGTTACTCAATAAGAAGGGAACATTACTTGCAGATGTCAAATCATTTTAAAGCAGCCGGAAGATGAAGAATTGAGCACCCACTCCACTACTCATTTGGCAAATTTTGGGCATTCCCACAATCAAATTGACAAAAAATGGAATAATCCAATGAGTCTACACCACCAACAAAAATGAAATCATGTACATTTGATTGAAATGTACATATGAATATAGCAACAAACTTCAACAAATTCATGTACTGAACCCTTTACAACTGGTGATGCACAAATACTGAACCATGCATAACCGGTGATTATTTTCTAGATTTAGGTTGCAATTATTACTATGAAGGTCAAGATAATGAGAATGAAGAAAGCATTGTGAATGAAAAATCAGAATATAATTTGGAATCCCATACGCTCAAAAGAACTCTACAATGCTGCAAAAATAAAACCATGTTTGAATAGTGAAGTTTCGTTAGAGGAAATCAGAACATATCTTACCATCATATTGCAGCGATGAAGTATTTTTCAGGCATAAAAAAACCATTGGTTGTCAATGATATACCCACACATGGTGTTGAACGACCGAACATTGATGCACTTTTAATATGTAATCCATGTCTTCATCTGTTGGGATGGCAATATAGATCTCAAAGTTTGTTCGTACAGTGCCGAAACATGAGTGGTATGACATAAACTTCACTGATTTATCTCTTCTATATTACAGATGAAAGTTGTCATGTGGCCAAAGCCCCAGCCAACTTCATGAAAAGTGGAACGGATCTGTGACGAATCTGAAATAATTATAATGGTATGGATCAGTAATTCTATAATTATGATACAATACATGTGCTTTTAAGATCAATATAATGCAAGAGGGAACGTCAGATTAACTTGCGTGAACTGGCAGGCATAAACAATTTTGGAGCAAAGGTGCAGACACCAACCTGATGCTGAAGACTATGGGAGCGATGCCGCTCCACTATCTGAAGGGGAATTTTCGCGGGGGCACAGGAAGCGGGCTCGTCGCTTCTTAGCAGCAGGGACGTGGCGGAGGTCGTCCTTCAGGAGGCATAGTCGCCGAGGTGGTCGGGGTTGGGTGCCGCAAGTCAACAGCGTGGTAGTCCTGCACCGGATCTCCCTCTCCCTCTCCCCTTACTCCGCCGCCCCCACCCCTCACCATCTCTCCCAGATCAGATCGAGCCGCAGGTGAGGCGGCGGCCAGATCGATGACGCGATGGAGGTCACTCTGTCGAGGTCTTCGCGCGCCAGGAGAAGGAGAGGAGGAGGTGGCGCCATGGGGTGCCTCTGCTCGCCCGCATGGAAGAACGCCGGAGCAGTCGGTGCAGGGCATCGATGGTGTGTGGGTGGTGAATTGGTGGCAACGCCTGTTCTGCTGCCAGGAAGAGGAAGGGATAAGAAGAGATCCACCGGTGGGCTTCTCTTGCGCTTCTCTTTATCGGTTATTACGCAGCCCCATCAGTTACTAAGCAAGAGGCTCGCTTCGGCTACCAACATGATTTTGGTACCCCTGAAACAAAAGACAACACAACTTGTTGAAAAAAAATGCTGATGTGAATATAAATAGGAGTTATTGCTGATGTGGCAAAGCTGCTGAGTTGGATGGCTTGCATGTTGAGAGAAATAGGGTAGTGGGGATGAACTATTTAGGTATTATAGATAACATTTCTGCCTCTTTGGGTGATGACTCTTCTAGTACTTCCTCTTGGAATCTATGGGTTGGTCCAGATATTAATGTTGGTACCACTACCAACTCTCCATATGATCCCCTTCTTGAGCAGGTTCACTCCTTCCAGTATAGTACGCCAAGTATAAGATATGCCATTTCTAGGGCTGGCATGTAGAATTGATCCATTTGGGTAGTACCACGCTGACAACACCTGCGCACACAAGGAAGACGGGTTTTGAATGAGCCTCCATGCTTGTCTCACTAGCATACTAGATTGAAGGCATGGAGGTCTCTAAAGCCCAGACCTCCTGTTTTCCTTTTTTTTTCCTAAGTTTTCCCCAACTGACCCAGTGTGCTTTGTTCTCCTTATCCATTTGGATAGGCGCTGCATTTCTGTTAGCTAAAAAGCTGGTTGATCTCGTGTTTGTTACGAGATGTGTGGTGCGTCCTGGTGGTTGGCATTTTTGTAGCGCCGGTGACGTGCGTCTGCCTACATAGGTCTATGTAGCTCGTGATTTGTTTATAGTTTGAGCCGGAGAAAAACGATGTTTGGCAGCGAGGCGTTCGTCGCCGCAAAACACATGTGCGTTTACTTCTTCTTCTTCTACCTTTGTCCCTGAAAACCAGTTCATGCTATCTAGGGTTAGACCCAACAATTGGTATCAGAGCCTCGTTTGCTCCTCTGCTCATGGCCATGGAGATCGCCCCGCACGGCGCCGCGGGAGCATGGTGTCCATGGCGATGCCGATGCTCACACTGGACAACTACACGGTGTGGGCGATCAAGGCCGAAGCCATCCTCGACGCCCAAAACCTCTGGGAAGCGGTGTCGCCGGCAAGCGGCACGGCGGCCGACGCGGGGAAGAACAAGATGGCGAGGTCGGTGCTGTTCGGTGCGCTCTCGGAAGACCTGTTGATGCAGGCATCGACGAAGCAGACAGCGGCTGAGGTGTGGGCCAGCTTGAAGACGAGGTTCGTCGGCGCCGATCGTTTCCAGGTGGCGCGGCTCTCCACTCTCCGTGGCGAGTTTGACAACCTGCGCATGGAGGAAGGGGAGGCGCTGGACGCATACGCCGGCAAGATCGGCGGCATGGCAGCAAGGTATGCTGGCCTCGGCTCAACGCTCGGCGATGCCGCCAGGGTGAAAAAACTGCTCGACACGGTGTCCGATCGGTTGTATGCCGCGGTGGCCGGGATCGAGCAGTTCTGCGACGTGGAGACGACGGCGTTCGAGGAGGCATTGAGCAGGCTCAAGGCGTTTGACGAACGCTTACATCAGCGCACGTAGGACAACGGCAAATGAGGCGGCGATCAGCTGATGTTCATGGCGGCCCAGTGGGAGGCACGGCAACGTCAGCGCGGTGACGGCCTCGAGCACGACGACGGTGCAAGCAGCGTGGCCTCGGGCACGGGACGGCGGCGCGGGAAGTGCTACAACTGTGGCTTTCGTGGCCACTTCTCCCGTGACTACCGGCAGCCGAAGAAGGAGAAGACGCTCCTCGCCAACGTCGACGAATAACCTGGCCTCCAGTAGGTCACAGTTTAGGGGGAGATTGTTACGAATAAACTGTATGTGTGTGTGTGTCCTGGATGGCACGTGAGTCTGTGCTCACGTTCGTTTCCACGGTGCAGTTCTAGTTTGGGTCGAGTCCGAGTCAGGCCGGTTTGCTGCCAGGCATGTGATCGTGAGGCGAACACGTTCGTGTGGAGCGGAAGCGTAGGCGTTGCGTTTCTGTTAGCTAAAAAGCTGGTTGATCTCGTGTTTGTTACGAGATGTGTGGTGCGTCCAGGTTGTTGGCGTTTTTGTAGTGCCGGTGACGTGCGTCTGCCTATATAGGTCTATGTAGCTCGTGATTTGTTTACAGTTTGAGCTGGAGAAAAACGCTGTTTGGCAGCAAGGCGTTAGTCGCTGCAAAACACCTGTGCGTTTACTTCTTCTTCTACCTCTGTCCGTGAAAACCAGTTCGTGCTATCTAGGGTTAGACCCATCCCGGTAATTTGCTACCACCCGCAGTCACTGAAACTGAAACTAGTATATATCCACCATCGCTCAAACTGGGCGCATTCTTGGCTGCTAACGTTTTTTTTTTGCTGGAAGCAGCTAGTTCTTTTGCTACAATCCTTTTTTTTGGAGTTTTCTGACGTGACTTTTTGTAGCAAACGTTGTTAATTTTAGCTGGAACTAGCTAAATTTTTGCTACAACAGATCATTAGAGGTTTGTGCTACTGAATTTTTTTTGCTGGATCAGTGGCTTTTTTTGCTACAACCGGTGGTTTTTTAGCCGGAACCGACTAAATATTTTGCTTCAATTGGCCTTTTTTGTTTTTTGTTGCAGAATTTCCTTTTTGTCGGATCAGTGGCCTTTTTGCTACAACCGGTGTTTTTAGCTGGAACTGACTAAATGTTTTGCTTCAGTTACTACCGAGTTTTTTTGCTGGATCATGGCAGTGCTAGTCAATGGTGGCGGTGAGCCAAAGCCGCCGACGTCGGAGTTTTTGCTACAACCATGACGATTGTGTGCTGGAACCGGTCACCAGTAGAAGCTGGCACGCAGCGCTGGCGTGCTGCAGTCCCGGTGGCCGTGAGGGGAGGGACGGCAAGCTGACAACAACGCCGGTCCCGCCGTGGCTGCCGATGCCGACGAACATATTTTCTGCATCTAGCGAAGGAGCAACCCGACAGAGGAGGCGTGGTCCGGCGGCGACTATGCGCTTTCACGGGTGGGAGATTAGGGACGAACGAGAGGACCAGATCTGACGGTTAGAGATAAAAGAATAGAATGGATAGGGTATGACCGGCCGAACTATTGGGCCGGCGCACCGACGCAGATCAGACGCCTTTCCTTTTCTTCAATTCAAAAAAGAGGGCCAACTCGAGAAGTAGTCGCAGCTTGAAGCAAAACCACTCCTACTCCATGGTGTCTGGTGTGACCTTCTTCCTTCTCCTCTCCTCATCTCGTCTCCCGGCGTTGGGCTCGGGCGGGAAGGCTGCCTGCTTTGGATCTGGATACGGACGAGATGATGCCGCCGGAGAGGTGGGAGACGCCCGCCGTCGCTGTGGTTGTTGCGCAAGTGAGTTGGGACCGGCCGAAGGTGTGCCAGTCTGGTCACAAGACATGGTCCGAAGGTATCCTTTATGTAATTTGACTACTTTAACATCATTTCAGTAACTTAATCCTTGTACCTATCATGTATATGAGGAACCCTTGCAAAATAAATCTGCACACGACCACCAAATATAGCATGGTCCGGTTGTCTTAACTGAAAGAACATCATGTACTGTTACAGAAGAAGGCACACAAATTCTCAGGTTCATCATTCATTTGTCCTTCCTCACGACCGCGTCGCCCCCGCAGGAGACCGGCCGCAGCGCCGGCACCTCCCTCCTAGAGCCCTCCCACATTCCTCCCTTCCCGCCGCCGTCGCTGGCGTCCCCTTGCGGTGTAGAAAATGATACGTGCGGCATCGTAGTAAGATGTTGCTTTAATAATTCTACAAGCCTAACCCATTATTGCAAGATGAACTTCTCTAGTTCACACACGCTGAATCGGTCAATTCTCAGTTCCTAATGTGCTTGTTAGAATAAATCCGAGGCATACCGTTGATCATCCGAGGGCCAAACAATCACACAAGGCATGACACCAAGATTTGTTAACGAGGTTCACTGATATGGCTACATCCCCGGGGCCTGACTATGGGCGCTCCTCCCCATGACACCGTCACAATACCGCACACCGGCCACCCGGGCGCCGGCACACACCGCCGGCTCCCCCTTGCGCGCCTGTGCTATTATGCTGGCATAGGTTACATCGTGTGACTACCCTCGCTATATAAGAGAGGCCTAGGATACAAGTGTCCTACTAGGACACGACTCCACATCCTATGTAAACACAATACAACTACAAGTCCAACTGTAACCTACCTTGTACACTATATTCGACACAACTCTAACAAACTCCACCTTGGCGAATATTCTCCACCACCTTGAATTTATCCATGCGTCAAACTTCCATGTACATTGGACTTGAGCTTGGCCCATGAGCACCGCTGCTACTCCAAAGACTCCATATAACTCCACCTGCAACTTGTAGTCCCTTCTTTTCTTGACCACAGTCAACACTCGAGCAAAATTAAGTTCCTTGTTACTCTAGTTTGCGCTCCCAACTTCCAGAGTATCAGTCCAACGCCATCACACACCGATCACTGACCTGCGTGAAAGTGAACAACTCACATATTGGGTGTCACACACAAAAGTTACCTGAACTCAACATCACCGCTCCTTTCTTGACCGCCTGTCTGAAACTTGAAGGAATTTCACCGTTGCTTGTTGTCATCCCGAGTCAACTTCGCAGTTGTCTCACCACATGTATGACCACCAGAGCCCTGGCCCGTCTCCATGTCCCGTGCATACCGCACGCCTCGCCGCTATTACCGCGTCGAGCCTCCGCTGTCCCGGTCGAGTCTCAAGGGTCACGGACCCACACCACTCCACCCCCACTGCAGAGTACCACCGGTCATCGCCGACCGATGACGAGTTTCACGCTTCCATTAGACCACTGGATCCAGTCCGAATTACGTGTCCCTCGCTTTTCCCTGCTGAAATAGGCTTCGATTCTCTGGATCCTTACACCATAGCCCTTCAATCCAGCTCCACCTTCAACATGACTCCATGGCAGAGGATCAGTCCACCCCGCGCCCTGTCGACTTCAAGATCTCATGTGCACCATCTTGAATCAACCCCGCGCCATAGTCTTGTCGAAGTCACACAAGCCCTCGGGGCCTGCGTCACGTGTTTCCACGCCCCAGAAGTCGGTCACCATCAGCATCACGCTCCTATGTCGTCGTCGCCGTTCCCACCACCGTCTTCTGTATCAACCGATTTACGTCGATCCGTCAGACTGTCTAGTCCGACCCAGTCGAACTTGTTCGACTGTAACCATGCTCCACCCTGCACCATGACCGCTCGCACATCTGTGCATGTCTTGGACGCCATGTGTATGCATGGTCTTCACGATGCACCTCCAGGCTCCTGTGAACCATAGATGCGCGTTGCCAATCTGCTAAACTCCTGGTAAAACACCGTACACAATTAGCGATGCATCAGAAGACTGCTTCCATGAAAGCTCTCATGACTGCACCAAGTGTGCCGCCACACCTCCCAATGCTTCTTTTCTGAATCCAATTGCTGTCCATGCTAACGTCAATTACCATACTGTGTTACAGACTGCCCTTTTTTGTCACAAACAAATCTCGTAGCTGTCCAGCACATCATAATGCCCGGCCTGCCCTGCGTGAGCACACTTTCCTGGTTGGAACCACGCACACGCCTATGGGCCTCAAGGCCTTCTTCGTCCACGCGAGACGGCAGCCCCACATGGGCCTGGCGAGCTTCAGCCCTTCCCACGCGCTTGCACGCTACCGACCTAAGCGCCTCTGGATGCCCGCCGCTGTACGCCCAGCTAGCTTGTACGCTCGCCCGATCGGGAGATCGATCGCCGCACGTCTCCCTGCTGGTTGCACACGCCCACACACCTCAAGTCAACTCGCCGAGATCAATCTGCTGGATTCACCGCCTGCGTACCGATTCGATCTGCCAACCTATGCTCCTGCCTCTCGATTGCACAACAAAGATTTCAAGGACCAACATCCGCTGATCTGCAACACCGGCGACGAACTCATCCAATTGCTTTGGCAGAATATTGTCGCTATCTTTTCCAATCTCGTCAAGAACCACGCCGTTGCCGGCTGCAATCTCAGACTCGATACTTCCTCTAGATCAACAATTCACATCCTCGGAACAACCTAGCTCATGATACCACTTGTTAGAATAAATCTGAGGCATACCGTTGATCATCCGAGGCCAAACAATCACACAAGGCACGACACCAAGATTTGTTAACGAGGTTCACCGATATGGCTACATCCCCGGGGCCTGACTATGGGCGCTCCTCCCCATGACACCGTCACAATACCGCACACCGGCCACCCGGACGCCGGCACACACCGCCGGCTCCCCCTTGCGCGCCTGTTCTATTATGCTGGCATAGGTTACATCGTGTGTCTACCCTCGCTATATAAGAGAGGCCTAGGATACAAGTGTCCTACTAGGACACGACTCCACATCCTATGTAAACACAATACAACTACAAGTCCAACTGTAACCTACCTTGTACACTATATTCGACACAACTCTAACAGTGCTCACTGGTCTTTACAAGAAAAGGGAAATTTAAATAAACATTATCAAAAGGCGCATGTGATCTGGTTTTGATGACAAACTATTCTCAACTTTATGATTATTGACTAATCAACTCAAAAAATCTCAACTCAAATGCAAACAATTCCAACCATTATGGAGGTTATCTGATCCAGATAACTAGGCTCGGTTGCTGATAGTGCATACTGTGATTGGTGAGTCGCTGATAGTGCAGACTGTGATTGGTAACTATGCTCACACAGATGCCGTTCTACTATCTGGAAGATTAAAGTGCCATTGAAAATAAAGGTATTCATGTGTTCATATACAAAGGTGTAATTTTAACCAAAGATAATCTAGCTAAGCGTAATTGGGAAGGGAGTAGAAGATGTTGCTTTTGTGATCGGATGAAACAATTGAACATCCTTTTATAAAATGCCCGCTTGCTAGGTTACTTTGGAGAACTATACATGTGGCTTTTAACGTCACTCCGCCAATTTCGATTGCACACCTATTTCATAACTGGTGGATGGGGTAGCGACCTAGACAGCAGCACAGATTAGAGTCGGAGCATGTTCGTTGCTTTGGGCTTTATGAAATTGTCGGAATGATGTTGCTTTTAACAAACAAAATATCACGATTTTTTTGCAGGGCATCTACTTGGATCCGTACGTGGTCCTTGCTGAGCCATACGAACCACATGGCGCATATGGATACTGGGTGTAACCGATGGGAGATGGTTGCACGGGATACCTACAACCGATATGGATGACAGTCCAGAAATAGGATAGGTATGTAGGCATCTACTTCTATTATAGCCTGTTGTGGCTTTTTTATTTTTGGCCGTGTGTGGCATTTGTTCTAGCATGACTTTTTGTGTTTGCTGCAGACTATTTGTGGACCTCGTTTTTTAAATAAAATGGTTGTGTGCACCATGCGATGCAGAGGCCGGGGGTTAACCTCTTTTTGAAAAAAAAAAGATGACGTTCTACTCCCTCCATTCCAATGAGCACTTGTGTTGCCACGGAAGCTAGGAGAACACAACATGAACGTTGGAAACACACACCATGAGCACACATGATTTTGGCGCTGCGTGAAGCTTGCAGCTTTTCTCTTTTATCTCCTTTTATTTACCGTGTAACAGAAAACAACATATTCTCACGCCATGACGAAGCAACTTGTACGTGACATCCCATGCCCAGTCAGTCGTGACCCGAACACTATACTATGCCAGTACGAGCCACACTAGGCCCCGCTTGGATTGTCGGTTTGCTCCTAAATACCCCGTGATAAATACCTCCAGCCGCCGTTTTCATTTTCAGACGGAATATACACCTGTAGATTATATCCGGGTATATAAATTTACATCGAATTCAAGCGGGGCCTTTGTGTCATCATGATGCGCCTATATTGACGTCCTATTTGTTATGCAAAGTAAACTGAAAATACAGTATTGTAACAGGCAACCAGAACGTTGACCTCACAGTAGATAGCGGGTGAGCAGTCCACCGAAGGGGCCATACCGACGGCTGCGGCGGAGTCGTTTGAGAGCCATTCGCATGGATGGCCTTTGCCGTGGATCCCAAACGGTGCAATCCACTCCTAGTCTGAACACAGTTGCCATCTCCTTCATGTATCGCGCTTGATCTGGGATTTCCACGTCCACTTCAGTCTTGAACCTTAGCAGATGGTTTGCCATCAGATCATTGCAGTTGTTCCGTGCCCAAATCGCCAACTGACCACCAGGTCCAGCTCCATTGGCTACTCGCCCTGTGACGAGCTCGAGCAGCACCACACCGAAGCTGTAAACGTCTACCTTGTCCGTCAGTTGGCTTGGTGCGATGCCATATTCTGCAAGTAAGCAGTTGCTATCAAGCGCTAGTTAAAAGATCATGCTAGTTATAGGACATAATTTTTCATTGCGTGCATATATACCTGGAGCTGCATAGCCAAAGTTGCCAATTGGAAACTGCGGGATCGGCAATGGTTGGCCGTGCCCAGCCATGTTCACCTGCGCAGCACCAAAACTTGCGATCTTGGCATTCAACTCCTGATCAAGCAAGATGTTTTTAGGGTTGATGTTGTGGTGGACAAACTGGTTGTTGCATCCGTGGTGCAAGTGCCGGAGGCCTTTGGCCACGCCGATGGCAATGGCCCTCCTCTCCGGCCAGCTTAGCGGACGACCGGCCCCCTCCCGCCGACGCAGCTAGTAGTCAAGGCTGCCATTCACCTCGTACTTGTATACGAGCATGCTGGCTTCATCCCTCTCGATGACATGTAGGACACTGATGATGTTTTCATGACGGACAGTGGCTAGCAGGAGCATCTGTGACCTACAGCGGTGCACATTCTGAAACTTCTTAACGACCAGTGTAGTTGGGAGACCGATGCCAGCAGTGTCCTGGACATGAAGTAGGTACACTTTTTCGTCCTCCCTTATCCTTCTACTGGCCCACATGCTTCTCTGATTATTTTCTGTAAGGTTGTCGACTATGCCTTGTTCGTTGTAGTCAGTAGGGAGTGTCACCGCAGGACGGCTGCTGCGGCCGAACGGCGGCCGTTGTTGAAAGATCAGCGGGGCCATCCTTATTGTTCAGTAGCAGCAGTTCCTCAGTGCGTGAAGAGGTTAGTGTCGAGGGTGGATCAACCTGCAAGCATGTGCTTATTTATTACTACCTCTGTAACTAAATAAATGACATTTTTGCACTTTAATTTGTAGAAAGATGGCTATACATATAAAATACTCCCTCCGTCTCAAAATATAAGAGTAAGTTCAAAAAATAATTTTACTACAAGCTGCACCATAGTACCTCATCTGCTGCTCTAAGGGTCATTTCAGGGTGTGTTGTATCGCACATTCGCACTTAGATCACAGTTTGCCATAAAAAAACTCGAGCAGAGAGAAAGCAAATTAGCTGGATACTACCGAATTGGAGAGGAGAGGAACGTTGATCCGTGTGCGAAAGAATCGACATGGCACGAAGTCAACGGGCGAGTCGTGGTGCCGTCGGTCTGACCATGTCTTCAGGGGCCAACACGGGGGATGGCCAGCCGACTCGCCTGCGCTAGCTGCGCAGCAAAGGCGACGGCCGGCGTCTTCAACCTCTCCGGCCGGCTGCATCGTCTCCTATAAAACAAGTGCAGGGGGTGCGGACAGAGGCTAGTTCCTCTACGGAGAAGGAGATGGAGATGGTGGAGTGGATGTCTGGATGGTAGATGGCGGATGTTTGGACAAGCGGAGGGAAGAGTAGAGATAGATATATATTTGGTGGAAGGTGAGGTGGGGTCCACGTGCAAATATTCTCTCATTTTCTTACTTGTACGCACAAGTATTCATAATTTTCGGACTAGATTTCAACTGAATCTGAAACAGTTTCGCATAGGGTTGATATTTCCGCCAGAATATATACGGCCGGTGAATTCTAACCAAATGATTCTGACAATGTTCCCGAGGAATCTAAATACCATATTCCGTTTCACCTTGGGCCTGATTGGATTGTTGTTTTCCACGCTTTTACACTTGTAAAAGATAGAGACCTCAATCGGTCGTTTTTTTTTTCGGTTGAAAATAACAGATGGCCTCGACGAGCGCCTCTACGCCACGGCCATGTCTTTGCCCCAGCGTACGTGTGCAACAGCCCGACCCCGAAGACGAGCGTTGCGAGCTCCGGCGCACTCAAGCTATGGCAGGCGCCAGACGGTCACATGCATCACATGTCCTTGCCTCAGCGCGACCCCAAAGACATGCATCACATGTCGGGACGCCGCCTCAGCCATGTCTTTGCCCCAGCGTGTGCAACAGCCCAACCCAACCCCGGAGACGAGCGCTGCGAGCTCCGGCGCACTTGAGCTATGGCAGGCTCCAGGCGGTCACTTGCATCACATGTGTTTGCCCCAGCACGACCCCGAAGGCATGCGGCAAATTTGACAGATTTGACCTACAGACGAAATCAAATCACAAAATGAACTGTCCGTGAAACTATTTCACGCGGCTGACCCGTGGCGCCTAGCTCTCAGGCGCTGCACTAGTGCAACGCCCGGGAGCTAGGCGCTACACTGTATAGTGTGGCGCCTAGCTCTCAGGCGCTGCACACTGACTTAGTGATTTTCTGAACACACGGATGCGACGCTGGCCGTGTAGCGCCTATCTCTGAGGCGTTGCACAGTGTAGTGTGGCGCCGTCGTGTCGGGCGTCACACAAAAAGGTCAGCCGCGTGAAATAGTTTCACCGACAGTTCATTCTGTGATTTGATTTCGTCTATAGGTCAAATCTGTCAAATTTGCCAAGGCATGCATCAGGCGCGTCGGCGGCGGCCTTGACGAGCGCCTCTACGCCACGGCCGCGTCCTTGCCCCAGCGTGTGCAACAAAAACCGACCCTGAAGATGAGCGCTGTGAGCTCCCCCACACTGGAGCTATGGCAGGCGCCACCCGCACCCATGTGGAGAGCTTATCGTTTTCTCCCAAAACAAGATTTTGTGTATATTTATTCCATCCAATAAATCCGAACAGCTTCAAAAAATATGGTGTCGTGCGTGCATGGATGACGAGAGTTATGCACATATATAACGCGTTGTACGTACGTACCTTGCATGGAAGTGGGTGAGAATTAAGCAGATCCACGGCGGGCCGGGAGGCTGCAGCTGCCACGGCGGCGGCGGGACAAGCCTGCCTGCTTTTTTTTACGTGGGCCGGGATGCTTTGCGACGAGCTTTGATAATTGGTAGGCAGAATCACGTCCGTATAAATACTCTGAGTTTCATGCGAGCACATCGCCATCGTGGTTGCTGCGCCTGCACGGTGTGACTAGTCTGGCAGTCTGACGAAAGTGATGCTTTGCGTCGGCTACCTCTAAAATATGAGTGAATCTACACTTTAAAATATGTCTACATACATCCGTATGTTGAGTTCATTTGAAATGCTTAGAAAGACAAATATTTGGGAACCGAGGAAGTACTAGGATATGATAGGAAGAGGTAATGTGGTCACCGGGATTGGCGGGCGGGCGGGCAGACGGACGGGGTCTAGCAGTGACCAACACAAATAAATGAAGGGCATATGTAACTAAGATTAATTGATTATTGTAGCTAGCTAGTCTCACTGAAAATCAAATGACAAAATGTATACAGTTATGAAAAAAGAAAAAAGGAGGCAGGGTGCATGCGTACCCGTGTCGATTGGAGTGTGACCAACTGATGGATGCTGCTATGTACCGTCGGAACACTGTCATTGCTGTCTATCAGATCGTGTGGAGCTTATATAGGGTCGGGCGTTGCTCGCGGTGCATCGTCTCCAGTCCCCACGCGGTTTCCTTCCTTTCTCTTATTCAAGCTGGACGTGGACGAGTGGTGGGTTCTCTTCTCCGGACGTGAGTTTGCATTCTCTGTTTCGATATTGTCGTACCCCCTCCTTCTCGGGTCCGGGTTCGCAGCCCGGACGTAAGTTTAATGCTCTGTTTGTGAATTGTGATGTTGGTACTAGTATATGTTTTCACGTCCGGGGAAGCTTTGGTTGCACCACAAATCATTTCTGCGCGACCTATTGATGTTGTTCGTGTGCGCGGTGACCCCCTCTGCTCGCCTAAAGAGAAACTAAGGACGTGTTTGGTTGGTCGCATTAGCCTCAGTCAGGCTTACGCAGGAAAAAAATGCCTATTTGATTACCCACATTCATTATTGGACCTGCATAGCACAAAGATTAAAGCACCTCAGCATGCATCCATGTGAACGCTCAAGTCGGCAACTTTTTCTCAGTCAGACCCGAGCGACGCAACCCTAGGCACGTCAGCGTGGGCGGTTGCATGCGTGGATGCGGGCCCAAGACGTCGCGTTGTTTCTAGACGCGTCGTCATAAATTACCCTCACCTCCCCCTCCTCACCGCCCTCTTCCCCACTCACACCGCCGGCGGCAACGGCGACGACCACCTAAGCTCTACGCGAATCAATCGAAGACGACGGCGGCAACCACCGGAGCGACAACTGACCTCCACCAAAGCGCATCGGCCATGGCTGTAAGATCTCGTCTTCTCTGTACATTCACTGCTTTCGACTCGGGCTAGATTCGATTAGAGCACGCCATCGAAGAGTTAGGCGGGGATTGAACACATCGGGGGGGGGGGGGATTCGATTAGAGCACATCAATCGATTCTGCATCTATGGCTCATAAGTTATTTTTCAATTACATCGGGGGCAGGGATTGGATTGTCTAGCCGCGGCGACCCTGGAGTCGCATCGAGCGGCGGGAGGGGGGTGTAGTCATCTTCTTTCCTTCCTCATCGTCTTCTTCAAGAACGACGGGTCTTGCACGGTCGCCTGCCGCCGGCGCCCTGGCCACCATCTACACGTCGTCGTTGTCGGACTACACCGACCCGAACGTACTACTCCAGTACGCCGCGGCATGCTGGTCTTGAGGCGCCTTGTACTGACTGTACTTGGCCCATCTTGCCCGCTGTCGACCGTCGCCGGAGTCTGCCTGATTCATGGCCCAACGCAGGATGTCCACTAACATCGCACCCTTCGCTGGGTCAGGAACCAGTGTCTTCAACTCGTCCGGCGTAGCCTTCTTTAGCACAGCATCGGCCTCCTTGTGCATGTAATCATAACTGCTGAAGTTCGAGCACACTTTCATGGTTTGCTCGAACTTCTTGCGGTCACCGAGCGAGCACCCTAGGAAGAAATCCCTCCATCCAATGCCTTAGGGGAAAGGGTTGGGGTTGGAGTTGGAGTTCATAGCGAGGGAGAGGTGGTGAAACAAAGAGGTGGAAGAGGAGAGGTGGTGAAATAGAGGGGGTTTGAGTGCGATGCTGGGTTAGTGGGGTGGGTTAATATAGGAGAGCTAGGCCGATATGATTGGATGTTGACAATTGAACTGCGTGTTGTTCATAATGCAGATGGACAAGGGCAAGGATGTCATTCCACCATCGGAGAAGGGAAAGGAGGTTGTGCCTCCAATGGACGAAGTGCAAGTGTTGGATCACCCAAGCCCCAAGCAGAGGAACTATGGCCATTGCCTCTAGACTTCACAAAGCACTTCCCCGCCATCCCTACAGAGTTCAAGATGAAGACGAACATCCGGTACATGCTGAGGTTCTTGCTGTTGTCCCCCGACACCATGAAGGTGATCGTCTTCAACGACGAGGGCGTGGAGGTGATCACCAAGTGCAAGGAGCATGGCAATGCCTTCGCCGCGACCGCCTGAGCTCCTGTGGTCTAGTCCTTGGTTGTTCTTGCTTTAAGACTTTGGTTTCGTTTAGAAGACATCCTTGTTGGTCTCCAATAAAGTTGATAAAACAGCTAATGTTGGGGATATAACTATTTGTGTAAGCCGCCCAGGAGGGGCCGGGTTACGCAAACAAGACTCACCAGAAAGAAGCCCAATACCAAGCATGAAGATGGCGGTTCAATAAAGAGCCTAAGGCCCACGGGCGACTTAAGGCCTGTTGTAGTAAACCGACACAATGGCATGACTTGTATCATAAGGTAGATTTAATTAGTCACCGAGCCGGACACTGTTTATAAGCCGGCCGAGTCTCTGTAAGCCGCAGGGCGTCGACCCGTGTATATAAGGGGACGACCCGCTGGCGGCTTAGGGCAAGAAACAATCCATCGAGAGCCGGGCATAGCGTATCTCGCTCCCTGGTCATTGAAACATCAAGCAATACCAACCCAACTAGACGTAGGCTTTCCTTCACCGTAAGGGGCCGAACTAGTATAAAACCTCTCGTGTCCTTTGTCCCGATTAACCCCTTTAAGCTTCCTAGTTGCGATGGCTCCACGACTAAGTCCTTGCACGAGGACATCTGTCGTGACAATTCCACGACAGTTGGCGCCCACCGTGGGGCCAGCGCACGGTGGATTTGAGTTCTTGAAGGGCTGCTTCGAAGGGCTCAAGGAATACGCAGTGGGTCGGATGACCAAGAGTCATCGCGGCAAGATCTACATCGACAACGAAGGCTGGGGTCCCGACACAGACTCAATTGAGTACGGGTACCGGGTCCCCTTTGGCGGAATCCACGTCTTCATCGGCCGGATTGGTGAACCGGGCCCTGAGCCAGACAACTGCACCGACCTCGTTGAGACGGCTCAGCGTGCGAGACCCGCCCGAGCTCAACCTGTCATGAAGCGTGCCTTCATGGGCTGCGTCCACGGGAAGAACTTCCTGAAGGATCTAAAGATGGTGGTGAGACGGCCGTCCCCTCGGATGATGATTCGTCCGCCGGTTCAACAGATTCTTTATATCAAGTCCAAGAGGGCATGCTTGGGGGCTGTTCTGACGACTCTAGTACTCCGGACTTCTATGAGCCGCCAAGCTGGGCAGGAGTCTTCATGGCTGGTACTCAACTCGCTCACAACTCAACGGCTGCAACAGCAATAACGTCCGGGTCAAGAGCAGCCGGGGCAGGAGGCCCTGTGCGCCCGCCGGCTCAGGTGCTGATGGATCTTATGGATAAGCTGACGGCCCTGTTAACCACCACGGTTATTCCTGCAAATCAAGATGAGCATAACGCGGAGGTGGCAAAGGTGCATGAGGAGATAGCCCGGGCCAAGGAGGCCTTGGCAGCTTAGGGCTAAGAGGGGGGAGGGAGGGGACCTTCCATCTTCAAGAGTTCTATGTTTTTCTTCATCGTCTAGTGGTCATCGTATTTTGTGAGAATAATTTTACTCTCATTTTTTTGGCGGTGCCATGAGATTACAGAGTTTTCTGTCTTTGCAGATACGATTTTTCATATGTGATGACTTTATGTTGTGGTTGCTGGAAATATGCCCTAGAGGCAATAATAAAATGGTTATTATTATATTTCCTTGTTCATGATAATTGTCTATTGTTCATGCTATAATTATATTGACCGGAAACCATAATACATGTGTGAATACATAGACCACAACATGTCCCTAGTGAGCCTCTAGTTGAGTAGCTCGTTGATCAACAAATGGTCATGGTTTCCTGACTATGGACATTGGATGTCATTTATAACGGGATCACATCATTAGGAGAATGATGTGATGGACAAGACCCAATCCTAAGCATAGCACAAGATCGTGTAGTTCGTTTGCTAAAAGCTTTTCTAATGTCAAGTATCATTTCCTTAAACTATGAGATTGTGCAACTCCCGGATACCGTAGGAATGATTTGGGTGTACCAAACGTCACAACGTAACTGGGTGGCTATAAAGGTACACTACATGTATCTCCGAAAGTGTCTGTTGGGTTGGCACAAATCAAGACTGGGATTTGTCACTCCATATGACGGAGAGGTATCTCTGGGCCCACTCAGTAATGCATCATCATAATGAGCTCAATGTGACTAAGTAGTTAATCACGAGATCATGCATTACGGAACGAGTAAAATGTCTTGCCGGTAACAAAATTGAACGAGGTATTGGGATACCAACAATCGAGTCTCGGGCAAGTAACGTACCGATTGACAAAGGGAATTATATATTGGATTGCTTGAATCCCAGACATCGTGGTTCATCCGATGAGATCATCGTGAAACATGTGGGAGCCAACATGCGTATCCAGATCACGCTGTTGGTTATTGGCCGGAGAGCTGTCTCGGTCATGTCTACATGATTATAGCTCTTTTCCATGATTTTTATTCCAAAAGAGCTATGAGAAAGAATTGTCAAATACATAGAAAAAACCCTAAGAATCGACATCAAGAAGGCATAAAGCTGCTCCGTCCGTGCGATCAGCATACAGAAGCCATGCTATATTCTCCCATGCATGGCTGTCAACAAAAGAAGCCAATGCTACATTCTCTCATGCATGTGGTAGTACCCTTTTCTCTCATGCAGATGGTACCTTACCTGCAGAAATTAACTACGCCAACCTTCCGAAAGAAGCTAATCTAGTCGAGCTCCGTGTAGCTGCGCTCCCGTGAGGAATCATCTCTCGAACCCTTTGCTGCACGGGATCCTCCCGGCTAGATCTACTAACCAGCAAGAAGTACTAGCTGGAGTACTAGTAGTATATCTTTCTCCAGGCTAGCTGATGGCGAGCTGGATTCGGGACCGGGCCTTTGACAGCAACCGGAGGGGCCCTGTGGATCCACCGTGCGCGGTATATTCCTTCCCACTGTCGTCGCCGCCTTTGACCTCGCTGCCACCACAGGCTTCGCCGAATCACTGGCCGGTGTCGGTCGATGTCCTGCGTCCGTTCATGGCCTGACCGTACGAAACGGGCGAGCTTATCTTTTTTTTTTTTGAAGGAACAACATTGTATTTCATTACAAATTTAGACTGGCCGAATCACCAACTACAGAGGTTACAACAAACTCCGGAAAATAGCCTAGCCAAGTTTCATATTCCCCATCTCCTAATCTTACACCATGTGCTGCTAGGCTGTGAGCTGCTATATTACAAGATCTTGGACAAACACTAAGATTTACATCATCAAAAGCCACATTCAACTGAAATTTTATTTCCTGAAACACGGCACCTAAAGTCGACAAGTCATACTCCTCTCTTGAGATCGCCTGCTTCAACACCATGGAGTCTGTTTCAAATATCACATGATTACATCCCATTTGTGTAGCAGTGTTGATTGCATATAACATGGCAAGGGCTTCGGCGTGGAGAGCACTGGATACATGTTCCAGATTTCTTGCTCCTGCTGCCATAAGCTCACCACTATCATTTCTGACCGTAAAACCCCATCCACCAGACAAAGATGCTTCATGAAAAGCACCATCAGTATTTATTTTGAGGATCCCACTTGGGGGAGGAGACCAACATATGATAGAATCTTGTTTCTGGGTGCTGCTCTGCTTCTTAAGGTTCCTGCATTCAAAAACATGGTAGTCAATAGAAGCAATTATATCATCTAGAGATTTCATATGATCTCCGGCATTGGCCTTATTTCTCTCATGCATGCCACCACACCCAGAACAGAATGCACACCTTCATGCGATCTTCCTCGGTCAGGCGAAATATCTCATCGAATATACTTATTGGGTCATTGCTTTTTAAAAGTTTCTCTCTAATTTCTTCCATTTGGGCTAGCCACCACAGCCTCCTCACTTTCTTGCATTTCAGAAAGCAGTGCCCCCCATCCTCATCGTATCTGTTACAAACTGGACATCTAGTATCCACTTTCATACCTCTATTCCCCAGTTTCATTCTTAAAGGTAAGCTGTATGTTGCCATACGCCATAGGAAGTGCAAAATTTTATTCGGGAGAGGTAAGGCCCATATTTTCTTCCATTCAAAATTAGTTGTTTCTCCTCTGCTTGCAGAGCTAGATGGCTGGCCATATCTTGATTCCCTTTCTGCACAATCTATTGCTACTTTGTATGCTGACTTCATGGAAAAAATCCCTTTCTTGTCGAAGTGCCAAGCCACACAGTCCTTTGTATGCTCATAAATGGGGATTTGTAGGATTATTTTAGCATCTTCTGCATTGAAAGTTTGGCACACTAGGTCTTTGTCCCAGCCATTAGTTATTGGATCAATAAGTTCCGCCACCCTTGTGACTAAATTTCGTCCTTGCAGTGTGGTAACTCTTCTGGTGATGCCTCTTGGAAGCCAGGGGTCTTTCCAAATATTAATATTTCTTCCATCTCCGACTCGCCAAATTATGCCTTTCTTTAAGAGTTGTACACCTTTCAAAATACTGCGCCATGCATAAGACATCCCATTCTTTGGCGTTGCTTCAATTATGCTGCGGCCGGAATGATATTTCGCTTCAAGTGCTCATGCACAGAGAGAGGAGGGGTTTTGCAATAGCCGCCATCCTTGTCTTGCAAGCATGGCCATATTAAAAGAGTGCAGGTCTCTGAATCCCAAACCTCCCACTCTCTTCGGTTTAGATAGTTTCTCCCAACTTGTCCAGTGGATTTTATTGACCTTATCCATATGGCTCCACCAAAATCTGCATATTATGGAACTAAGGTCATCACATAAGGTCTTGGTTAGGTCGAAACATGCCATTGCATATACTGGGATTGCCTGTGCTACTGCCTTGATTAATATCTCTTTTCCCACTTTCGATAATAACTTCTCTTTCCAACCTTGGATTCTCTTCCACACTTTTTCCATTATATATTGGAATGCACTTGATTTTGCCTTTCCAATGTAAGGTGGCAGTCCAAGATATCTCCCTTTTATCCCTTCTGTTGATATGTTCATGATTTCCATTATTTTCCTTTTCTCTTCTCTACTTGTATTCTTACTGAATAGGATGGCTGATTTATCTTTGTTTATCACCTGTCCTGAGAAAGCTTCATATTTGTGCAATATGTCGTTGAGAATCTGAGCATTCTCCACATTTGCTTCAATGAGCAGCAATGAGTCATCTGCAAAGAGTAAATGACTCACACTTGGCCTCTCCCTGCATAATTTAATCCCTCTCAGACTCCCATTTCTTTCGGCTTCATTTAGCATTGCTGAGAAACCCTCCGCACACAACAAAAATAAGTAAGGTGAGAGGGGGTCTCCCTGGCACAGTCCTCTCTGGGGAGTAATTACCTCCGTTGTATCTCTATTAACCTTGATCTGGTACCTCACGGTTGCAACACACTTCATCACCAGATTTACCCATTCACTGTCAAACCCCAATTTTAACATCATTTTCTTCAAGAATGTCCATTCTACTCGGTCGTAAGCCTTACTCATGTCGAGCTTTACAGCAGCATATCCTACCTTACCCCTTCTCCTTCTCTGCAAAAAATGGGTAAGTTCGTAGGCCAATAAGGTATTATCCGAAATTATTCTACCTGGAAAAAATGCACTTTGGTTCGGAGATATAATATAAGGTAGAATATGTTTCAATCTATTAGCAATTACTTTAGAGATCACCTTGTAAATGACATTGCAGAGGCTAATTGGCCTTAGGTCCTTCAAGGTCTCTGGGTTTGAAATTTTTGGAATTAACACCACTGTGGTATCGTTCCATCCTTCCGGCATTTCTCCACCTTGAAGGAACTTTAGCACTTCCTCCGTTAACTTATTGCCCACCAGTTGCCAGAACTGCTTGTAGAATATTGCAGGCATTCTATCTAGTCCTGGCGCCTTTAGGTCACCAATATTGAACAAAGCTTCTTTCACTTCCTCTTTTGTATATTCCGCACATAGACTATGATTCATTTGAGCAGTCACTTTTGGAGAGACTGTGTGCAAGCTTTCATCCCTATTTGGTCCTGTTGAGGAAGTAAACAGATTAAAAAAAATAGCTAGCAACATGCTCCTTCAATTGTTCCTCACACTCCACCCATGTCCCGTCCTCTCTCCTTAGTCTCTTGATAGTATTATTCTTCTTTGTTTCTGACGCATAGGCATGGAAAAAAGTTGTGTTTTTATCCCCAGCCTGTAACCACTTAACATGAGCTCTCTGTCTCCAGAATATGTCCTGTTGGTGTTCCAGTCTGTTCAGTTTTTCCCGCAAGAGATGCTCTCGAGACACCGTGTTCTCGTCAATCGGTGCTCTTCTCACATGTTCCAGCTCAGTTTTCATTGTTTTAATTCTTTTCTCTAGATCCCCTAACATATTAGTGTCCCAATTTTTTAGATCTCCCGCGACTCTTCTTAGTTTTTGGGATAAATCATTTTCACCTCTAAGAGACGCGTCCGACCATGCATTCCTGACTATTTCTTCACATCCCTCACTACAAGAATACCCCTTATAAGCCAACACAAATTCTACAACATTTTGGCTGTCTATTGCAAAATTCACGAGCGATACGTATATAAGGGTTGCAGCATACACTAGTAGAAAACCATCCATTAGACCCGGTTCGTAAGGGCCTTTAGTCCCGGTTCATGAACCGGGACTAATGGGTCGTTACTAATGCCTCCACCCATTAGTCCCGGTTCAAACGCGAACCGGGACCAATGAGCCTCCACGTGGCCCTGTGCGCCGAGCCTAGTCAGGGGGCCTTTGGTCCCGGTTGGTGGCTCCAACCGGGACCAAAAGGCATCCACGCGTCTGCATTCCAGTGGCTGGGTTTTTTTTTGAAGGGAGGGGGGTTGGGGGTTTAATTTAGGTGTTTCGTATATTGTGTTAGCTAGCTAATTAATAGAGAGAAGTGTCCTCTCTTATGTCCGTGCTTGGTCAACGCTACGTAGTATATATACATAAGTGATCGAGAGAACCATTCAGTACAGAAGTTCGTCATGCATATCGAGAGAAGATCGATCGACCTCTCCTTCTCCGAGAGATTGGTCGAACACCAAGTTTTTTACTGGCTACATACATGTATAAGATCTCTTAATTACAAACCACTAGTATTTGAATTGAAGTTCCACATGGTATTCTCCGGCTTTACTGATGATGTGTTCAAGAAAGAATCCCGCCAACTCCTCTTGAATTGCTTTCATGCGATCTGGTGGTAGGAGTTCATCCTGCATCTGCCACATCTAATTAATTTGAATAAGGGGGTTAATTAATACATATATATGAATGAAACTCAACAGAAATGATGGTGTATTAAAATGAAATTGTGAATGCTTACGCACTTCATATTGTCTTCTAAAGTAGCCCCGCTTGTTTTTCAAAGTCGCGTTGTGGATGAACTCGCACACGTAGTATCCACAGAAATCATTCCCTTCCTCCTGCCACAAGCACTTTACGAGAAATAGAGGTCAATCAAACTGATAATGAAGCATTATATAAATGGCATTGATGAAATTTAAAGTATAGCTATAGAATCAACGGAGATGCGCATGATAGTACTTACTTTGGTATACATATTGCAGCTCCTTGGCAGTCCGGAGCTTGTGCGGTGAACTGTTTCCAAACCCTGCAAGACAAAGAACATAATTATTATTACTTGAGATATCAGGAAATGAACAAAAGTTGCCGATATGGTGCGATAATGATCGATTGAACTTACTTTCTAAGCATTTCAGTCATGTCCGCATAGGTGCTGGGATCTTTCCGTGCGAGTCTAAGGCGGTTACTAGTCCACGCTCAAGCTTAATCTCCGAAGAATATAGTGGTACCTGCACACGCATGCATAACTCATCGTTACATTAACCTCGCTCAAGTAATAAGGAAACCGAATATGCACACGACAGTAACACTCACGGGCCGTTGTAAGGAAAGAGTATGGTATCTTTGTTTTGATTTTTGATTAACGATTGTAGCAAGTTGTCCTCGGCCTCTTCGACATTCTTTTCAACCAGAAATACATCTATGATATTTGTGTTAATGAACCCAATATCATAGATTTCATTTTTTTTGCACTCGACGATCTTCAATCTGCATAATATATTGAGGATAATTAATTATAAATACATGCAATGAAAGAGCCGAGCTATATATACAGACTAATGATAAAAATAGTACTTACAGGCAGTAACAAAAGACCATTAATTTATCGAGGGCCTTTTGATTGAAGAACTCAAAGAACTCCTCAAATGTAATAGCCAACACATCATTTGAAATGAGGTCGTGCTCCTCTTTAATTTTCAGATACAAAGTGTTCGTCCCCTCAGACTCTCTGCAGGTTTTCATGTACCAACTATGGAATCTCCGCATCATTATTGTCAGAGACTTTTCATCTTTGACGAGAGGCTTCCCGTACTCGTATCTGAATACGTCCACCTCCATGAAATCAGGAAGTACATCGTCAGGCAGGTAATCTTCAAGATTGCCATAACCTGCCACCGTCCTCGGAGGATTAGACACATTGAGCGGGGGGCATGATTGCTGTGCTTGTTCGCCGAGCTGGGCAATTTTTTTCCCCTTTGCTCGTTGTTCTTTTGACCTTTTATCACTGACAGTAGTTCCCGACCGCTTGGCTTGGAGATATCTGCATTCGATGTCGCTCATAGTTGGTTCTCGGCGGAGACTTTGGTGGTTTCCTCGGGGCATCGAGTGCGCTTTGCTTTCACGGATCTACCTTTTCCTCCGGAGGTGGATGTATCTTTGCTTTCACCCCTTCAAAGAACTCCTTCACTTGGGCCTGCACGATCGTATTGTTTTCCTCCTTGGTCCTCTCGACAGTAACTTCTCTACAGGCTTTAGAGGTGGACCGTATCAGATTGCCTCTCTCTTCTTGTGCTGCTAGGCGCCGGAGCAGGCGGAGCGGCTGCGGCGTCTGTCTTCTTCGTGCTTGCTTACGAGGCGGAGGAGAAGGACTACGACGCGTCGGAGCAGCCGGGGCGGCGGCGGGTCTCTTTCGCCCTTGCTGGCGAGGCGGAGAAGGAGGAGGCGGAGTGCCGCCACGCACCGGAGAAGGAGGCGGAGTGCCGCCACGCGTGCCCTGATCGTCACTCGTCGGAGGAGGAGGCGGTGGAGGAGGCGGAGTGCCGCCACGCGTGCCCTGATCGTCACTCGCCGGAGGAGGCGGTGGAGGAGGCGGAGTGCCCTGACTCACGGAGGAGGAGGAGGAGGCGGAGGCGTCCAGTTCAGAAGGTCGATGAGCTCCTTCCGTCATAGGCATGGAGTCTTCAGAGCAGAACCCAGCCTAGTCTCCCCTTCACCGGTAGGGTGTTCAAGCGCGAGGTCCTCAAATCCCTCCGTTATTTCATCCACCATCACCTTAGCAAATCCTTTTGGAATTGGCTGGCAGTGATAAGTTGTGCCGGGTCCACTAGGATAAACTTGGCCAACAGCCGCCTTGACCTTCAAATTCATGCATCGCGCCATAATGTGGCAATTTTGAGACTCCGTGATACCATCCACAGGATAGCTGGCAGGAGCCGTCAAGACATGCTCCGGCTGAAGCAGCTCGGTGGAAGCAACGCTGCTTCCCGCTGAGATGGCGGGGTAGCTTCGGGGGAAGCTTCGGCATGTCGTTTGTTGCGATCTGCTGCTTCTCGTTCCTCTTCTCGATCCTCTAGCCCCATTACCCTTCCAAGCAGCGCTGCATTTGGTCTGCTCGGTTTCTTCCTCCTCTCGTGGGTTTTGTAACCCCTGCGTCCGGAAAACCAACCTTCCACGGAAGGAGCTGGCGTGCCTCGTGTCCGTCCAGGTGCTCGGGATTTCAAGGGCCATTGTGAGCTCCTCCTTCTTCCTGTTTGGAAGGCGTCCCTCGCTGCTGCTGCATCGATATAGTGTCGAAGGTTCTTGATCTGGTGTTTGCGATTGCTCGTCCGCCCATCGACATCGCCTATTCATAGGTCAAGGTTCCGCCAGCCCGAAGAACCAAGTCCGCAGCGGTCGGCGGCGCATTGTCTCGGTTCGATCCCTTTTTCAAGCAGATCATGCTCAGCCTTGGACCACTTAGGCGGGCTTTGAGGTAGCCACGACCCGTGCGATGATGAAGCTTCTTCTTCGCAGCATTTTTCTTGTTTGTCTCCGACATCTTCTTACTCTTTTCCGATGTCTTGTGGGCCACAAATGCGGGCGATGATCTTTGATCTTCTCATATTTGCCGATGAATTCTGGTGTCTCTTTTTCTTGACAAACTGGTTCAGCTCTTTCCTCCACCTCCACATTAGGCCTGCCATCTTCTTAAGAGCACAAGACTTGATTAATTGCTCTTTAAGCGGCTTCTCCGGATCCTCCTCTGGTGGTAGGGTGAAATTTGCCTTCAGCTCGGTCCAAAGATCTTCTTTCGCATATCATTGACATAAGACACCTCAGCGTCTTCATCCTTAGCGAGCTTATACCATTCTTTGGATCTTGATCGGGATCTGTCCCTAACAAGAACCCCTTGACCGAGCGAAAATGCCTTCTTTGTCCGGATGGGTTCAATCGGTTCGCCGTCGGCGCGATTTCTATGATCTCAAACTTTTCATCCGAGCTCAACTTTTTCTTGGGCCTCATCTCCTTACGAAGTTGTGCTTGATCCGAGGGCTAGAAATTATAAGGAAGAAAGACGCGAGTAATTAATATGTGTACATATACCAAAACAATGGATGCATCAATTAACTTGTCAGCACGGGCTTAACTAATATATATATACCTGGCCGGACTCGGTTCGGTGACCGGAGCAGTCAGCACGGTCTCCTTCGTCTTGTACCTCCATTGTGTCACCGGAGCCATCATGAACATAGTCCTCCTCTTGTACCAGCATTAATTGGTCGAAGCCATCATAAACATAGCCCTCTTCTTCATCCAGCTGACCAACGGTGTCGATGAGAAATGACGCACATCATCACTTCCATTTGCGATTATGTCCCCCAACATCGCTTCTGCTTCTTCGTCTCGTGAGTGCTCCATAGTTTCTGCAAATATTGACACTATGTCAATTATTATTCAAACATGGTACATAGTGGCAAACGTAGAACTAGCTAGCTAATCACAATAAGGAATCATGTTAGTGGCCTCGACGCTGCTTCTCTAGGGTTTGGGGTCGCCTCGACACAAAGCTTCAAGGGTTTTGGGTGGCCTCGACGATAACGCTCTTTTAACTTGATAAATTTGGGTGGCCTCGAGAGAGTTAATTTGTCGGGTAGGGGCGCGGCGGGAGGGGGTACGTAGGAGACCTGCAACATCGTTTTCTCTAGGGTTTGGGTGTCCTCGAGAGTTTTGGTCGGCGAGAGGGCGAGGGGTGCTGAAGTTGTATCTAGAGGGATTATATCGACAACGACGCGACATACATATACATGGGAAAATAATGTTATCGGGAGGGGTATCGGTACCACCCCTCGTGTTGAAGTTTCTTCTTTCTCCTTTCCTTTCTTTCTTCTTCTCCTCTTCTTTTTCTTCTTCTCCCACGAGAAAGGAAAATAATTAAGGAAAAGGAAGAAAAGAGGAAGAAGGAAGAAGGAAGAAGAAGAAGAAGTAAAAAAAAAAAAGAGGAGAAGAAGAAAGGAATAGAGGAGAAGAAGAAAAAATAGAATTTCTTCTTTCTCCTCTATTCCTTTCTTCTTCTCTCTTCTTTTTCTTCTTTTTTCCTTTTCTTATTTATTTCTCCTCTTCTTCCTCTCCTCTTTTCTCCTTTCTTCCTCTTCTTATTTTCCTTTTTCCTCTCATTCTTTTAGTATTGCTTGTTTTAAAAAAATGTTCAAATAGAAAATTTCAAAAAAAAACAAAGGTTTTGCCAAATGCATTGTTCATATGAATATACAATAATTAATATCAACAAAAAAAATCTATGAACAGAAAAAAAACCTAACTTTTCTAAAATCTATCTTTTGCATATATGAAAACATTAATATACATATGAACAATAAATACATATATCAACAAAAACATAATCTGAAAATTTTTGAACATTACATACACATAGCCACATACATACACATATACATATATATATATATATATATATATATATATATATATATATATATATATATATATATATATATATATATATATGAACAAAAAACTAAACTAATAAAATGAAAAAAACAGAGCCGCATATATATATAGCCACATACATACATATATATATATACATTGAACAAAAAATTAAACTAATAAAATGAAAAAAATAGAGGCGGTCTGTGTGGCTGGCTCACAATGATGGCTGGGCGAGGCGGCGGCGATGGGGTAGGGGCTCGGGCGCTGGCGCGGTGCGGCAACGGCGACGGGAGAACTGGCGGCGGCGACGGCGGGCGCTGGCTCGGGAGGCAGCAGCTGGCTCGGGAGGCCGACGACGACGACGGGCGCGGCGGCGGCAGCGACAGCGGGACGGCGGGTGGTGTCGGGCAACTGGCGGCGTCGATGTGCTCGGCGTCGTCGGGGCAATCAGTGGCGATGAACTCGCAAATCTGCGAAGTGCTACTTATATACAAGGAGCATTGGTCGGTTGGTGGCACAAACCGGGACTAAAGGGCATTAGTCGGTTTGTGCCACCAACGGGACCAAAGACTTTTTTTCGGCAGCCCAAAGGCGGAAGCTCATGACCTTTAGTCGGTTGGTGGCACCAACCGGGACCATCTCTTTAGTCGGTTGATGCCACCAACGGGACCAAAGGCCTGTCTTTGCCCGCAGATCGGGCCAAAGTTTAGTCCCACCTCGCTAGTTGAGAGGGGCGCAGATGGTTTATAAGCCCCACCGCCGCCCTCTTGAACTCCTCTCAGACTGCAGCTTATGGGCCTACTTACATCGCTTGCTTTGCCCGATGGGCCTTCAGGCCTTCTGCGGGCTGAATCTGGCCCAAAGTAGGGGTTCAAGTCGTATTCAGGCCGTGGGGGCCCAATAGGGGGCACTTTTTTTTGTTTTCTTTACTTATTGTTGCTATTTTTATTTTTTTCAATTTTTTGTTTTATTTTCTGTATTATTTATTTTCTTTTGTTTTTTGCTTTATTTTTAAATCTTTTTGCTTTTAGTTTTAGGAAAATTATAAACTTTCTGTTAGTGCCATTACTTTTCAAATTTGAAAATATTTTTTTTGTTTTCTTTCTTGCTTTATTTATTTTATTTTGTTTCTACTTACAACAAAATACTTATTGTTGTTTTTTTGTTTTGTTTTCTGCATTATTTATTTTCTTTTGTTTTTTGCTTTATTTTTTAATTCTTTTTGCTTTTAGTTTTAGGAAAATTATAAATTTCCATTTTTTTTGTTTTTTGTTTTCTTTCTTGCTTTATTTATTTTATTTTGTTTCTACTTACAACAAAATACTTATTGTTGCTATTTTTAATTATTACGAGGGCGAACCATAAGACATTAAAGCATTTCAAATGAACTCGAAAAAGTTGAAAGTTGGCATCGTATCATAAATTGACCCACACATAGCATGTGCATGTACAAAACGAACAATGGTATCATACTAAATCGAGTTACAAAGTTGGCATGGTATCATCATAATAGTTATGGAGAAAGTCTTCACTTTTTCTTCGCTTGTGTCATTTGCTTATTGCGCGTAACCATGGATAATCTTCATCGTTTATCGGGATGTGGGGTCAGCCTTGACTTTAAAGGAGAAATTTCATGAAACTTTTCATAATCTTGAGACATGTCATCTTGTCCTCCACTCCCACGATGTCCCTTTTTCCTGAAAGAACTATGTGGCGCTTTGGCTCATCGTATGATGTATTTGCTTCCTTATCTTTTCTCTTTCTCGGTCTGCTGGACATGTCCTTCACATAGATAACATGTGCCACATCATTGGCTAGGACGAACGGTTCGTCAGTGTACCCAAGATTTTCCAGATCCTTGTTGTCATTCCGTCATGTGGGTCTACTGCATACCCGCCTCGACAGATTGACCCATTTGCACTTAAACAAAGGGACCTTAAAATCATGTCCGTAGTCAAGTTCCCATATGTCCACTATGTAACCATAATATGTGTCCTTTCCCCTCTCGGTTGTTGCATCAAAGCGGACACCGCTGTTTTGGTTGGTGCCCTTTTGATCTTGGTCAATCGTGTAAAATGTATTCCCATTTATCTCGTATCCTTTCCAAATCAATACAGTCAAAGATGGTCCCCTGGATAACAAGTACAGCTCATCACAAACAATGTTGTCACCTCTGATACGTGCTTCCAACCAACTGCTGAAAGTCCTGATGTGTTCACATGTAATCCAATCGTCGCACTGCTCCGGGTGTTTGGAGCGCAGACTGTTCTTGTGTTCATCGACATACGGGGTCACCAAGGTAGTGGGCTTGAGACCAAGAATATCCGTCCCTGCATATTATTGAGTCCTTTCCAAGCGTGCCTTTTCCAGTCAGTCTCCCCTCATACCGCGATTTAGGGAGACCTATCTTCTTAAGGCCAGGAATGAAGTCAACACAAAACCCGATGGCATCCTCTGTTTGATGGCCCATGGAGATGCTTCCTTCGGCCTAAGCGATTCTGGACATATTTCTTTAGGACTCCATGAACCTCTCAAAGGGTACATATTGTGTAGAAATACGGGCCCTAGAATGAAAATCTCGTCAACTAGATGAACTAGCACGTGCGTCATGATATTGAAGAAGGATGGTGGGAACACCAGCTCAAACCGACAAGACATTGCACCACATCACTCCTTAGCCTTGGTATGATTTCTGGATCGATCACCTTACGAGATATTGCATTGAGGAATGCACATAGCTTCACAATGGCTAATCGGACGTTTTCGGTAGAAGCCCCTCAATGCAACCGAAGCGATTGCGTCATAATCACGTGGCGTCATGAGACTTTAGGTTCGAAACTTTTTCTCTGCCATATTTATTATTCCTTTTATATTCGACGAGAAGCCGGTCGGGACCTTCATACTAAGCAGGCATTCAAAGAAGATTTCCTTCTCTTCTTTGGTAAGAGCATAGCTGGCGGGACCTTCATCTTGCTTTGGAGGCATGCCGTCTTTTTTCGTGCAAACGTTGCAGGTCCTCCGTGCCTCATTTGTATCTTTTGTCTTCCCATACACGCCCAAGAAGCCTAGCAGGTTCACGCAAAGGTTCTTCGTCACGTGCATCACGTCGATCGAAGAGCGGACCTCTAGGTCTTTCCAAGAGGGTAGGTCCCAAAATATAGATTTCTTCTTCCACATGGGTACGTGTCCCCAGCGTCACTCGGAACAGCTAGTCCGCGGGACCCTTTCCAAAGATTACGTGTAAATCATTGACCATAGCAAATACGTGATCACCGTACGCATGGCGGGCTTCTTCCGGTGATCTGCCTCGCTTTGAAATGCTTGCCTTTCTTTCGACATTGATGGTTGGTCGGAAGAAATCGGCGATGGCCCAGTACACATTCTTCCCGCAGCTTGCGGTATATACTATCGGTGTCAAGTAAACAGTGCGTGCATGCGTGGTATCCCTTGTTTGTCTGTCTCCGAAGGTTCTTGAGAGCGGGCCAATCGTTGATGGTCACGAACAGCAACGCCTTTAGGTTAAATTCCTTTTGTTTGTGCTCATCCCACGACGCACACCGTTTCCATTCCACAGCTGTAAAAGTTCTTCAACTAATGGCCTTAGGTACACATCAATGTCATTGCCGGGTTGCTTAGGGCCTTGGATGAGAACGGCATCATAATGAACTTCCGCTTCATGCACATCCAAGGAGGAAGGTTATACATACATAGAGTCACGGGCCAGTCTTTGTGATTGCTGCTCTGCTCCCGAAAGGATTAATGCCATCCGCGCTTAAAGCAAACCATACGTTCCTTGGCTCACTTGCAAACTCATCCCGATACTTTCTCTCGATTTTTCTCCACTGCGACCCGTCGGCGGGAGCTCTCAACTTCCGTCTTTCTTACGGTCCTCACTGTGCCATCGCATCAACTTGGCATACTCTCCGTTTCTAAGCAGACGTTTCAACCGTGGTATTATAGGAGCATACCACATCACCTTCGCAGAACCCTCTTCCCGGGGGCTCGCCGTCAACATCACCAGGGTCATCTCGTCGATCTTATACCGTAATGCACGCATACCGGGCATGCGTTCAGATCCTTATACGCACCATGTAGAGGATGCAGATCATTAGGGCATGCATGTATCTTCGCACCTCCAATCCTAGAGGGCATCGACCTTCTTTGTTGTGTATGTCTTGTCGGGCAATTCGTTATCCTTTGGAAGCTTCTTCTTCAATATTTTAAGTAGCTTCTCAAATCCTTTGTCGAGCACAGCATTCTCGCCTTCCATTGCAGCAATTCCATGACGGTACCGAGCTTTGTGTTGCCATCTTCGCAATTGGGGTACAACCCTTTTTGTGGTCCTCTAGCATGCGATCGAACTTCAGCTTCTCCTTTTGACTTTCGCATTGCGTCCTTGCATCGACAATGACCGGCGGAGATCATCATCATCGGGCACATCGTCGGTTCCTCTTGATCTTCAGCAGCTTCACCCGTTGCAGCATCATCGTGCACATCGTCTGGTTCCTCTTGATCTTCTGGAGCATCACCGTATTCAGGGGGCACATAGTTGTCATCGTACTCTTCTTCTTCGCCGTCTTCCATCATAACCCCTATTTCTCCGTGCCTCGTCCAAACATTATAGTGTGGCATGAAACCCTTGTAAAGCAGGTGGGTGTGGAGGATTTTTCGGTCAGAGTAAGACTTCGTATTCCCACATATAGGGCACGGACAACACATAAAACCATTCTGCTTGTTTGCCTCAGCCACTTCGAGAAAATCATGCACGCCCTTAATGTACTCGGAGGTGTGTCTTGAACCGTACATCCATTGCCGGTTCATCTGTGTGCATTATATATAATTAAGTGTGTCAAAAATCATTACAGAACATCATGAATAGATAATTAAGTGACCAAATTAATAGAAGTTCATCATCACATTAAAACCAAAGTACATACATAGTTCTCATCTAACAACATAAAGCTCTGCAGAGCATCTAAATTAATTAAACCATACACTGAAACTATGTAAAACATTTCAATGCGAAAACAAATGCGATCATAATCGTAACCAATGTAACAACTGATCCAACGGCATAATGATACCAAACCTCGGTATGAATGGCATATTTTCTAATCTTTCTAATCTTCAAGCGCATTGCATCCATCTTGATCTTGTGATCATCGACGACATCCGCAACATGCAACTCCAATATCATCTTCTCCTCCTCAATTTTTCTAATTTTTTCCTTTAACAAATTGTTTTCTTCTTCAACTAAATTTAACCTCTCGACAATAGGGTCGGTTGGAATTTTCGGTTCAACAACCTCCTAGATGAATAAAATCTATGTCAGTTGGTCGGCATAATTGTCATAAACAATACATGAACCAATAGTTGTGAAAAGATAATATATACCACATCCGAATCATAGACAGGACGAGGGCCGACGGGGACGGATACCAAAACCATCGCACTAGATAAGATAATATATACCACATCCGAATCATAGACAGGACGAGGGCCGACGGGGACGGGGCCGGGTCGGGCTTTTTCGGGCCGGGCCAGCCGGGCCGGGCTTCCCATGGCCAGGACTACTCACAGTCTAAAAAACTAACAGTTTTGGTTTTTGCGGGTAAAAAATTAGAAAAGAAAAGATAAATGGGCTGGCCCAACTCGCAGCAGAGGGTGTGCGCTTCAGGCGCCCGTTCGCAAATTGACCTATAACGGGCACTTGAAGCACCAAATAGGAAGCGCCCTCGCGGGAGCTCCTATCTTGTTTTGTAGGCGCCACAAAACTGACTTGGCGCACAATAGTGATCCCAATTGGGCCAACTACTCGTCCTTCCTTCGCTCGTTCTCACGTAGAATCATTTTTTTCGTTCGCTACAGTTTTTCTTCCTTTCGATCTTTTTTGCGCCCTGCTTTCTCTTATAGCACTTAGAACAAAAAAGTAAAAAAGGTATACAAAATAGAAAGAAAAAGTATACGAAATAGAAAAGATAAAAAAGGTATACGAAATAGAAAAAAAAATAAAACACCGAATTTGAAAAAAGTTAAGGAATTTGAAAAGAAGTCATCGAATTTAAAAAATCATCGATATAAAATCTTTGCGTATTTGCAAAAAAAAAAACTAGTTAACCCTTTTTAACAAGAAAACAAGCCCGAGGATATGGTTGATAGCGATCTGCTAGGATAAACCCAAGACTGGGACTCCAACATTCTTTATAAGAGTAATTATTGTTGTATTGATATGATTCAGTATTGTTGTATGGTACCCATCTGCTAGGATAAGGGTACGCGGATTGCTAGTTCGTGCAACTTGCAAGGATGGGGTACTAACAAGTGTAACATTCCATTGAGAATATACTAATTTACCATCGTTTCAGTAATTTGACCCTTGTAGTATTATACATGAAGATTAAAACTGCGCAAAATAAACTGTGCACCACCACCAAAAATAGCAAATGTTCTGATTGCCTTAACTGAAAGAAGATCTCAACTATACTCCCCGTCGCTTGCTATCAACACTTGGCTCAAACTAATTGTATGCATGCATCTCTCTTTATCTCTTAATAGTTTTAAATTCAATGAATATAATCAAGATATTATAATTGAATACAAATATTTAATGCTCCCGCAGGTTGACACATGCCCTTGAAATCATGGCAGAGGAGATATCTTGTGGTGACCCTGCCTATTGAATACAATGAACAAGGCATAGTTGACAACCTTATTGAAAACAATGGTCGTCAAGAAGTTCCAGAGCGTGAACCCAGCACTACAAGTGCACGACAATGTAAAGTACCACTACAATTCCAAAATGTTCCTGTTAGCCAACAATTCTCACGACAAAATCATCAAATTCGTAGGTCTCATCCAGCGGGAAGATGCGATCATGATCATTTACGAGTATCCGGTGAAAGGCAGCCTTGACTACTTGCTGCATGGACGGTGGAGACCGGTCGACCTCTAGGCTGGCTGCAGAGGAAGGCCATCTCCATCGACGTGACGTGGCCAAAGGAATCTGCAACTTGCACCTTGGAGGCAACAAACCGGTTATCCACCACAACATCAACTCCAACAACATCTTGCTTGATCAGGACTTCAAGGCAGTGATAGCCAGTTTTGGCGTCATGAAGGTGAACATGGCTGGGCTCAGCCAACAGTTGCCAGTCACGGACCTACCTCCTTGTAACTTTGGGTACACAGCTCCAAGTACGCTGGGAAATCAACGCATGCAATATATCTTAACTACCTTGCTCTTTTAATTGGTGCTCCCTCCGTTCGAAATTACTTGTCATAAAAATAGATGTATCTACAACTAAAATACATCTAGATACATTCATTTCTTCGACGAGTAATTCCGAACGGAGGGAGTACTAACTAACAATTGATTAATTGCAGAGTATGGGAAAGCGAAGAACCAGGTGACGGAGAAGGCAGACATATACAACTTCGGAGTGCTGGTGCTAGTACTAGTCACAGCGCGGGTGACCAATGGACCTGGAATGATGGTCTATTGGCAATTTGGGCACAGAAGAACTACAATCAACCGATGGCAAACAATCTAAAAAAAGCTCAAGATTACTGTGGACAAGGGCATCCCTGATCAAGCACGATACATGATGGAGATGGTGACCATGTTCGGTTGGGCATGGATTGCACCGTCACAGATCCGCAGGAAAGGCCTTCAATGCTGAAGGTTCTAGAATGACTCCGCCATGGGCGCTCTCCATTCTATGGCATCCTCACCTTCTACTTACCGTGAGTTCACCTGAAATCTTACGAAGTTTTTGCCAATTTGTTTCATTGGTTGACGTCCTGATCTGTGGTGTGCTTAAGCCTACTACTATGGGTATTTGATTGGGGCCTTTGCTACATTTTGACTAGCATGGGAATCCCTTGTTAGGACATAAAAACCGTGGCGATGAACTCGGCGTGGCTGGTACGTGTATGGGCGCGCACCGGGCACGTCGGGTGCATCGGGTTCACGGGCTAGGTGTGCGTGTGTGAGCGTGTGTGTGTTGCACGGGGTGACCAAGCACTCGCGCACAGTAGGCGTAGGAATACAAGGCAGGCAGTTAGCTAGCTATACGGCGATCTCGCGCACGTCCGTTGGAGCTGGCGCGAGCTGCGCGCGGGAACGCGTCGTAGCGGAGCGAGGCGTGCAGATCGTGGGCGCGAGAAGGCAGGGAGTGAGGGTGCGTGCCCGGTCACTTGCCTGGGTATAAAGCTGTATGGTTACGTTGTACTGGGGCCTGCAATTGAGTTCGTGCTCAAGATAAAAAGGACGCCGTTCGTGCGGCTGTGGCGTTCGTGCGCCAGGAAACTTCCTGTGTCCCTTTTCTTCTTCTTTCCCTGATCGTTTGACGAGAGTGCAGAGAGCCAGGGAGAGGTAGGGCTACGGCCAGCTAGGGCAGGAGCCGGGCTACTCCAACATCCCTTGGGTGCTTGTTTTTCGGAAATGTTAACGCACACACGTGTGGGCGTTTGCACATCGCCCACACGCCTCCATCACCACTCATTTTGCCACGTATGAATAGATGACATCAGCAGAATTTTTTTTAGTTTTCGGCTTAAAAATGTTGTATCTCCTAAATAAAAAGCAAACTAAAAATCCGTTTTCACCATTAAATCCGTCTCGACGAGATCTTCAAAACTAGACCCCATGTTGATATGTTTCGACGATTTTTTTTTTTTGGCCAGAAGTTGCCACGATGTTTACACTACAGTTGCCGTAGGGCTTAAACTAAAGTTGCCATATGGCAATTTTAGTTTGTAGATCATGGCAATTTTAGTATTTTGATGATGGCAACTCCAGTACTTTGACCATGAAAATTATTTTTTGTATGAACCATGGCAATTTTACGTGCATGTATCATGGCAATTTTAGTTTATGGTTCATGGCAAGTCTAGTTTCTTAATTTCCCGTTTTATAAATGTCAAAATTTACTTTTAAATGTAGAAGAAAATAGCTGAAACATATCATGGCAACTTCAGTGTAAACATCATGGCAATTCATATGCAATAGACATGGCAACTTTTAATCCAATTTTTTTTTCGTCAAAACATATCAACATGGGATCTAGTTTCGAAGATCTCCTCGCGAAAGATTTAATGGTGAAAACGGATTTTCAATCGGATTTTTCGTTTAAGAGATAAAACATTTTAAAAACTGAAAATCCAAAAAAATTTCTGCATGCATGCATGCGATGACGTGGCAATCTGTTTACATTAGAGATGTGTGATGCGTCTCGCTTCTTGCCACACGTGTGGCAGTTAGCGTGACCCTTGTTTTTCTAGTTGTCCTGCGCAAGTTGGTTTGAGCCCTAAGAAGATGTCGATGACGGCAACGTATCCTCGTGATCTACGACCCAATTTGACAAAAAAAGATGAATTATCAAACATGCAATAATTAGACATAATATGCATTATCTATTAGAAAATAGAAAAAATGATAACTTATAGTAATAACTGCATAATTATACTCCTCGCAAAAAAATGCACAATTATACAGAAATATAGAATATTATAATGCACATTCAATACCATCCATAAACAGTGCTGCCGGATGTCTAGGGCTCCCATTCTCATGCTTCCTTCTCCATCACACATGCCATTGATATTTTTTTTTCATGATATGGCGCTTGTACATGAACCGAGGAAAACTAATAGCAACTAGGGCACTCGACCATGCCATGTTTTATCCGATCTCATCCCAAATCCTAGATTTAGCCAACTCGAGTGATGTCGATGCCAACCAATTGTGTGAATTTAGTCAACCTTGTCTTTCCATTTACAACTAAATTCTACATGCCATTCGATTAAATGCTCATCGGAAATAGAGAGAGATACTTCCAGATACGAGATATCATGGGGCGAACACGTGGCGCTAGAAATTTGGTGGGAAACATGCGACAGGAGAGATATGGTAGGAAAACCTCGGGGGGGGGGGGGAGGGGGGCATAATGGCAGAAGAAATCGGGCGGGAAACACAATGGCCAAACAAATCGGGCAGGAATCGCATGACATGAGAAATTATGTGGAAATTTCCGAACATGAGAAACTGCACGGGAATCATGCAACATTAGAAATCTGGTGGGAAAATTTCTAGCAGAAAACATACGGCTATGAAAATCTTGTGGGAAATACACGGGTAGGAGAAATCGTGCGGGAAAGACATGACGCGAGAATTGGATGGAAAACTTTTGAGGCAAAAACTCTGAATTGTACTAAAACATCAACTCTTTTCAATTGTACGCCGTGATATAAAAAAATGTATGTTTCTAAAAACAATACAAATTTCCGAGGGGGCCATTGCCCCCTCCCTCCAAAAAAATCCTCATATTATTAACTTTGAATCCCTTACTAATTTTCAATTGCACGCCTTTGTAGTTTGCCAACACATTGCTATAGGATTTAAAGAAGAGAATGTGCTGACGGGTTGGTCGTGGCCGGTTGGTATTTTCAATTGTGCGCCCTTGTCGGTTTTACCATTTTTCTCTCCTTATTTACGCTCTTTCTGTTTGTTCTTTATTTGCATTTTCATTAAAAACATGTTGACTCTTTTAGTACATGTTGTGAATTTTTTGTATACACACAGAGCATTTTTTATATGCATGAAATTTTGTCAAATGCATGATGAACACTTTTTAAGAACAGTTTTTAATACATGTTAAACATTTTATAAAAACACTTAAAACAGTTTTAATACACATTGTACTTTTTTTAATACATGTGAAGCATTTTTCATATAAACATCAAACAGTTTAAAAAAATACATGAGGAACTTTTTTTAAAATAATACATGTTGAAAATTTCTTTCAAATACACGTTGAACATTTTTCAACACATGATGAAAATATTATTCAAAAATATCGTTAACAAAATTTATAAAACATGTCAACATTTTAAAATGTCCCAAACATATTTTTCTCACAATTGTTATTATGCAATTGACATTTCGTGCATATCACCTAGGCGGCGGTCGAGCAAATGCGGGGCTCCCTTGGATTCTATTGGGTTGGCCATGTAGTTGAGTCCGGTTTTGTGAAGGTTTCATTCAATTTTTTTTCCTTTTTTTCTCTACATTTTCATGTACATTTTACTTTTATTTAATTTTATTATTTCTAATTAGCGAATATTCTCAAAATGCCTCTGTTCGCCCGTCCGCTTCTACCAAGCTGCAGACGAATCATGATCCCAGGCGCTGCAGACGAATCACGATCCCTCCAGGTCAAGCTCCTGATGCACTGGCACATATGACATCCCTCCAAGTCCTTGATTTGTCAGATAATCGTAACTTGGGGACAATGACTACAAGCTTCAAAAACCTATGCAGCCTGAAAATTCTGGACCTTTCTTGGTGTCAAATTGTTGGAAATATAAAGGATATTATAGGGAGGATGCCACAGTGTCCCTTGAACAAACTGCAAGTGTTGCGTTTGGGCTTCAACAGTATTACCGGAATCATACCGGATCAGACAGCACACTTGACTAGCTTGCTTACTCATTCTTGACATATCCGTGAACAATCTAGCTGTAGGCATACCACGAGGTGTGGGGCTGCTCTCTAGTTTAAGCATCCTTGATCTCTCTAACAACAATCTCAGTGGACCTGTGCCATCTGAGATTGGCATGCTCGGTAATTTGACCATAATGGACCTTAGAAATAACAATCTACGGGCATGTGTCATCCGACATCGGTATGAAGACTACACTGAAGAACATTTTACAAGTCTAACAAGGTTAAAGGTGCTGAATTTAAATGGGAATTCTTTGAGGATTACTGTTGGTCCCGATTGGATACCACCCTTCAGATTAGAACACATAGATCTTGGCTCTTGCCAGCTGGGCCCTTCAACTCCTGCATGGCTTCAGTTCCAAGTGGACATTCTCTATATGGATATATCAAGCACGGGTATAGTTGATAGGCTTCCTGAATGGTTCAGCACTACATTTGCAAAGGTCATTGATCTGGACATCTCCAAGAATGAAATCAGCGGCATGTTGCCAACAAACATGGAATTCATGTCACTGCAAAGTTTCTGTATCAGTTCAAATAAACTAACTGGTGAAATCCCCAACTTACCAAGAAATATTTCCTTCCTGGACATGTCTGAAAACACTTTATCTGGAAATTTGCCATCAAACATTGGGACTCCACCTTTGAGGTCATTAGCGCTTCTCTCCAATCAAATAACTGGTCGTATTCCTGAATCTCTTTGCAAAGCGGAAGACTTGGTTGTCTTGAAATTAAGCAGCAATCTTTTCGAGGGACAACTTCCTCAGTGTTTTGGGGTGAAGCACATTGACTTTCTCATGTTGAGTAACAATAGATTCTCTGGCAACTTCCCAACGGTTCTAAAAAATTCGACACAATTGAAGGCTCTAGATCTATCACATAATAGTTTTTCCGGAAGGTTGCCATTGTGGATTGGAGATTTGGTTGAATTAGAATTTCTGCGGTTGAACCAGAATATGTTTTCCGGAGAAATCCCAGCCACCATCTCAAATCTTAGTCGCCTTTGTTGGATAATGAGCAACTAGATTCACTAAGGGCCAAAGGCCATTACATATACATGTGTGTCAAAGTGCAGAAAACCCCTTATAGAACGGGGATATACCGAAAAGGGACTATACACATCTAACACCCCCCCTCAAACTCATGGTGGATCAACAACACTGAGTTTGGAGAGGAAAAAGGTATCTTTGTGCTCGAGTGCGGGCCTTCGTGAAGAAGTCACCAAGCAGTAACTCGAGGGCACATAGTGAAGGGCAAGAATCGATCTGCACAAACAGCCCGCACAAAGTGGGCATCCACACCGATGTGCTTGGTGAGCTCATGCTTCACCGGTCACGCTGCATATCTTGATAGCACCGATACTATCGACGAGAAGGGAGTCGAGGTAGGAGCCGACACACCAAAGTCCTCAAGTAACCATCGCAACCAGATCACCTCGGCCGTCAACATAGCCATGTCTATCTTGCTGTTACGCGCCCTGACATCTCGTATCCCGTTCACATCCTGAGTCAGTTTGTTTCAGCCCCCACCTCTGTCCACTATAGTCACCTACTCCGTGTTCTACGATATCTTCGTGGCACGATCTCTCAGCGCCTTTTCTTTCCTCGCTCCAGTTCTCTTGAGCTCCAGGCTTGCTCTGATACCATGTTGGATAATGAGCAACTAGATTCACTAAGGGCCAAAGGCCATTACATATACATGTGTGTCAAAGTGCAGAAAACCCCTTATAGAACGGGGATATACCGAAAAGGGACTATACACATCTAACAGCCTTCACCATCTGAACCTAGCAGGTAATGGCTTATCAGGTGCCATACCGGGGCATCTGTCAAATGTGACGGCCATGACAAGAAAGCTTGACTCAGATATTTTTGACGTTTCTTTGCAAATGATCCGTCCATATTATTTTTCCTCTGTGGTCGTCAAGGGACGTGAACTTGATTATGGTATTGACATTTTGGGTTTGGTGAGCATTGACTTATCTTTCAACCAATTAACTGGGAGAATACCAGAAGAAATAGCTGCCCTTGATGTGTTGATGAACTTGAATCTATCATGGAACCAGTTGACCGGGAAAATCCCAAATAAACTTGGCGCCTTGCAGGCTTTGGAATCACTTGACCTCTCAAGGAACATGCTTTCTGGTGGAATCCCTCTAAGCCTGTCAGATTTAAACTATTTGAGCTACTTGGACTTGTCTGATAACAATCTAACAGGGAGAATACCATCAGGACGTCAGCTCGACACCCTCTACAACCAGCAACCTTTCATGTACAATGGCAACAATGGTCTTTGCGGGCCTCCTCTTCCAAACAGTTGTTCGGGAAAGAATGTAACAAGGCAAGATTATCAAAAAAGGAATGAGTATTCCTTTGAGCCAATGACCTTTTATTTTGGACTCACTCTAGGATTTATTCTGGGTCTCTGGGTGGTGTTCTGCATCTTGTTGTTTAAGAAAGCATGGAGGATTGCTTATTTCTGCCTGATTGACCACACATATGATCAGATATATGTGTTTGCCGTTATCACATGGAAAAGCTGGGCCAGAAAGGGAACTACAAATTGAGTAAGAAGAGCTCCGAAGAAGGATGAAGCAGCATATTAGGCTGAGATTTTTATTTCCTTGAAGTTGATATAAAGGATATTGATGATTTGTAATTGTTTATATGTGTATTTGCTACTGCTCAGATGTTGTGCTGATTGTTGGTTCCATAGTTTCATGGTTTAGAGTTTCACAGTTGGCATAGCTTGTATGGGACTCCTGTATTTCCTTGCTTGAAGTTATTGTAATGTATATTGATTATTCCTTCTAGTTAATGTAAAGGATATTGTAAAGGATGATTCCTAATTGTTGTATATGCTTGTATGATAATACTTTTGAATTCCTGTATTTGCTATTGTTCAGATGTTTGTGTTGACTGGTTGTTCCGTAGCTTCATCGTTTGGAGTTTCACAGTTGGCGTAGCCTGTATGGGACTCTGTTTTTCTGTTATCTAGTAGAGTACTGGATGCGAGTAAGAGGACAGTTAATGTAATAATACCAGCGAGCGAGCTAGGAGCTTCAGCCCACGCCAGTCTGCGAGTCATTGGCGAGTCAAAGTACATTTCTTCATACGCAACGACAGCCAACAAAGTGCATACACTTCACTGAGAACCTTCAAGCACAACAAGCGCATCATCACCAACTAATTAAAGAAGGAGGCCAGGCCATATAGGGCATGTTTGTTTCATAAGTCCTAGGACTTTTTTAAGTCCCAACTTATAAGTCATAAGTCCCTGCCTGTTTGTTTACACCGACTTATAAGTCCCGAGTCCCTGACTGTTTGTTTACAGGGACTTATAAGTTGATAAAACACTTGTTCACATACCCATTTTTCATACAAACGAATTATAGAATAGTGACAACCGAAATAACACTTGTTCATACAAACGATTAACACTTGTTGATAAGAACCATAATAAGAATGTGTACATAACAACCGAGATAAAATAAATTACATAAGCGAATAACACTTGTTCATAACACTTATTCATACAAACGATTAACACTTGTTGATAAGAACCGAAATAAGAGAGTACATAACAACCGGGATAAAAGAAATTACATAAGCGAATAACACTTGTTCATATCATTGTTGTTTCAAGGACCACAACCCATCAGCGACCCAAGCTCTGAATTGATTCATAGCAGCACTGTCCGTCTCATTTGTTGAATCATTTGTTGTGGTCGTTGGCATAGACAATGATACATAATTTTCATCTTCATCACACTTGTCGAATTCTATATCGGGCAGTTGGCTTTGTCTAATAAAATTGTGCAAAGGCAACGCAAGCCACAATGATTTTGCTTTGTTTAATTTGTGGATAACTAGGCAAGTGAAACAAAATCCTCCACTTGTTCTTCAAGACTCCAAAACACCTCTCGATGACATTTCTAAGTGAAGAATGGGTGAAATTGTAGTGTTCCTTTTTCCTCTAGGCATTGTGCCATCACGGTACTCCGGAAATGATAGGTTAAACCCTTGTATGGTGCAAGATAACCCGGTCTATTTGGGTACCCGAGTCCACAAGATAAAACTTATTAGGTGGAGGTTTTGGAAACTTGTCACCAAATCTGGATCGTGCATCATTGAAGACCCTCATGTCATGCATCGATCCTCGCCAACCAGCTAGGACAAATGTGAATCTCATATCAAAGTCACACACACACATCACATTCGACTCTTCTCCTTATGTACATTCCTATCTTTGGGTAGCAGTGGCAACTGGTACCACAACTTGTATGTGTGTCTCATCTATTGCACCAATGCAATTATCCATAAATGGTGCATACTTTCTAGATCTTAATTTCGAATGCACATTTCTGAATTGACGATCTACTGGCCTGATGATGTCTATTGCAAGCTTGATCAGACACTCCAAAACCTTATCAAACTTCCTTACAATTGTGTCCAATGACCTAACAAATCTGTTTTCTGCTTGTCTTAGAGATTGAGGGGAACCCACTATCCAAAGAAACAGGCCCAGACACTCAACTGATGACATTTTTTTAGTGGACTTCAAACCATAGGAATCAACTAGCACACTATGCAATTTTTCAAACACCGGTCTGTGCATTCTAAACATGTTGTAACAAGCAGTTTCGTTGCCTAGTGTTGTCATAACCCAATCATGCCCAGATTGTCTTGGTACTCTTCTAGGTCCTTTGTTACCGTAAGAGTCCAAGTAGTACATACCAATCATGCAGGCCATCTGCATCATTCTTCTCTTCCTTTTTGGTGCATGAACAACATCGGTGCTTCATCATCACCGATGCTCCCATCATCACTGCTGTCATCATCCTGAAACATGCAAACATTAGTATAACTTCTTCATTATGCACCACCTCATCAACTTGAAAACATTAGCACATGCAAATGAAACACAGTAACACGCATTCATCATTTAACAAGTTCACACAGCACAGGTCCATTACATAGGTATATTATTAAAAGGACAAACATGATCACTACTACACTAGGACAACTTCTTCATCACGCACCACCTCTTCAACCAAGTGAGCCTAGCCTGATCACTTGAAATGTTCTGAAATATGACTCTGTTCGCCTCATCTGCAAACAATTGAGTTGCCATGAAGTACTCAACACTTGTTTCTTCTGCACCACATTGAAGCGCCAAGCTAGCGACAATGAGTAATGGACTCCTTAGTGTTGTTTGCTTTCTTCTCTTTTGCCTTGTCCTTTGCTTCCTGCCTTTTGTTTGCATACTCAGTGATCATGTCAGAAGTGTTCTCACTATTCATAGTATTGATGAGCCCTGTCATTAGTTTCACCATTGGGCTCTTGTGTTTCTTGCACGGGCTTGAAGTCGATTGTTCACCGCCGCTGCTTCCCCTCTTCCTGCTGGTGGTGCTCATTGGACTCTCCTCATTTGCATCATCGGCAACAACATATTCTTCTTCATCTTCATCTATGGGCACATAAGCTGTTGATCCATCAACTGCCACACCTTGAAATAGCTCTACTAGCATATCCAAATACTCAGGATTGCCACCCTTGAATTTTCTGACATCTGGTCTCTCCTGCAACATTAGTTAGGTAATTAGGACAAGGCTAAATAATGTAACCAAGTGTGAGCAATTCAGATGTAATTTGCAGAATAATGTATGTACCTTAATTGCTTTTTTCCACCATTCATTCGATGCGGATATAGCTCCATCTCCAGTTCGACCACATCCAGTTTGCTGGTCCAACCACACCCAAGCAGTATAGTGGCTCTTGAGTCTAGTTATGCAATTTTTGAATTGCTTGGTAGTATGGAGGAGGCCAGCACGCTCATAAAATTTTTTCTTCATGTTATTGTATGCTCTACTTGTCCAAGTACCATTCACACAGTGCCCATCCCTAGCTTCCTCACATGCGATGTTACAAAATACAGTAATATGCTCGTCTGTCCAATCAGCCTTGGCAATGTTTTTCTAAACAAAAATAACAAGTACACAATTCAAACAAGTACACAATTGAGCTGGTTCAAATTCTACAGCAAGGTATACCATTGAACACACCACTAGCTAGCATATAAAGAAGATGAATTTGCATCATGTGACAGAAACCTAACTATGTGTAGTAATTAGAATTATACCTCTCCAAAAGCAAATTCCTCATCTTCATCTTCAAAAAAATACCTTCATTCTCATCAACATCTTCTGAAGATGCAGCAGTTGATGACACACGTTGCTTGCCCGCAGCTTTTCCTCTACTGCCGGCCGATGAGGACACGTGGGCTCCACGTACACCGCGTCCAGTGACCTGCGCCATGGCCCTCCCACGCCCTATCACGCCTCCCTCAACGGCAGATGCGCTTGGGCATTTAACGGACGCAGTGAGAGCCGGCTCGGCCTCCGAAGTTGAGAGACCGTGCTCGGCCTCCTCCGCCCTGAGGCACGAGCCTCCCACGACCAGCTCCAGTAGGAGGAAGACCATGGCCGGCGGACTGGTTGAAGAGGAGTTGCTGGTACGAGCCCAACTCCGGGAACTCGTCGACGTTGTGGTTGAGATCCAAGAATCCCATTCCCCTCCCGAGATTTCCCCCGGCGGATGAGCCCTGCGATGCGTGATGAGTCGCGTTGAACTGAGACAAGAAAGGGTTCCCGTCCTCCTCACCATCGGCCATGGCGGCGGCGGCGCTGGCTACGGGCGCCGGCGGCGCAGGCTACAGGCGGCGGCGGCGGCGCTAGCTGGCTGGCGGCGGCGGCCAGCTCTTGGCGGCGCATCTTGCTGCGGCCGCAGAAGGGGAAGGAGCGGAGGGACAGAGGGAAAGAGATCGTGCGATGCGGGGAGGAGAGCGACGCGCGGGGGGAGAGCGACGCGCGGGGGAGGTACGACGCGGGGAAGGTGCGATGCGGGGGGCCCAGGTGCGATCGATAAGTCCCAATAAGCTCCTCTGGGAGAGTCTTTTCCAATAAGTCCCAAATCACCACAATAAGTCCCCATAAGTCCCTTCCGTTTGGTTTAGGTGGGACTTATTGGGACTTATTTAAGTCCCTAGACCCATAAGTCCCTGGAAACAAACGGCCTCATAGAATGTATGGATAGCCACGACCATCATACCTCACCTGAATCAGCAAGTCAAGCTTCATAGTCTCCAAGGAAAGGGAGAAAAACCAGCAGCAGTGTAATAGGCCAGAAAGGGTGGGTTCATCATCACTGTTGTTGATAAGTAAGCGTATCCATCCTTAACTTGCACAACATTGATATCTAGCGGAGGGATTGACCAGTGCATGCCTTGTGGTGGCCTCTGTAATGCGGTCGATTTCGGCACCCAAAGAGACTGCCTTGTGCGGTGTCCAGCAGCTCTGAATGATGGAATTAATCTTGACATGTAGCTTGTGCACGTATGTGTGAATGGGTCATGCGGATCCTGGGGCGTACGTGCATGTAGCTGGTTGTTGTTGCATGTATTCTGTTTTGGCCGGGTCGTTTGGATGCTGAGAAGGCTACGGAGGCTTGACCGTGCATGTAGGTAGTGGGTTGCTAGCTGCATGTAGTTTGTTAGCTCTGGTGAGTTAGTTGCCTTGAGAAAATGTCTGATAGGATAAGTGAGCAGTGGCCGGTAGGCCGGGCCATCCGCATCATGGAGTTGTTCCAGGACGTGGGAGTAGTGGTGTGAGTGCATGGCACAAGGTGCTTGAGTCCTGTGTATATATACTGCTATCAGACAATGAAAGGCGGCCGTGAGGGCTGGATACACAATGTAGCCACGGTGGGCATCAAGGAAGTTTCTCTTGGCAAAGCCATTTTGGTCTTCTTCCTTGGTGCATGTGTGTGTGCATGCGTGTGTAGAGTTCGTCACCATGTGTGAGAGTTGTGAGGAAGAAAAAGAAGGGCGCTGCGGCGAGTAGGCGGCGCCAACACTGAATCCCATCCCGATCCACGCTACAGGTCCAAACCTGGAGGAGGAAATCAGCAGATGCATGAACAATACAGAGTCCACCATCCTTGGTCTCCCCAGCCTTGCAGTAGTTGTGCCACTCCACCATCGCTTGAGCGGGTAGATCCACAGTGGTGACATCCATGGCCCCCGCGGTGTCGATCTTTACCATGCGTGCTTCGCCATCGTAAGGCCAGTAAACGGAGCCACCCACCATCGTGCTGGTACTGTACTTTAGGCTGTTGTTTCCGCTGATTTCCACCCACGGGTTGACGGCCCAATCCCACATCTCGGACGAGAAGACGGCGGCCTAGAAGCATCAGCGCATGACGCAGACCACGCGGAATGACGACGGCTTCTCGCTGAAGGACAGGAGGTGGAACCGGGGGGCTTTTCAATTAAATAATGAACCTATTCTTTAGCATAAGCACATGCTAGGTCAGCTGGCTGGGGCTTAGAGCATCTCCAGCCGCGCCCCCAACAGGCTCTCCTCGAGCGTTTTGTTGCGCGGCGCCCAAAACGGCCCGATGGCCGCCCAAGCCCGTTTTCGCGGCTCCGGCGAATTTGGCGCCAGCAGACCAGCGAACCGGCGCACAATAGGCGCTGGGCGCCGCCTGGCTTAAAAGCGCGTGCGTCCGCTCTGTCGGCGAGATGAGCGCCTCTTCCCGCAGTTTCTACCCGCTTTTCCCCCAGTTCCCTCCCATTTTCTCATATCCTCCCGCCATTCTCTCTCCAGCTCGCCTCCCAGCCGGCCGCCATGCCACCGAAGAAGTACGTTGTTCCCCGCGCCGCGGCGACCCCGACCACCTCCGTTGCCCAGCCGAAGCAGAGGAAGCCGAGGGCGCCGCCGTCAAAGCCGCCAGGCATGACAAACGCCGATTGGAGGGTAGAAGTACAGCGACGGGGGCCGTCACCGCCGACCGGCGGAACAGGGCCCTCGCCAAGAAGGCCCACGACAACGCGGCGCGCACAGCCGCCGCTGCCGCTGCCGCTTCCGCGGACCAGGCCGAGGCCGAGGCGGCGCGCGCGGGGATGATGAATCCCCCCGGCAACCACGCGCAGTAAGCGCCATGGGGCCATCAAGGTGTCGGGTCTCCGACGCCGCAGCCATGGGGATCGCCGGGCTACGCCGACGGGGACGTGCACGGTGGGTTCAACCCAAATGTCACGTTCCCCCATGGACACCCGGCCCAGCGCACGCCCTCGCCTGCCTTCACCGGCGTGCAGTACCCTCCATACAACTACTCGCCGCCCGCGTACGCGTCCTCCCCGACGCCTCCTCTCCGCCGTTGTGCACTGCCCTTCTCGCACCTCGGCGACGCCGACGAGACCGAGGCTGACATGGACGACATCATCCACTAGTAGAAAAGGGGGCAATGGTCCAGGCCGGGTCAGCCCATTAGTCCCGGTTCAGTCCAGAACCGGGACCCATGGGGGCATTGGACCCTGTTCGTGAGCCCCGGGGGCCGACCGGGCCACGTGGGCCATTGGTCCCGGTTCGTCTGGACCTTTTGGTCCCGGTTGGTGGGACGAACCGGGACCAATGGGCCTCGCTCCTGGCCCACCATCATTGGTCCCGATTGGTGGCTTGAACCGGGACCAAAGGCTACCCTTTAGTCCCGGTTCATGCCACCAACCGGGACCAATGAGGTGCCTATATATACCCCCTCGCGTAAGAGCAGAGCACACTGCTCTGTTTTTTCTGGCTGCCGAGGGGGAGAGGGCTTGGTGGTGCTCTAGTTCACCTCCTATGCACACAAGGTGTTCGATGGAATGCCCGAGCCACACTACTTAAGCTTTCTCCTCTCCAAGCTCGACCTCCAAACTCCATTTTCCTCAATATTTGTCTAGGTTTAGCGGTCCGTCACGCCCCGTCCCCGTCTTCACCACCGTCGATCACCCGCGCCGATCTCATCGCCGGCACCACCGTGATGAGCCTCTTGTTCTTATCTTCTTTCTGAAAGGAAAAATATTCTTACTTGTATGTTTAGATAGATACTTGTATTATTTTCTTACTTCTATTATTGCATCTTATATAGTGCGATGGTTTTGGTATTCACCCCCGTCGGCCCTCGTCCTGTCTATGATTCGGATGTGGTATATATTATCTTTTCATAACTATTGGTTCATTTGTTGTTTATGAAAATTATGCCGACCAACGTGAGATAGATTTTATTTATCTAGGAGGTTGTTGAACCGGAAATTCCAACCGACCCTATTGTCGAGAGGTTAAATTTAGTTGAAAAAGAAAACAATTTCTTGAAGGAAAAAATAAAAAAATTAAGGAGGAGAAGATGATATTGGAGTTGCATGTTGCGGATGTCGTCTATGATCACAAGATCAAGATGGATGCAATGCGCTTGAAGATTAGAAAGATTAGAAAATATGCCATTCATACCGAGGCTTGGTATCATTATACAGTTGGATCAGTTGTTACCTTGATTGCGATTATGATCGCATTTGTTTTCGCATTGAAATGTTTTACATAGTTTCAATGTATGGTTTAATTAATTAGATGCTCTGGAGAGCTATATGTTGTTAGATGAGAACTATGTATGTACTTTGGTTTTAATGTGATGATGAACCTCTATTAATTTGGTCACTTATTTATCTATTCATGATGTTCTGTATTGGTTTTTGACACACTTAATTATATATATAATGCACGCGGATGAACCAGCAATGGATGTACGGTGACAGACACACCTCCGAGTACATTAAGGGCGTGCATGAGTTTCTCGAAGCGGATGAGACAAACAAGCAGAATGGTTTTATGTGTTGTCCATGCATTAAATGTGGGAATACGATGTCTTACTCTGACCGCAAAATCCTTCACACCCACCTGCTTTACAAGGGTTTCATGCCACACTATAATGTTTGGACGAGGCACGGAGAAATAGGGGTTATGATGGAAGACGGCGAAGAAGAAGACTACGATGACAACTATGTGCCCCCTGAATACAGTGATGCTACTGAACATCAAGAGGAACCAGACGATGTGCACGATGATGCTGCAACGGGCGAGGCTGCTGAAGATCAAGAGGAACCAGACGATGTGCCCGATGATGAGATCTCCGCCGGGTCATTGTCGATGCAAGGACGTAATGCGAAAGTCAAAAGGAGAAGCTGAAGTTCGATCGCATGTTAGAGGATCACAAAAAAGGGTTTTACTCCAATTGCGAAGATGGCAACACAAAGCTCGCTACCGTACTGGAATTGCTGCAGTGGAAGGCATAGAATGCTGTGCCTGACAAAGGATTTGAGAAGCTACTGAAAATATTGAAGAAGAAGCTTCCAAAGGATAACGAATTGCCCGACAGTACATACGCAGCAAAGAAGGTCGTATGCCCTCTAGGATTGGAGGTGCAGAAGATACATGCATGCCCTAATGACTGCATCCTCTACCGTGGTGCATACAAGGATCTAAAAGCATGCCCGGTATGCGGTGCATTTCAGTATAAGATCAGACGAGATGACCCTGGTGATGTTGACGGCGAGCCCCCCAGGAAGAGGGTTCCTGCGAAGGTGATGTGTTATGCTCCTATAATACCACGGTTGAAACGTCTGTTCAGAAACGGAGAGCATGCCAAGTTGATGCGATGGCACAGTGAGGACCGTAAGAAAGACGGGAAGTTGAGAGCACCCGCTGACAACCCCACTTTATTATTGCCTCTAGGGCATATTTCCTTCAGAAGAGTGGGTAAGAGAGTGGGTCATACGAGCCAGCCGTCACATGTATACCGTGCCTCTGGTTGTCATTCCCGCAAAGTGTAATCCTACGATCGAACCTCTTCGCTAGGTCAGTGCCCTCCACCCAAATTGCAGCGACCTCAGATGACAGAGGTCTATTATACTTTCATTGGTCTAGCCTCTGGTCAGTGTTGAGGTCTATCCTGTAGTCGTCGAGGTTGTACCTGTGCGCACCCAAACTCCTAAACTGCTGTGAGTACGGGTTTTCCCTGAGTATGTCCACTAACTTTCTGACGACATCCTGGTCTAATTGCTTGGTGGCAGCCTTGCGATGGGTTAGGCCTGGGTCGTCGTCGTAGAAGTACAACTGTAGATGCTCTGGACGGGATGTTGGCCCGAAGGAATGAACGTTGTGGTAGATGGTGCCGTGTGCCCGAAACATGTACACCCCAAACTTCATATTTGTGTAGCTTTCATCGAGGCTGACGCCGAGGGTTGTGAAGGAGAAGTGGCCGTTGAAGAACCGTATGTTCTCCCGAAAATGCCTAGAGTCCGCATCAGTGCTAGACTAAAGCCTCATGAGCTCCGGGATGGGTTCCGGTTGCTTCAGCTGGATCTGCCCACTGCGACAGCAGAATCCCGGGGCCTCGGACTCAAATTTCTTGGCCTTGCAGTGGGCGCAGTTCACGGCGTGCTTCAGGATGTGTGTGTTGTCTGGGAGGTTTGAGTACACATAGTCCAGTGGATCATGGTCGACATAGTTATTGTGACTTGAGTCTTCCAATTCGTCGTGCTCCATGTCATCAGCATCTGAGCCTGCAAACAATGTTTCTAATAAGTGTGATACCCCCAACATGTGGATCACACTCAAGCGGGTGTACATACCTTCACCAGCAAACAGGTAATATTTATAGTCAAAGAGGTCATCAGGATTGGCATTATCATTCATGAGACCATTGAGGTAAGCGTCCATGTCGTCTGCCCAGGTGCCAAACAACACAAATGAGGGTTCAGTCTCAAGGGACGATCGGAGAGTAAGTATGGGGGTTGTTACCTTCACTTCTGATCGTGTAGTCCGGCGTGCTAGATGATGTTGAGGCACCGTTTGCTTCAACTACGGTAGGTTGTCCCGTTGAGTTAATCTCCGATGTGGAGATGGTCTTGACGGTTCGGGTATTCGCCCTACCTACAAAGCTTGCATTACGACGATCTAGCAGAGCCTTCCTCTCACCACGTGGCACCTGCAAACATGATTTTCGCTTGCCAATTTTGTCCTGATGCTTATTCGCCGCCATACTTCCCTTGCAAGCTCGCTCTCTCATCCTACGTTGAGCTCTGGACCCATGACTCTGCTCGGGGGAGCCATAATCCGCTTTTGTTACCGGATCACTGGTTTGCAGGTCGGCATTTGGTAGGTGCTCATTGATTTTGTCGAGGTTGCCATGTACGTCACCATCACCTAGGCTGCTTAGGTATGCACCTACAACATTATCGAATCATTATAAATAACCGATGAATGACTACAAAATGAAAGATGATCATTGATGGGATAACTACCATCAGTTTCGGTGTTGCGAATATATGTGGGGGCCAACTTGTCGGTCGTGGCACGATCTATCTGTTCAATGTCAGATTGTTGTGTGATGGTTGGAAGTGTGAGAGTCGGACAATGTGCGTGAGGGTTGAAAGTGTGAGAGTTGGACAATGTGCTAGCTAGATCTGTACGTGGCATTGGGATCGATTCAGCACAAAGGGTGTTTTTCCTCCTAGCATAGTTTGCCTTTTTCTTCGCACTTGACTCCCCCTGCTCATCAAGGGTCCTGCAGTTTCGTTGTTCCTTTCGTCGCTCACGCTGCACTTGATTATTTTTTTGGAGGTTGATCATACCCTCTTCCTTTTTCTTCTGATAAGATGCTCGTCTCCGTGCGTTTCTCTACTCCCTTTGTTCTTCTTTATCACGTTGCCACCCAGCTAGTACATTGTCGTCAATGAACCCATCAATGGGAGTACTCAAAGCAGGCAACGTTGTGTCAGCATGTGACAAGGATGTATAGCTGGAGCTAGTTGGATTGGCTGGTTGAACAATAAAATTGGAACATAACCATATCATCCATGTTCAGAAAGCACGAAGCTGCAGAATGAAGTCATTCTATCCAACGATTACTTAATTTATGAACTGAAAAATTAAACACATGTACCTGATATGCTATGGGAACATTGATCAACACGTTATATCACCAAGAGGGGGTCGGGAAACACACAGAAATTCTGCTTGGAAGTTGGTCATATCCTCATCTTTTTTCTTCGGATAAGCTGCTCGCCTCCGCGTGTTGTTCTGCTCCTTTTTATCGCCTGTGAAGTTATTGTTGCTTTCTTTATCGCATTGCACCATAGCTACCATTACCTAATTTACGCTACAATTATACCAAGAATAAATTCTAGATCCGTACCTGGTATCTCATGCGAAGGCTGATGAACATTAGTGATATCGCCAAGAGGGGGTCGAGAAACATTCTGGTTTTCACTTTGGAGCTTGATCGTATTCTCTTCCTTTTTCTTCCGATAATTTTCTCGCCTTCGCGCGTTTCTCCGCTCCCTTTGGTCTTCTGTCAAGTTATTACTACATTCTTTATGATGCTTTCTGGTAGATAGCTTGGCATCATTCAGGAGTAGAGATGTTGTCTGGGAACCAGTTGGGGTAGACGCTGGTGCAAAATCTAAACCATCATGACCATGGGCATTTGGGCGGTCATCGTTTTGCCGAGATTTTGGACCTACATGAACAGAACAAACGCTAGTGGTTAGGCTCACAGAAGAATATGAACACCCATAAGCACAAGAAGGGAAGGTGTGTCCCATTGCCACATTGTCCATTGGATGTTTTTGTTTAAGATGGATCTTTGGCTGGTTTCTTTTAGAGTCAATGAACATCACATATATTTTCTTGTCTTCTGGTTGAGCTCTTTGCAATTATTCCTCCCTATATCCTTTTATATTACCATGTAAACCAGCTTATATCATTTTGTCCCTTTGTTTTTGGTAATGGTATATTTTTCCATGATTGTTGTCATTATTGTTGTCCTACATGTGTCTGTGCGTTGGGATTATATGAAGAAAAGTTGCAGCTGAATCACTATTATGGCAGAAGGGAAATCTACTGAATCACAGTCACATTTCCTAATACCCAATGACTCCAGTTCACCGTCTATCAAACTTTCATCACTACAAAACGAAACATAACCACTCAACAGCCAAAAATATCATGGATATAATAAGTTACAACATATAGGGCGATTATTATAGCAATTTTAGGAATACTATGAGTGTGGCATGGTTTAGTTTTTTTGTCAGGCATGGCTACCCAAACATTTCTGATATTGGAGAAGAAAATATTAGTCACACCTTGAACAATAATAACAACAAAACTGTACTAAAGAACATCATGTGTGCCCATAAAAGAACGTGTTCTGAGAAATTTGATATAAGACGCATTATGTTTATATATGACCCCAGCCACAAGCTTTAATTTTACTTTGCTACTGCTTTTCAACTACAATTGATGCTCTTTATTACTGGAATTCAGTTTACACCCCTGATGCTTATTCCCGTTAGTAATCTGCTTGATAATTGTCACTTCAGCCATGCATTTTCTCCATATGACTGTAGGAGCCATTCTTAGATTTGTGTTCCCAGGTTTATGACTTGCATTTTCTCCATATGAATTGCATTCCCAGGTTTATGGAGATTTGTGATGCTTAGAGAGACATGTAATAGTTTACTTTGGTGTGTGGAAATGTCATGTGTACTAGCCACCTATGTAATTGGATGTTTGCCACGTATTACACACATCCTGTTTATGTGAAACGTTTCTATTCTCTTGGCTCGGCACAAACAATTTATCGCAATGAACTGTATGCCGTATATTGCACACACCTTGATTTGTTTGACCGTTTTTTTGTGTTGCCTAATCACAAACAGTTCACCTAAGTGAACTGTATGTCGTATATCACACACACCTTGATCTGGCTGACCATTTCTTTTGTTCCGCCTAATCACAAACAATTCATCCGAGTGAACCGTATGTCGTATATCGCACACACCTTCATCTGGCTGCCTGTTTCTGTTCTTCTGCATCATCGCAAACAGTTCATTGAACTGAACTGTATGCCCTGCATCACACATGCAACTAAAATCTGAACCGTGTTTGATGCGTCCGTCATCGCAAACGTTTTGCAACTTTTTTGACGGGTTTTTTTACATCACCGTTTGTGATTATCGCATCACCCACAGTTTCGTCGAAGGGTCTCTGATCGTAGTGTCGCGTTAGCAGCATCCTGCAGTAGTTTGTAGGAAACTAATTAGCGATGATATGCAACTAAGAATCACGAGTACACAACTTAGTAGTAAGAGTAGGAAAATTAAAGAATGGTAAGTGAATTAACTAGTGCACACAATGTAAGGAAGTTGCTTATGTGTAGCCCTATAGTTACCCCATCTAGTATTAAGTTGTCTTTTAAAAAAATGTTCATCGAAATGTATCCATATGGAATCTAGTTTTGAAGTGCTCGTCGCAAAAAACCTAACGGTGAAAACGGATCTTTGTTCTGATGCTCAGTTCAAAAGTTGTAGCCTTTTGAAAAAAAATAAAATGTAATAAATTCGGATGACACCATGCATGCATGTGACTGTCCATTGTGTCGGTTGTCTCACATGGAACTAGGGGTGGGCGTTCGGTCCCCCCGAACCGTTCGGTTCGGTTCTTCGGTACTTTTTGATTTTCGGTTCTCAGAAAATATGGACCGATCGGTCTCTGCTAATTAACATAACCGAGACTTCGGTCCCTGGATCATTCGGGTCGGTCCTCGGTTCTGCACCGAACAGACCTGCTATTGAAAAAGCAAAGATGGGGCGGTGGGCTAGTGGGCGAGAATATACAATATATTATATATAGCTACTAATGCTAGCTGGTTGGCCTGAATGGCAAACTAACGTGAGAGAGACACGCATAGACGAACAACTTCCTCTCACAAAAGAAATCTTCAGATAGCCACAAACTGCACCAACAGACAACATGCAGGCTTACAGGCGATCAGACTGCAAATTTTCACATCAGGCGATCAGCTGGGTTGGCCTGTACTGCAAATTTTACATGGGCACAATAGCATTAGACTCCTTTGTCCCGAAAGACATCTAGTACAACATAAAGCATCAGATTCCCTCTTTTCAAGAAAAAGGAACAATACGCATCAGGACTAGGATCAACTCATGAACTTGGATCTGGATGGAATCAAGAATATGGCCGAATAGAATCAAATCAACTACTCCCTCCGTCCCAAAATAAGTGACTCAAAAATGACTCAACTTTGTACTAACTTTAGTACAAAGTTGACTCACTTTTGAGTCACTTATTTTGGGACGGAGGGAGTACTTACGTTGCAGTCTTGCAGGCTGGATTCGATGCAGAATTCACACAGCCGCTTGATGTGGCTTGCAGCAGCCAAATTTCTCCTGTGTGCGGAAATTGACATGATGTCGTGGCCCGAGGTCAGGGATTTGGGCGGGCGGCGCAGCGATGCATCCGAATGCAGTGATTCGCGACTCATATAGGGTGCTCGGGAGACAAGAAATCAAGCCGCCATGGAAGGTACAGATACGCACAACAGACTTGCCTTCTTGGGGATGGCAAGAACCAATTTGTGCCATGATTTTGGGAGGAGGCGACGCCAGTTCTGTGGATGCGGCATGCGGGACTGTGGTCTGCGGGAGTGCGACTTTGCGGGAGTTGCGAACAGAGGAATTAGGGGAGTTTGGCATCATCGGTGCTTCGGTTAGTTCGGTGGATCGAGGGTAGACACCGAAATCACCGAACTTAATTCGGTTTCTCAAAAATGCTAACCGAGCTTAGTATGCAAGGTTTCGGTTTCGGTCACTTCGGCTTCGGTCCAGGTTAAATCGGTTCGGTAAATCGGTTTTCGGGTTATATGCCCACCCCTACATGGAACCACACTCTTTTGCCTTTTTTTTTCTTTCTCAAGAGGAAAGTACTTCTGTTGCTCTATAATTTTTCTTTCCCTTGAAAGTGCGTGCTCGGTTCTCTCAAATAGTGCAGCTGCACTAACAATTAATTGGGAGATTTATATTAGGGCCTCAGACCATTCAAACCAACCCAAAATAACCCATTAGGAAAACCGAACTAAACAAAGGCTTCAATCCAGGCTTAGCGCCACCAGTCCGATGGCAAGTGGGGAAGGCGAGAGCTTGAGGAGGAGAGAGCTTCCTGTTAGTGGAGGAGGTGAGTATACAAGGATATAATTGTACGCCGTGATATAAAAATGCATGTTTCTAAAATAATACAAATTTCCAAGGGGGCCATTGCCCCCTCCCTCCAAAAAAAAATCCTCATATTATCAACTTTGATTCCCTTACTGATTTTCAAACAGAGGCGGAGGCAGGGGGTGCGAGCAGGGTCAGAGACCCCCCATCGTCTCGCCCCCCCTGTGAATGTTTGCTGGGTATTCGTACACTGGTAACGTAAATGTACGTATAGACATGGCTGGGCTGACCTACTATTTTAGAGTTAAATGATCCAATAATCCAGCCCAAAGGCCCAACACACAGAATCTACCTACGCATCAGGAAACTAGGCGTACTTGCAGCCGGAGCCATCGATCGAGTAGTCAGTTTTCTTCCTAGGTTTTTTCGTGTCTTCGTGCGCCCCATGCGCCGCCGCTTGCCGGATCTCGCTGCTCCTTTCCTCGATGCTGGAGCACTGCGTATTCATTCCGTGCTTCTAATCTAGCGGTTGAATCAGGGCTGCTTCATCAACTGATTTTGGCACAACTTAAGGTACGTCACTGGTATTATCGCAATACAACAAACTCCGAGTAGATTTTTCAGATCAGAGAGACATATGATGAACTAGTCCAACTAGATCTACCCATTAGATATGGCAAGGTTACAATTTAGAATTCTAATTCCAGACTCTGTTCAATGTTTCAATGGTTGAAGTATGAAGAAGAGGAATATAACAAAAATATATTTATTTTTAAGAGGCATGCTTCCAGCTCCAATATTCATGCTACCCAAAATACATATCCACCTGACGTATTCATAGAGTTAAATTTAAACTAATAGAGATGTAACATTTTGTACTGTCAAATATTTGTTTCCAATGCTTTCGTATCAATGCTACTTTTGAGACTAAATTCATGTATTGGCTCTCTCAAGTATGTTATCTCTCTCGCCACCCTCATGTCTAAATCCTGGCTCCGCCCCTGTTTTCAAATGCACGCCTTTGTAGTTTGGGAACACATTCTACAGGATTTAATGTGCTGATGGGTTGGTCATGGTGGCCGGTTGGTATTTTCAATTGCGCGACTTTATGGATTTTACCAATTTTTTTCTTATTTTCACTTTTTCTGTTTGTTCTTTATTTTTATTTTTATTGAAATACATGTCGACTCTTTTATTACATGTAGTGCATTTTTCGTATACACACCGCACATTTTTTCATATGCATTGAAATTTTGTCAAATGCATAATGAACACTTTTTAAGAATAATTTTTAATACATGTTAAACATTTTATAAAAACACATAAAACATTTTTAATACACATTGTACTTTTTTAATACATTTGAAACATTTTTCAGATACACGTCGAACAGTTTTTAAGAATACATGATCAACTTTTATTAAATATTACATGTTGAAAAAGTTTTCAAAGACACGCTGAACATTTTTGAAAACTTTTTCAACACATGATGAAAATTTTATTCAAAATACCGTAACACAATTTTTAAAACATGTGAACATTTTTAAATGCCACAAACATATATTTGAATGATGCAAAGATTTTTTTTTTAACTTGTACAAACACTTTTTTCACACTACATGATCTTTTTTTTCTTAAATGCATGAACAGTTTTACCCTTGAGGAGAGCGGTTGCAGCCGACGAGGCAAAGTCGCGCCTATTTGCATGTTTGCGCCAATGAAGCCATCCTGAGTGGCTGTTTTTTTCTTCTTAAAAATGAGTGGGCCGGATTTCCATTTTACCAAAAAGGAGTGGCCAGTTTTTTTATTCATTAGAGGGTAACACGTGTTTTGCTGGGCACTTGTTTGGTTTTGGAATTGATTTTGTTTTTCTCACAAGGGTTATTTGGCAATTAACAAACATTTCGTGCATATCACAGAGGCGGTCGAGCAAATGCGGACCCCTTTGGATTCTATTGGGTTGGCTATGTAGTCGAGTCTGGTTCCGGGAAGGTTTAATTCGATTTTTTTGTCTAAAGGGAACCTCCTGATTCTTCTCTCCGCCGTCATTGACTCCCTTGCCACTTATTTTATGTATGTTTTTAGGATCCAAAAAATGGTTAAAAGAAAACTAGATGGATTTAGGCGTGCCTTTTTCTAGGTCGCGGAAGAAACTTGTATGGCCCTGCTGACCGTCGCCACCGTGCGTTGCCCAAGCTTGCCCTGGTGAACAGTCCTCGGCACTATTGGCCGTGCCGAAGCGTGTACGACGAGAAGCCGGAGGTGCCCGAGGAGATCCTGATGGGTGTTATCCTGTACAGCAGGCCCATGCGAGCGGCACGCACAACACCATGAGCGCTGCAAGTGTTTTCTTCTCTTTGTACCTCTAAAACCTTGGCCATGTTTCACTCTGTACTGGTCAAACCACGTTGATTCAGCTTGGATACCGCTCTAAGGACAAAACTTGTCCGGTTTAAAGAGTTGGGGGTGCAAATTGTCCGGTTTTATGGTTGATGGAACAAATCTAGACTTGGCTAGAAGTTGAGGGACGAAAAGTATATTTTTCTTTTCTTCTCTCCGCCGTCATTGACTCCCTTGCCACTTATTTTATGTCTGTTTTTAGGATCCAAAAAAAGGTTCAAAACAAAACTAGATGGATTTAGACGTGCCTTTTTCTAGGTCGCGGGAGAAACTTGTATGGGCGCTCAGTGTCTGATTGTTTAGAATAATGTTTGTATTCCGAAAAAGTTTGGTGGTTTGGGGTTAAAAAACTTGCATCAACAAAACAATTGTCTTCTAATGAAGTTCGTTACTCCCTCCATTCCCTTATACAAGGCCACAAATTCATATTACAGATACCAAGATAAAATTTAATGATTGCTTTGCAAGTCAACTTTTCTTCTTGTTAACCGGGATTATTAATACGCCATAAGCATGCAACGAATGAATGGAAAGAAAATAGCTGAGTGTCATTATGACTACATGCAAGTAATTATTAAAAAGTTGCTAGTACGAGAAAACATCATTAATTTTTGCCTCGGTTACTGTTGGTGGCCTTGTATTGATGCAAAATGTATTTTTGATAGTGGCCTTGTATAAGGGAATGGAGGGAGTATTAAACTTAAATCCTTGCAAACATCACAATCCCCTTGGTTACATTGGATTAATCTTTTTTTTAGAAAAGGAGGATGACTCCCGGTCTCTGCATCTGGGCGATGCATACGGCCACTTTATTAATTATTCTCACAAAACCTTACAAAATCAATACAACAGTAAGACTAAAGCCGCCGTCTGAGCAACAAACTGTCGCTACAACACCCAAACGCCTTTGTCTCATCCCACTCAAACACCTCCGTTCTCTGTAAAACAATAAACACACACACAACTGCCACGACTACATACAATCTCATTTGTCCTCACTGCTTGATGGCAAAAGCACGTACTTTTGGTTCTGACTCTTGGCTTCACCACCACCCACTAGCTATTGTTTTCCCCAACTTTTTCACACACTCAATCCAGGTTAATATCAGAGCGGTTGCTATATATTATGCGTGACGGTATTGAATCTAACCTTGGAAATCACATTTCTCCAGTTGCTTCGCAAGAATTGGTTTCGCTGGTGTTGCTGTTGCAGGATTTCGTCTTCTCCCCCGAGCCGGGTCTCCCTCCGTTATTCCTCAAAAAGAAAAGTTGACACGTCATACTATCAGGATTTAGCGTCCGTTATCCAGCCGTTCTATTTCAGTCATATAATGGGAGGATGTTTCCATCTGGTGGTCTCTCCGTAACATGCTTGACAGTAACTAACTAAACCAAATAGCAACATATTACAGGCTTATTGATTCACACTATACAACTACCGCCATGAATTTTTTTTGCCAAGCTCATGACTTAGAAAAAGAGTTTGATTCGACATTAGACCAGAGTTTGATTCCACACGATTGTATCAGTCTCTGTCAGTTACAAAAAACATGCCTCGTGGCAAGCAACACTACAAACAAATATTTGTATGATGTTCCTTGTGTGCAGGATATTGTGATAAGAATAAGATACATGTCCTTTTATCAATACGAATGTTGTGAATTCTCGCCTTGGCAAATCTTGAAATGTCCAGTACTCTAATGCTTGTACAGGTGAACACGCACGCTCTCCTTCCGTCAGGAATTACTTGTCGCAGAAATGGATGTATCAATTCTGCGACAAGTAACTCGGGATGGAGAGGGAGTAGAATATTAATAGTGCCGTGATGATTAAAGTTCCCTTATTTTCATCCTCACTAAGGAGCTTGAAAATCAATATACTAATGGAACTCCTGACCAGTTTTGTTCTCCTCAATCGAGTACCTGGCCTGTTTTGTTCAGCCCATCATGGATGAACCTCCTTGCCTTTGGATATCACTGCACAACCCTGCGGAAATCACCAGTGTTTTTGTCAAAGTGCAGCCCGGTCCTCAGTGGCCCGCTTCTCAGGGATAACGACAGCAACAAGGAACTAAATTATCTTCACTTACATATCATTCAGTGAGCTGGGAAGTAGAAGGAAAAGCCGAACCTGCACCTCTACTAAACCAGGTGGTGCTCTTCACTTGCCTAACATGCACGTCAGTCAAATTCACTGGCTGGGGACGTCACAAGTAGACGAATTCAGGCCTTGGAGCGTGTGGAAATTCTACATTCCTGACGTGAACTTGGCCAAAAGACCTGTGTACATGCTTGCTCACAGGGTTGCCATCACATTGCCGGTCAGTAAGGGAACATGGACTCAGTCATAATACATGGACCAAAATTGCTTACAAGTTACAACTAGCACGAAACTCCGTTCGTAGCGGCTCAGAGACGGATCCATCGTCTTCCTCGCCATGCGTACCACCACTTCCATGCTCCTGCTCATGTGCGTCCTAACCGCCGCCGGCTTGCTGGCCTCCGACGCACTTCAGCTCGGGCCGGCCGGCAGCTCGGTCGGCACAAGCTGCATACCGCGGGAGCGGGGCGCCCTGCTGTCCTTCAAGCGTGGCATCACCAGCGACCCCATGGGCGTCCTTGACTCTTGGCACAAAGAAGACTGCTGTCAGTGGAGGGGCGTCAAGTGCAGCAACCGAACCGGCCATGTCCTTAGGCTTCATCTTCCTAATCTGCATGTGGACACGTACATTTTCGATGGGGACATCGTCATCCTCGATGAGTACTACAGAGACACAGCTTTGGTTGGACAGATAAGTAATTCTTTGCTCACCATGGATCGTCTTGTGCACCTTGATCTTAGCATGAATTCCCTCGAGGGCCCAAGTGGCCGTATGCCGCAGTTCTTGGCCTCTTTGACGAGATTGAGATATCTCAACCTCTCCGGCATACCATTTTCTGGCAGAGTGCCCCCTCAGCTCGGCAACCTCTCAAATTTGCAGCATCTTGACCTCTCAAGGAATGATCGTATGTACTCAAAAGATATTTCATGGGTAGCACGCATCCCTAATTTGCAGTCTCTTGGAATGTATCAGGTAAACCTCAGCACAATAGTTGATTGGCCTTATGTCGTCAACATGGTCCCTTCTTTGAAGGCCCTCAATCTTGGGGGTTGCTCTCTTCAAATCGCAAATCATTCACTCCCACATATTAACCTTACCAAACTCGAGAGGCTAGATCTCTCCGACAACATCTTTGCCCACCCAATGGCAAGGGGTTGGTTTTGGAATTTGACAAGCCTCCAACATCTCTACCTTGCCGGCACTCAACTGTACGGTCAAGTTCCTGATGCACTGGCACATATGACGTCCCTCCAAGTCCTTGATTTGTCAGATAATCTTAACATGGAGATCATGACTACAAGCTTCAGAAACTTATGCAATCTGAGAAGCCTGGACCTTTTTTCATGTCCAATTGATGGGAATATAAAGGATGTTATAGGGAGGATGCCCCAATGCCCCTTGAACAAACTGCGGGAGTTACATTTGCGCTCCACCAATATTACCGGAATCATGCCAGATCACACATCACATTTGACCAGCTTATCCATTCTTGACATCTCTTCTAACAACCTAAGTGGACACATACCACGAGGGGTTGGGCTACTCTCTAGTTTAAGCGAACTTGATCTCTCTTACAACCATCTCAGTGGACCTGTGCCATCTGAGGTCGGCATGCTCGGCAATTTGACCAGAATGGATCTCAGCAGCAACAACTTGAATGGTGACTTCACTGAAGAACATTTTATAAGTCTAATGAGGTTAAAGGAGCTGCATTTACGTCGGAATTCCTTGAGGATTACAGTTGCTCCTGACTGGATACCACCCTTTAGTTTAGAAGTCGCAGATCTTGGCTCTTGCCAACTGGGCCCTTCATTTCCTGCATGGCTTCAGTTTCAAGTGGACATTCGCTTCTTATATATATCAAACACAGGTATAGTTGATAGGCTTCCGGACTGGTTCAACACTACATTTGCAAAGGTCACAGAACTGGACATCTCCAACAATGAAATCAGCGGCACATTGCCAAGAATCATGGAATTCATGTCACTTCACAATTTCTATGTCAATTCAAATAATCTAACTGGCGAAATCCCGAAATTACCAAGAGATATTTCCGTCCTGGACATGTCTGAAAACTCTTTATCCGGAAATTTGCCATCAAACATTGGGACTCTAGATTTTATTTCATTATGGCTGCGCTCCAATCAAATAACTGGTCGTATTCCCGAATCCCTCTGCAAAGCGGAAGGCTTGAATTCCTTGGACTTAAGCAACAACCTTTTCGAGGGACAACTTCCTCAGTGTTTTGGTGGGGTGACGTCCATTTCCTTTCTCACGTTGAGTAACAATAGATTCTCTGGCAACTTCCCATCATTTCTAAAAAATTGGAGACAATTGATGTTTCTAGATCTATCACATAATAGTTTTTCCGGAAGGTTGCCATTGTGGATTGGAGATTTGGTTGAATTACGATTTCTGCGGCTAAGCCAGAATATGTTTTCCGGAGAAATCCCAGCTACCATCTCAAATCTTAGTCGCCTTCAGCATCTGAACCTAGCAGGCAATGGCTTATCAGGTCCCATACCACGGCATCTGTCAAATCTGACAGCCATGACAAAGCATGAAATGGATTATACACTGACTGAAGCATTGTATGATTACACTTCCTTCAATATGTACCGTACATATGATTTTGCCTCTGTGGTCATCAAGGGACGGGAACTTAATTATAGTACTGGCATTTGGGATTTGGTGAGCATTGACCTATCCTTCAACAAATTAACTGGGGTCATCCCAGAAGAAATAGCTGCTCTTGATGGGTTGATAAACCTAAATCTATCGTGGAACCAATTGATTGGGAAAATTCCAAATAATCTTGGGGCCTTGAAGGCTTTGGAATCACTTGACCTCTCAAGGAACATGCTTTCTGGTGGGATCCCTTCAAGCCTATCAGATTTAACCTATTTGAGCTACTTGGACCTGTCTGATAACAATCTAACAGGGAGAATACCATCAGGACGTCAGCTTGACACCCTCTACACACAGCAACCTTCCATGTACAGCGGCAACAGTGGTCTTTGTGGGCTTCCTCTTCCAATCAGTTGCCCGGGAAAGAATGCAACAAGGCAAGATAATCAAAAGAGTAATGAACATTCCTTTGAGCCAATGACCTTTTATTCTGGGCTCGCTCTAGGATTTATTCTGGGTCTCTGGGTGGTGTTCTGTGTCTTGTTGTTTAAGAAAGCATGGAGGATTGCTTACTTTCGCCTCATTGACCAGACATATGATCGGGTGTATGTGTTTGCCGTTATTACATGGAGAAGCTGGGCCAGACAGGGAACTCCAAATTGAGTAACAAGAGCTCCGAAGAAGCATGAAGCAGCATATTAGGCTGAGATTTTTATTTCCTTGAAGTCAATGTAAAGTATATTGATTATTCATTATTTTCTATGCGTGTATATTGATGATTTGTAATTGTCTATGCGTGTATGATAATACTTTTGAACTCCTGTATTTGCTACTGCTCAGATGTTGTAATGATTGTTTGTTCCGTAGCTTCATCGTTTAGAGCTTCACAGTTGGCATAGCTTGGATGGGACTCCTGTATTTCCATGCTTGAAGGTAATTGATTGTAATGGATATTGATGATTCCTAGTTGTCTATGTATGTACATGAAAATATTTTTGAACTCCTGTATTTGCTACTGTTCAGATGTTGGCTGGTTGTTTGTTCCGTAACTTCATCATTTAGAGTTTCACGGTTGGCGCCGTAGCCTGCCTGCTTCTATGTTTTTTTTCCTGTTATTTACTAGAGTATTGGATGTGAGTAAGATGAAACCTGATGTAATAACACCGGCGAACGAACTAGGAACTTCAGCCCACTCCCAGTCTGCGAGTCATTGGCGGTCATCATTTGCTTGTGTTCAAGAAATCCGTGGGAACTATAGATAGCAGCGACGCCACGGCCTGCAGCTCCTGGAGCCTTTTTCCTCTCTGTAATCTGCACCAATAGGACAACCGATGAGCGATCTGAAAAGTAATGACATTGGGATCACACGAGTAAACATGATCAAAGCTAGCCACATTTCCGACTTCCCACAACGTCCAGAAAATTGCAGCTACACACACAGCTACTAGAGAATTTCTCTATCCAGAAGCTAAAATCATCTACATTTTCAGGCATGTCTTCACTCTTCAAAGCCTTTAGAGCTCTTAACCACACCCCAAACAGATTCAGCACAATCACAAAACTACATCTAGTATGTTTACTTTCCAGTTTCTTCCGGGAAGATCCTCTCTTGTTAGAATGCCCTTTTTCAGCAGCAACCACTTAACTTGCTAGATTTCAGAGAACTGTAAACTTCACAGATTTAGTTAGAAGTCAGAAGTAACTACTCTCTTCAGTTAGCACTAAACCAGCACATAACCCCTTTAACTACATCCACATGTCAATTGTCTTTCCCCATGCGGTCACCCTATTGAAATGATGGTTGTGAGTTGTGGTATATCCTTAATAGCGTTTCCCTCTGCAGAATTCTGCTGCTTGTTTTCCTTCTATGTGTGCAAACTCTTTCTGTTGCTACTTGCTAGGTGTGAGGACTTGAGCAGCTTCATCCTGGGGATTGTTATTTGCTATATTCTGTATGGTCACATATTATATTTCAGTTCCTTCAGCTGAGTGGAGCTGCAGTAAACTACCAAAGAGGTTAACACCTTTTGAATGTAAATTCACAAGCAAAATTACTATAGAAACTATCTCATACCATTCACACCGAATGGCTATTGCCGTGAAAAAAGGTTTAAATCACTTGGATATTCGGATGAATGTTTTTATGTTGCTTGTCATGAGACATCTGTTTGTTGGCCAAATGAGAAAATGCAATTAGTCTGAACAAGGTACCGACCGACCCTTGACACATCACTTAATTTGATGCTGAAGCACAATAAAATTGGGGAAATACAACCACACATTGTTAAAACCATCCATTTATGTATGATCAATGAGAAAATGGTTCCCACACAAATGGACATAATTTTGTCTCCGCACACAACAAATTACAAATGGCATGGAAATAAGACCAACAGACTGCTAGTTCAAGAACAATAAGGACGGACTGCTATGTACAAAGTCATAAGAGCATTCTGCACATTGTTTGTTGAATCTTTTGTTTATTTGCCTACCAATTCTCCCGCCTGATCTTGGCCTTTTCAAATATGAACTTGCCTTCCTTGTACTTCTGGGACTCCTCATAGGCCCTCTCGTACTTCCACCCAAGCACCTCCTCGCAATCACAGCAATGGATGTCGGCGACCGTGTGGAGCCCCGTGATGAGCTTCCTGTCCTCCTTGGCCCCTGTAGTGAAGTTCATGGCGTGGGAGGAGAGAAACGCGCGGCCATTCCCCCCCTACAACAGCAGTTGAAAGAACAAAGATACTATTGGTGAATGGTTCTATTTAGAATCCCTAGTTGGTACTCTTACTGATTTTAGCTCGACATCCCCCAACCAGTCCAACATATATTACTGGTCCATCTAATACAAGTCGCTATTTATCGATTAAGTTCTGCCTGTGTCCACTCTTGATCCTTAACGCAGGGCCTAACGCAGGGACCAAGGAGAAGCAAATAAATTATCCTTCCCTTGGTGAAATTGTTCACCTGGAAGGCCATGGAGATGATATCATCGTGGAGGCAGACGTGGTTCCGGCAATGGTGGCAGCTGTACACCCGCGGCCCGACCAGTTCCGCCATCTCTCTCCTGCAACCAATCCGTTCACCAATTGAATTAGGAACCTAACAACCACACAATGATAGTGGACAAGTACTAGTATGTAGTGCTCCAGAGTAGTAGAATACATACACCGGAATGACCAAACGACGACTGAATATGACTAATAACCATTGCTACTTCTCTCTGCTCAATACTTTATATATGCAGCCATCTGTCTGTTGATTAGTGATGAAATGTGTTTGTGTTGTGTTGCTTGTCATGAGCCATCTGTTTGTTGATCAATGATAAAATGTAACTAGTTTGAACAATTGAGGAAATACAACCACACATTGTTAAACCATCCATTTTATTTATGATCAATGAGAAAATGGTTCCCACGCAAATGAACATGATAATTTGTCACCCTAGACAACCAACAATAAACCATTTCAAAGAACAAATTACAAATGGCATGGAAATAACACCAACAAACTGGTAGTTAAAAAAACGAACTCCTATGTACAAAGGGATTGATGATCGATCCATACGCGCATTCTGGCTGGCACATGGTTGGTTAAATCTCTTTTCCATTTCTTACCAGTTCTCCTGCATGATCTTGGCCTTCTCAAATATGAACTTTCCTTCCTTGTACTTCTGGGACTCCTCATAGGCCCTCTCGTACTTCCACCCGAGCACCTCCTGGCAATCACGGCAATGGATGTCGGCGACCGTGTGGAGCCCTGTCATGAGCTGCTTGTCCTCCTTGGCCCCTGTGGTGACGTTCATGGCGTGGTAGGAGAGAAACGCGCGGCCATTCCTCCCCTATAACAGCAGCCGAAAGAACAAAGGTACTAGTATTTATCCTCCAAACACAAGCAAAATTTAGATACACAGATCATAGTGTACCAAAGTCTTGACATCTGAATGGAGCTCGTGTGACAGCCTCCGACGACTAACTGCTGGTACAGATAGATATATCGCAGTAGTATCTCTGGTTAACTGAAACTCTACTATGTAAGTATAGACACACAAATGCTAGCTAAAGTCAGCTACAGAAACGTTCTCAGATTGTATCGTTGGACCTCTCCACTGCAGTTGATGAGTCTGTTTAAAGTCCCTAGCTGATACTACTAGTAAATTTAGCATGACATCCCCAACCAGTCCAACATATATTACTGGTCCATCTAAGTTCCTGGTTATTGATTATTAAGCTCTGTCCAATCTTGATCCCGAACACAGGGGGCAAAGCAAGTTGTTCACCAAATAAATAAATAATCCTTGTTAAAATTGTTCACCGTACCTGGAAGTCCTTGGAGATGATATCGTCGTGGAGGCAGACGTGGTTCCGGCAATGCGGCAGCTGTAAACCCGCGGCCCGACCAATTCCGCCGTCTCCAACCAATCTGATCCACCAATCGATCAAATTAGGAATCTAACAACTGCACAACCAAGGGAAACCAGGTCCAATCTCTCAGGAACTCAACACGGAACCCGCTAAGCCCAGAACGTATATCTTCTTTGGGCATCTTAATTAATTCCATCTTGATCATACAAAAACTGAAGGTAAGGGATTATCTATCTAACAATCCAGCGGCGGCAATAACGCAGAGTGCCCTCTTATCTCCTTTCTTGTTTTTCACATGTTTGTTTTGTGCGCTAGTGCTAGTCTGCTAGACAGTGAGAATCGGTAGTGGTGAGAATGTATACCAACTGAACAACCATCTGATTAGAATACCTTGAATGCTCCCAGAGTCCCAGTGCTTCCTCCTTGAGTCCTTGGGCACCTGGGAGCAGTTCACCGGTGGCGTGGAGCCGGTTGCCGATACCCTTTGCGCCTGTTTGACTGAAGAAGAAGAAGCATCACTCGACGCGGAATTCCCCATGTCTGCACCAGATTCAGTGATGCATGTTAGGATCTCAGCACTCAGCAGCAACCGAGCAAGCAGCCGCAGTGTGCTGCTGGCGCCGAACAGCAGGAGCAGCACGGGCCGGTCACGAGCAGCGGCAGCGCGTTCGTTCAGGTCGAGGACGTGGGAGACTGCCTAGGGACGGGGGCGGGCGGCCAGCAGGGGCACGGGGCGGCGGCGAGCTTCTAAACCTAACCCTAGGTCGCCGCCGCGGGGAGAAGGGGGTGAGCGGGAGAGGTGGAAGACGACTCACCGTGCGTCGCCGGGGATGAGCACCGGTGCTTCCCCGCCCGTGTAGAACCGCCGCCGTGGAGTGCGTCGCCGACGACGGAAGGAGAAGCTGAGGCGAGAGAGAGATGGGGAACGATCGAGCTCCTCTCTCACTCCAGTGTCACTCAACTGGGTCGGCAGGGGCATTTGCGGGATTTCACGCGGGGCCCGCTTGTAAGAGGTGGCGAAAAAAAAGGCAGTTTACAAAGTATCCGGTGGCATATATGCATCAAAGTCCCAAGTAAAGAGTGCAAAGAAAATCCCATGAAAAGACTATTGTTTATGTCTGATTTTTTCCGGAGAAACTTCCAATCTATTCATCATCTGTCATGGTAGTATACAGTAAAAGTAACAGAATGTACATACAGATCTGTGGACCAGCTGAAAAGATCAAATATGTCGACTTGACGAACGAAAAAGAGAAATGAGTGTGATAGGCTGAGAGCACTGTGCGCATTGCTGCGTTCTTCATGTTGTCGAGTAGTCTTCTCGCGACTAGCCCGGAATACTTAATAGTAAAAACTACTCCCTCCGTCCCACAATATAAGATCGTTTTCAAGTTAGCTTGAAAAACGATCTTATATTGTGAGAGGGAAGAGAGTAGAAGCAAATGTGCACCTTTATCGCATCCATTTTTCTTTATGATGTTAAATATATTTTTCTCGTTTGTTGTGCGTCATTGGTGTGAAGCAACTTCTTGTTTCTTTGCCAGAGCCGTCCCTGGGACACGGCGGTGAGTGCGACGGCCTAGGGCCCAGCCGAGAACGGGGGCATACCCTGTGCATGTCTATTGTATGTACTCCCTCCGTTCCTACATATTTGTCTTTCTGAATATTTCAACAAGTGACTACATACGAAGCAAAATGAGTGAATCTACACTCTAAAATATATCTACATACATCCGTATGTTGTAGTCCATTTGAAATGATTAAAAAGATAAATATTTAGGAACGGATGGAGTATTTTTCAAGAAAAATAAATAAATAGTACGCATGAGAAGCAGCCCAGCCCGTTAAGAAGCGAGCAAGTCAACAATCTGTGAATCCTTTCTTTCGCTCTCCATAGGAACACGCCACCAACTCATCATCTCCATCCTGTTCTCATCATCTTCCTCTTCCCCAAATCCAATTATTGCCCCAAATTCCCAAGAGGCCAAGACCCCAAATCCCAATCTAATCAATGAAATTTTCGTTAGTACCACATTCTAATGGATTTCTTTGCGCCTTACAAATACCCACAAGGGCTCCGGAGAACGGAGACACATAGGCGAGTTGACCAGCAACGACACTCCCTGTGCCCTAGCAAGAACACTGAGAGCAGCAGCATGTAGCCTTGCTGTCCATCATTAGGGTCGTGGTCAAGGTCCAACCGTTCGAGGCAAGCAGTTCCTTGTAACATTTTGCATCTCAACTTTTCCCTTGTCTATTTTATGTAATGATGAATTGATGTAAGAATGTTTGACTTACTTGATTCCTACTTATTGTATGACATTGCAGTCAGGTAGATTTTTCTGTTCTGCATTGCTTGAATTTGGATTAGTGGATAGGTGGAGCAGCGTGAGATTTCTTCTAACTTACTCCAAGAGACGAAGACCAAGATTCAAGAATCCAGTTGTTCTCTTTCCTTTTTTCCGTAACCATGTTGCCGAAAAAGCATTTATCTGATTGTGAAAAGAAAAAAGAAGTGACTTGGATAAATTCATTATAGCTCAAAAGGGTGCTATGGAACAATCTGATTGAAAATCCAAATGAGAATGAAGGCAAATCTTCTACTTTTAGATATTTACTAGCAAAACGGCCCGTGCATTGCAACGGGAGAAAAAAAATCATAATCTTCAATGGTCATGACCACATTTTGCTACATCACCGAGATACACTATCACTCTAATTTTCGTGAAATCGTGAACAATTATTTCAAGGTCATGAACAAGTTTTTAAACTCGTGAACATATCTGAAATCGTGAACATATTTTTAAACTCGTGAATATTTTTACAGATTTTCGAACATTTTCTAAAATCATGGGAAAAATTGAGTTCACGAAAATTTTATACTATTTGCAAACATTTTTAAAATTGTGAACTGTTTTTAAAACATTTTTCTTGAATAGGCGAACATTGCTAGAATCGACTGACATTTTGGGGGGCGAATTGGTGGAACAATTTTTGAAATTCATGGACATTTTTTATTTAATAATTTTTTTGTAAATGCATGATCATTTTTTAAATCCGCGGAGTGCCACGCATCTAACGTGTGGCACTTATCATTTGAAAAAAAAGTTTGTGCCTCGTGCTCGTGCTGCCGAGCGGACGGACGGGGCGCACCCTTATTCTGCCTGGGCCAAGACTGAATGGGCCGTAGCAGCGTAGTTTTTTTCTCAATCAAAAGGGAAATAATAATACCAGTTCAGTGCGGGTGTCCTAAAAGAAAAAAAAAACTAGTTCAGTCAGTGCGGAGCTCTGCTCTGGGTGCTCTGCCCCCTCCCCGGTGGATCCCCATCCCATCCCCGGTCTCCCGCCGTCCGTCGCCAAGCCGCGGAGCGGCCGGCCGGCCGGGGCGGGGGCTATCCTGTGATGGCGCCGGAGACGAGGAGCGGGAGGGCGAGGGGCCCGCGCGCATCGGAGACCGCGTCGCCGCCGCCGCCGGCGCAGCGCCCTCGGCTCACGCGCGCCGGAAGCAGGGGGGATGCGCCGACCCGTGGCCGCGCCGGTAAGCACAGTCCTCTCTAGTTCCGCATCGCCGAGTAGATTAACTAAGACTTGCTTGTAGCTGCGCAGTAACAGAGGCTAGGTGCCTAGGGTTAAGTGGGGAGTAATCAGGAGATAATAAAATTAATATATACTGATGCTCTTCTCCTACTCCAGTGATGCTTCTTTTATTTGTTTTTTATTAAGCTAGGAACCCGACTCACATGTATGATATATGTATCCTTCTGATTTCAAGAGATGGCCAAAGTGATTTATCGCTATTTCATTTCCCAGAAAATCTCTCGCGGTTAGATTGTCTACATTCTGACAAGGCCCCTCTGCTTGAAGCTGCAGATGAGTCTTCAAATAAAGATATGGATATGATAAGTCTTATTACTTGGTAGCATTCTCAAGAAAAGAAAAGAGTGTTACTTGGTAGCCTACTACTGAAACTAGATGGAAGACAACAACCTTATAGCCCAAAGTCCAACTGATTGCTGGCTCTCCCAGCTGCAACACCTGCAGAGCTTTTTTACATGGCTATAACTAATAAGCCAGCTGTACATAACCCAAGAGCAATCCAGTCCCATAAGAGGAAGGGGCACTTTTATACATGGTTGGAACTTCTGATGCGTATAGTAAGTATCAAAGAGGTATTGAGGAGGTTTTTTTCTCTGGCAGTGTGGTTAGTGGTGCTTATAGCATCAAGGAGGGGTCATATGTATGTATTATATGAATATATGTAATGGTATTTATGGCATAAAGTCAAGCCCTTGTGCCAGACAGGATTTGCTGGCATGTAAGGTCGACTGGTCTGTGCTTTCTATAAGTGATAGTGCTCCTGAATCGGTTGAAAACGTGGACTCTAGATTTTCTTTAAGCTGTCAATTTTTCATGATATATATTATCAAGTATATGTTCTACTGAAATGCCCAATTGATGCTGTTTTGGCAGGTCAGGTTAAAGAGGATGTCGAGAGCAGATTCCAGCATTTGGCAAGTTTGGCACAAAATGGTGTTATGCAGTTAAAGGCAGCGACCAGAGAGGACGAGGGAGGCACGCCCATCCAAGACCCTGTTGTCGTCGTTCCGCGGATGACGAGGAGGAGGGCGAGGGAGGCATGCCTGTCAGAGACCGCGTTGCCATCGTTGCAGCGCACTCGACTCACCCGCGGTGGAACCAGGGGGGAGGCCCTGACCAGTGGCCGCTCCGGTAAGTGGAAGACCGTACTACCACTGTAAATAAATCTTTTTAGTCCCTCATCGCATCGGTAGTAGTAATCACCAAATAGATTACCTAGAGACCTGTAGCTGTACAGTGATAGAGGTGTAGGCATTGTTGTCTAGGTTCACAGGGTGACAAAAAACCAACTCACATGTATGATATATATATCCTTCTGATTTAATGATGACCCAAACTCTTTTCTGGAAAATATCTTGCTATTAGATTGTCTAGTTTTTGCTTATGTCCCACTGCTTGAAGCTGTAGATAAATCTTTGAATAAAGCTGTCAAATTGTCATGATATATTCAGAAGTATATGTTCTGCTGAAATGTCCACTTGATGGTGTTCCGACAGGTAAGGCTAATGAGGATGTCAAGAGCAGATTCCAGCATTTGGCAAGTTCAGTACAAAATGATATGCAGTTAAACAGAGCCATGGAGGCATCACTGGATTGTAAGTACCCCCTAATTGGTACTTTTGGTCAAAAGGGCTATCATAACTGCTACTAGTTATTTCCTCATGAATTATCCAAAAACTCTCTTACAATGATATTGTCTAGTTCGTGATTAGGTCCCACTGCTTGAAGCTGTAGATAAATCTTCAAATAAAGATATGGACATGACAAGTCTTAGTAGCCTACTACTGAAACTAGATGGAATAACATCCTTATAGCCCAAAGTCCAACTGATTGCTGTCTCCCCCAGCTGCGACACCTGCAGAGCATTATGTGGTCAAGCCATAGATAACCTAACAACAATCCAGTCCCATAAAAGGGGGATTTTTTAATTCTAGTTCATAGGTAATTAGTTCATAGCAAATGTTTAGTTCCTAGAAATTTTTAGTAATTATAAATTTATAGATATATTTTTAGTAATTCTATACCATTTTTATATGTAGTTACAGTTTATGTAGCTTAATTCTTTTATTTGACAATGTGTAGATATGTCTGGAAACAACTACGCCGCAGCCTCTTCTTCGCGGATGATAAGCACGGGCGATGAAGCTGTAGAGCCGTTGTCACGTCATGACGGTCCCAACACCTTGGGCACATACAAGGATGGGCAGGACAACTACACACCCGCTGGTCATGATGAGTCCGGTACCGCCACAAATCCTGAAGACGCGACTGATCGCGACGAAGGGACCGGTCAAGGGGACCAGGCAGCTGGACAACCCAAAAGGCAACGCAAGCCTAGGCGCCGAAACCAGCTTGGCACCAATAGGATTGTTATCAACCGAGTATCTGAGGCGGGTCTACCTGTTAGTCCCAAGAAGGTCGAACAAGGTTACAGGAATGCCCTAGGCTGCATCCTTCGCGAAACCGTGAGCATTAATGATACCAATCTCAGGTCGAAAGCGAACGAGAATTTGCGAGCGCTCCTCATATCGAAGCTGCACACTCATTACAAGTTCCCGGATGAGTCCCTAGACGAGACCACTCCGGTAAATAACAGAGCCCTCTGCAAGTGGTCCAAGCTTTTGAGTAGTTGGAAATCCAAGGCCAAAAGCGAATACCTTGAGAAAGATTACGAAACCGAGATAAAAAAGATCTGGCCTTCGGTTTCCGAGGAGGATTGGAACCTGTTCAAGCAGCACTGCGAGACTCCTGAAGTCAAGGAGATGGAAAAATGGGGAAAGGATATGTGGGCTAAGAGCATTGGTAACCACACCCTGGGCAGCCGTGGTTACCCAGGGAAGAAGCCAAAGTGGGACAAGCAAGACACTGAGTTCGCTGCAGCAGGCAACTATCCTGTCATGATGCCAGAGACGAGGAGTAGGCGGGTGCACGCATCGGAGACCACGTTGCCCTCGGCGCAGCGCCCTCGACTCACGTGCGCTGGAAGCAGGGTGGATGCGCCGACCAGTGGCCGCTCCGGTAAGTACAAGACTCTCTAGTTCCACATCGGTAGTTAATCGCCGAGTAGATTAACTAAGACTTGTAGCTGCGCAGTAATATGGTTACTGGGCGCTGGAACTGGGGGGGGGGGGGTTAATAAGGAGACTTGTTTTTCTCCTACTTCAGCGACACTTATTTGATTCGTTTTTAAGCTGGAAACCTAGTTCACATGTATGATATATCCTTCTGGTGTTTAGATGACCCAGGTGCTTCCAATCTTTTCCAGAAAATTCAGTCTCTTACAGTTAGATTGTCTAGTTTGTGATTAGATCCCACTGCTTGAAGCTCTAGATAAATCTTTGAATAAAGCTGTCAATTTTTCATGATATTCATAAGTATATGTTCTGCTGAAATGCCCAATTGATGGTGTTTTAACAGGTCAGGTTAATGAGGATGTCAAGAGCAGATTCCAGCAATTGGCAAAGTCAGTACAAAATGATGTTATGCAGTTAGAGGTGGCGACCGGAGAGGACGGGGGAGGTGCGCTCATCCAAGACCTTGTTGCCGGCGTTCCGCCATTGACGAGGAGGAGGGCGAGGGAGGCGTGCGCATCAGAGACCGTGTTGCCGTCATTGCAGCGCACTCGACTCACACGCGGCGGAAGCAGGGGTGAGGCGCCGACCAGTGGCCGCTCCAGTAAGTAGAAGACTGTACTACCTCTGTAAATCTTTTTAGTCCACATCACATCGGTAGTAGTAATCACCAAAATAGATTACGTAGAGACCTGTAGCTGTACAGTGGTAGAGGTGTAGGCGATGTCTAGGGTTACAGGGTGACAAAAAACCAACTCACATGGATGCATCACTGGATTGTAACTCCCCCCTAATTCGTACTTTTGGTGAAAAGGGCCATCATAACTGCTGCTAGTTATTTTGTCAGAAGTTATCCAGAAAATTTCTTACAATGAGATTATCTAGTTCGTGATTAGGTCCCACTGCTTGAAGCTGTAGATAAATCTTCAACTAAAGAAATGGACATGACAAGTCTTAGTAGCCTACTGAAACTAGATCGAATAACATCCTTATAGCCCAAAGCCCAACTGATTGCTATGTGTCCCAGCTGCGACACCTGCAGAGCATTATATGGTTAAGCCATTGATAACCCAAGAACAATCCAATCCGATAACAGGGGGATTTTTAATTCTAGTTCCTAGCAAATATTTAGTAATTATAAATTCATAGATATTTTTTTAGTAACTCTATACCATTTTTATATGTAGTTACAGTTTGTGTAGCTTATAATTCTTGTGTTTGACAATGTGTAGATATGTCTGGAAACAACTACGCCGCAGCCTCTTCTTCGTGGATGATAAGCACGGGCGATGAAGCTGTAGAACCGTTGTCACGTCATGACGGTCCCAACACCTTGGGCACATACAAAGATGGGCAGGACAACTACACACCCACTGGTCATGATGAGTCCGGTACCGCCACAAATCCTGAAGACGCGACCCATCGCGACGAAGGGACCGGCCAAGGGGACCAGGTAGCTGGACAACCCAAAAGGCAACGCAAGCCTAGGCGCCGAAACAAGCTTGGCACCAATAGGATTGTTATCAACCGAGTGTCTGAGGCGGGTCTACCTGTTAGTCCCAAGAAGGCCGAACAAGGTTACAGGAATGCCCTAGGCTGCATCCTTCGCGAAACCGTGAGCATTAATGAAACCAATCTCAGGTCGAAAGCGAACGAGAATTTGCGAGCGCTCCTCATATCGAAGCTGCACACTCATTACAAGTTCCCGGATGTGTCCCTAGACGAGACCACTCCGGTAAATAACAGAGCCCTCTGCAAGTGGTCCAAGCTTTTGAGTAGTTGGAAATCCAAGGCCAAAAGCGAATACCTTAAGAAAGATTACGAAACCGAGATAAAAAAGATGTGGCCTTCGGTTTCCGAGGAGGACTGGAACCTGTTCAAGCAGCACTGTGAGACCCCTGAAGTCAAGGAGATGGAAAAATGGGGAAAGGATATGTGGGCTAAGAGCATTGGAAGCCACACCCTTGGCAGTCGTGGTTACCCAGGGAAGAAGCCAAAGTGGGACAAGCAGGACACTGAGTTCGCTGCAGCAGGCGACTATCCTATCATGGTGCCGGAGACGAGGAGTAGGAGGGCGCACGCATCGGAGACCGCGTTGCCGTCGCCCCAGCGCCCTCTACTCATGCGTGCCTGTAGCAGGGGGAATGCGCCGACCAGTGGGCACTCCGGTAAGTACAAGACTCTAGTTCCACATCGGTAGTTAATCGCCGAGTAATATGGTTAGTGGGCACTGGAACAGAGCGTTTAGTAGAGGTGTAGCTGTACAGTACTACCGAATAGATTACCTAGAGACCTGTAGCTGTACAGTGGTAGAGGTGTAGGCATAGATAGGGTTGCAGGGTGACAAAAAACCAACTCACATGGAGGCATCACCGGATTGTAAGTCCCCCCTAATTCGTACTTTTGGTGAAAAGGGTTATCATAACTGCTGCTAGTTATTTCCCCCTTTTGGTGAAAAGGGGGATTTTTAGTTCTAGTTCCTAGCAAATATTTAGTTCTGAGAAATTTTCAGTAATTATAGATTCTATAGCATTTTTTGTATGTAGTTACATTTTTTGTAGCTTAATTCTTTTATTTGACAATTTACAGATATGTCTGGAAACGACTCCGCCGCAGCCTCTTCTTCACGGACGATAAGCGCGAGCGATGAGGCTGTAGAACCGTCATCACGTCATGGCGGTCCCGACGCCTTGGGCACATACATGGATGGGCAGGATGACTACACATCCACTGTTCATGATGAGTCCGGCACCGCCACAAATTCTGAAGATGCGACTGATCGCGACGAAGGGACCGGCCAAGGGGACCAGGCAGCTGGACAACCTAAAAAGCAACGGAAACCTAGGCGCCCAAACATGCTTGGCACCGATAGGATTGTTATCAGCCGAGTGTCTGAGGCGGGTCTACCTGTTAGTCCCAAGAAGGCCGAACAAGGTTACAGTAATGGCCTGGGCTGCATCCTTCGCGAAACCGTGAGCATTAATGAAACCAATCTCAGGTCGAAAGCCAACGAGAATTTGCGAGCACTCCTCATATCGAAGTTGCACACTCATTACAAGTTCCCGGATGAGTCCCTAGACGAGACCACTCCGGTAAATAACACAGCCCTCTGCAAGTGGACCAAGCTTTTGAGCAGTTGGAAATCCAAAGCCAAAAGCGAATACCTTGAGAAAGATTACGAAACCGAGATAAAAAAGAAGTGGCCTTCGGTTTCTGAGGAGGACTGGAACCTGTTCAAGCAGCACTGCGAGACCCCTGAAGTCAAGGAGATGGAAAAATGGGGGAAGGAAATGCGGGCAAGGAACATTGGCAACCACACCCTTGGAAGCCGTGGTTACCCAGGGAAGAAGCCGAAGTGGGACAAGCAGGACGCTGAGTTTGCTGCAGCAGGCATACCAAACCCCTTCAAGGAATTTGAGAACCCGCGTGAAAATGATTACATCAGGGGCCGGTGCAAATACGATGAAGAGACTAAGACATGGGTATTGGACGAGAAAACGGCGAAAGTCAAGGAACTCCTGGTAATTGATTAACCTGCTTATTTTTTGTTATGCTAATTAAGTAGATTTCTTTCCGAGTAGTCACATTTCTAAACTGTCACCTCCGTATTGTAGAGGCAGTATCATGTCGAATCTCAAAGCTCCCAGGAGTCAGAGTGCTCGGCAAGGTGGGACGACCCTCTGAACAGGTCGATCAACGTGGTGCTCGGCAAGGACCCGAAAACGAGGCCGGCTTATGGTCGTGTGAACGGCGTCGGGCTCAACGAAAAATGGGACAGTCATTATCCCGAAGACCGCGAGCTTGCAAGGCAGAGAAGGAGAGCCGGCCGAGCTAGTTTCGAATCCAGATTGGCTGGAATGAGAGAAGAACTTAAAGAAGAAATGAGAGAGGAAGTCGAGGTGAAAGCCAAAGCCATGGCGACAGCACAAGTCATGGAAATGTGGCCCGATCTAATTGAGGCCGTGAAGCGAAGTTTAGCATCGGGGCAAACAGCGCCACCATCATCCTCTGTCACGTTGGCGCCGGCCAGTGCCATTTTGGAGAAAGAGCCGCGTCCTGGTGCACATCATAGCAGCCGCTCTGCCCCTTTCATGGGCTAGAGGTCGTCACTGGCTGATATCGAGCCAGCCAAACGGTAAGCGTTGCTGGCTCAGCAAATACCTTCTTCCATGGTTTCGTTGTTCAGATCTCTAACGTCGACGATGCATACATGTTTCGCAGGAAGGAAGACACTCCGCGCATTCTCCTCGCTATGGTGAAGGGCCAAACGGCACGATGCTGAACCTAATGAGTTTTATACAAGTTTGGGTTTTCATCTGCTGCATGCATACTTTCTGCTGTGTTGCATTGCCTGCTAGGGCTCATTATTCTGTTTGTGTTCATCCTTTGTTGAGAGAAACCAGGGTTCCCTAGTTTGTATGTACCTTTTGTGCCTGGAGAAGTATCTATAATGACCTTTGAATAAACTGAATCTCGAACATGCACTTCTAACAAGAATCCCTTTATACATACATCTAGCAAAGATCTGGTAATTGTTGATAGCAACTTGCTTGTTTTCCTCTTTTTTTACTGCACAATCTCTTCTTTTTAAGAGTGCTTTTTTTTTCTTCTTATTTCCCATTTCTTTTTATTGCACAATCTCTTCAGTTTTGCGACTTGTTCTAATTGTATTTTCTGGTGGCTTAGTTGTGACTTGTTATAATCTGCATTTTGGTTTGCAATATTAAGCAGTTGATGCCTTCGTGGAATAGATATCAAGGAATCTTGAAACTAGAAAATTTTGGGAATTGTCTTTGTTTATTTATTGCAGAAGCTTTGATTTTTTGAGCATGTGTTTCTCCCAGGGTGGTTGTTCTTGCTGCATATGGCCAGCTAATAAGCATGGTTTAGCTTGTATACGGAGTGCTTTAACTAAAATTTGGATATTTTCGCACCTAAGCTCTTTGGTGGCTTGTCAGTGACTTGGTATACTGGTGTTCAGTTCCTGATATTAGGCGGTTGGTGCGTTGATGGACTAGTAGTTATATGAAACTGGTTATTTTCTCTGCATCTCTCGTTGGTATCTGTAGGTGTAAAATACATGTCCTGTTACTGATATATTTACAAGAGTTGTTTTCTTTTGTCTGTTTCCCTGAAATAGTGTTTTAGTAAAACTGGTGTTGGGTGTGTGGTCATGGCAGATAAGTTTGTTATCAGTTTGCAGGTTGTAGAATCAGCAACTCGTAGTTGAATTGATTAGAGTTGGCCCCAAGGATGCTACTTGTGTCCATTTCATTTTCCCCTATACACGGAAACTAGTAGAGTGCTACCTGAATTTCGCTCGGATATCAGATTCAAATAGGATGAAATGGCTTCTGTTGTTGCTTGCCACAAGTCTTTTGTTTGTACTCCCTCCGTTCCCAAATAATTGTCTTTCTAGCCATCTCAAATGGACTACAACATACGGATGTATGTAGACATGTTTAAGAGTGTAGTTTCACTCATTTTGCTCCGTATGTAGTCACTTGTTGAAATCTCTAGAAAGACAATTATTTAGGAACGGAGGGAGTAGAACTGTTTGGCATTGATTGTCATACATGTGTGTGTGGATTCGACTCTGGTCTTAGTGTTAAAGCAGTAAAAAAAAGGGGGAAAGCTTCAAGGTCTTTTCCAAATCATGAAGTCGGTGATTTTAACCCTTTTTCATGTCAATAGTCATTTGGTGTGAACGGTATGCAGTAGTTTCTAGAGTGAATTTGCTTAGTCATCCGGTAGTTCAGTGCATCTCCAGTGAGCTGAAGGAACTGAAATTGCAAAGAAAGAGTCCCCAGATGTTTGTTATATTAAGTGCCGGGCATTCAAGCTGGAGCCTCTCGTAAAAGAGCAGAGCAGGCTCCTCACTTGGCCCTGGGGAATCATGAAGCTTTCCTTGCCAGGCAGAGCAAAAGAAAGGAGAGCCACCATCTGGTCTTCAGCAGCATCCTTCAATTCAAAGTTACCACTGCACATAATCTCTGTCAATGTCAGTTCATCACCTGAGTTGATCTCACATCCCACTTTGCCCTTCACTTCATCCTCACTGGTCATGTACCTGAAACAAAAAAGGGCGCGCCCGATATTCAATTCATTAGAACAAATGGATATTGACACAACAGATAAATTCTTCAAATTCAAGCAGACAAGAACAACAAAATCTTTCGCAGGATCACCATACAAACTAAACTGCAATCAACAATCACACTCACGAGGGTAGGCTACATTTAGTTGTTTTTTCCCTCCTGTTTTTGTTATTCAATAGTTCTAACAAGAATCCCTTTATAAACTAGGATAACTGGAAGTACATGCCGGTCCAAAAATTTCGAATGGAACATTGAATTTTAAACAGTTCAGCTTCACAAGCTATATGCAAGTTTACCACATAAGTTCACAACCTTCTTCCTAGTTGCACCCGTGTTTTTTGGGAGACGTGACATCGGCTCCTGCGTCAAGATTCATGCCGCCAGATCAAACGGCAAACAGGGTGTTCGATGGGAAAAACTTCCCAGCGAACGTTCGCCAGATATCATTTCCCTTTAATAAAGTTAGGATGTGTGTGACACCAAATGTTCTTAGTCAGAATCAGATCTCATGTTGTTTCTTTGGGAGAAAATAAAGAAGTGTTCGCCCTGGCAGCTGATTGCAATGAACAGTTCAAAAAACCTAATCCGCCAAGATGTGTGACGAGAGGTCGAAAGACAAACATGGCGATTGCTGGGATAACCTTCCCAGTGAACGTTCGCCAGATATCATTTCCCTTTAATAAAGTAAGGATGTGTGTGGTGTGGCATCAAATGTACATCCAAAACATGATTGCTTCTTCTTCGCTAGAATCAAAGCTCATGTTGTTTTTTGGGAGAAAATAAAGGAGCGTTCGCCATGTTAGCTGGTTCCAACAAAAAGTTCAAAAAACCTGATGTGACATCAGCCCTTTGCCAGGATCCGTGCCAGGATCGAATGACAAACATGGTGTTCACAGCAAATTCAGCAGATATCATTTCCCTTTAATAAAAAGTTAGGATGTGTGCGACACCAAATGTACACTCAAGACCTGATTGACGTAATTCTGCAAAAAATAAATTTGATAAAATAAGTTCAAAATAAATCAAATTACAAACAAAATTGACAATTTTTCTGCTGCTATTACAATGCAAAACCTGGGTATCGATAGACAATCATACATTCTAGATATTTTTATCTAGATATATGTTAGATAACATGCTTTAGGGCTCTTAGTCAAGATATTTATAACCCTCAAACGGAACATAATACATACATATACACTATGATTTTGATCTGAGTACCCCAAATCAATTTGTGTAGCTTGCAATTTTTAGTTTTTGACCTTGGGACACTCGATTGAATGAATATTTAGAATAGTCAACACATCGAATACAAAATAATAATAATAAATTAAAAAATATTGTATATTCACTAATAGTATGGTTTGGGTGATAAGTGCTAGAACTGTATACAAATATGTTATCATTTTTTCTATGTGTAACAGAAAGGATTATAACTAAAATATACAATGAAAATGTATAAGTTATAGAGAAATAAAAGTTTAGTATAAATTAGTAAAGGTTATTCTTATCATATTTATTTGAGAGATAATGTCTTTTTCTTTCAATTTGGATATATAATATCTTAAAAATACTGCTCAAAATTGATGAGAGTATACAGAAAAAGAGACATTTATACTAGCTTGAGGATGATTTATACTATTTTGACTGCAACTTGGATTCTTTCTTGACTGCTATTTGGATTGGTAGTCTGTCAAATCTCTAAGCAGGTGGCTAGAAAACCTTCCGGAATAGGAGGAATATCAGATAGTTTCTCATTCTTCTCTGTCTGGCGAGGGCCAGTCGCTCTACTCGGGTTTGGTTCAGATCGTGTCTGTTGGGGCCATCGGCATAGAGCTAGTCCCCAAACTTCAGCTTCTTCTCATCATGAACTCCCAAGCCACACTCCTTATGCTCATGTCCAATTAGGCCACAAACCTTACAGAACTGAGCTAACTTTTCATAACGAGCCAGATATACCTGTCGTTATTTAGCATGAACAATACTCACAAAATTTGTAAGGGGCTGTTGGATGTCGCGATTTACCCTCACCCTAACATAGTAACCACAGATGTTGTCGTTCAGACGCATCTCCAAGATTTCACCAGCACCCTTCAAGAGTTTACCAACAATTTCCTTCTTGCAATAGGGGTCCGGTAACTTGTGTATCAGGAGCCAAATAGGCATATGATCGAACACGACATCCTTTGGTCTGCTAAAACCATCATACAAGCAGAGCAACACCGCCATATTACGGAACAGCCATGGGCCTTGCATCATTATGCATTCCTAATCACCTAAGCATGAAGCCTGGACAACGAATCTATTGGGGCCGACAGGCCGGAACCTCACCCTTTGCGCCGGGTTCCATGCCGCCCTCATATCCTTGTAGAAGGCCGATTGGGAGAAGTTCATATCAATGTGAACCCTAGCAAGGGCTAGCCACCTCACATTTTCCTTGATCTCTGGATCATCTTCGTCAATCTCCATATCATTGAACTCCTCGTCGTTGAGGTCCAATTGATCGAAGAAATTCTCTAGATCAGGATTCACAGCCATCGCTGGTAGCAGAGTTGGCGTCCAAGGGGGAGGCCATCGGTCTCGGTCTGGAGAACCGCCTGGCCCGACGAAGGACGCCGATCTAGCCGGAGGGGTAGGACTCAGGGGCTATCGGATCGCCTCAGATGAGGGGAAGCCCTAATCGCAGGAGCGTAGGAAAAAAATCCTTGGAGATGCCCTTAGCTCCATGTCCTAAATAAATGATTGTGATAGAGAGCAGATTGGCTCAGCTTGGTCGGTTTTGCCTTACGAGATAAAATAAAATGTGGTAAGAACATAAGTATTAAAAATCCTATTATATTGATAACATTTGTAAAATTTACATAAAGAAGAGCAAGGGGACAAATACACAAGAGCTCATGGGTGCTCCACACCCCTATACGAATATTAAATGTAAAAAAAGTAAATAAATAAATAAAGGAAAAATCCATCCTACCACCTGGGGGTAGTTACCCTACATGTCTCATATACTACTATGTGGTACCTTATATACTACTTTATCATTCTAAATATGTTCATATACTATATATAAGATATTTCAAAACAAGTTACATGAAAAAATTGCATATGAGCCCATAGTTTTTGTTATATTTATGAAATGCGTACATATCTATACGTAAAAAAGAGTATGCTTAAAATATGGTACATACTACCTAAAAAATAGTATATATACTACCTAAACATCGTTATATACTACATACTACACGTACATACTCTCGGTTTTTACAGATACTACGTACAACATATAAAACTCAAGTGGTGGTAACTACCACTGGTAGTAGATAAAATTTGTCCAAAAATAAACTGAAATTTGAGGATATTGAACCTGGGTTCTCAATCTACTCTCATGTGAAATTTCATGAAAAAATACCAAAAAACGTATCCTGAGTTCTCAATCTACTCCCACCGGCGTGTTGCTGCAGCTCCGCCCCTTCCATTCTGCATGTTACTCTCCGGCCTGTACGTTCTTGATGGTGCTAGTACACGCACATGCATGCATCACCACGTTGGCCTGCATGCGGATGCGGATCGACACCCGGCCCTCTGTCAGATCGATCGGTTTTTTGAGAGAGAAAATATACAATTCAGACCAGATCCCATTCCATTCAATACTTGTATTCTATTCTATTCTATTATTAGTGGTAAATGAAGCTCTGCACTGGATCCGCATATCGCTGAGGAGCACATGCATTCGAAGCGCTACCCCAACTACTTGGCCGACGCTCCATTGCATGGCGAGAAAACATTTCGGCGTCATTATCGGATGAGGCGAAAGCTTTTCCTTAGGATTGTGAATTTCATCCGGGAGTTCGACATCTACTTCAAGTGCAAGAAGGATTGCACCGGCACACTTGGATTCACCTCAATCCAGAAATGCACGAGAGCTATGAGGATGCTTGCATACGGAGCTCCCGGTGATTCACTCGACGACTATGGGCGCATGGCCGAGTCCACCACCATTGAGTGTTTCTACAAGTTCTGCAGGGCAGTGGTGGCAGTGTTTGGCAATACTTGCGAACACCCAATGCGGAAGACACTGCTTGGATCCTAGCATAGAATGCAGCAAGAGGATTTCCTGGGATGCTTGGAAGCATCGACTGCATGCATTGGAAATGGAAAAACTGTCCATTTGCTTGGCAGGGGTTGTACAAAGGCGCCAAAGATGGTTGCAGTGTGGTACTTGAGGCAGTGGCCACACAGGACGTCTGGATTTGGTACTCTTTCTTTGGGATGTCAGGAACTCACAATGACATCAACATCCTGCAGTGCTCCCCTGTCTTTGCCAAGCTTGTTGAAGGTCATTCTCCTGCGGTGAACTTCGAGGTCAATGGGCGGCACTACAACAAGGGGTACTACCTAGCTGATGGCATCTATCCGAGATGGTCGACATTTGTGAAGACTATCTTAAACCCTGTGCCAGGAGGCAAGAATGCCTTCTTTGCGAAGGTTCAGGAGGCTTGCAGGAAGGATGTCGAGTGGGCATTTGATGTGCTCTAATCTCGATTCGCTGTTGTCCGGTACCCTGCTCAAACCTGGTCGAAAGATCAAAAGTGGGAGATCATGACTTGTCGTGTCATCTTGCACAACATGATCATTGAGAGCGAGCAAGAAGAGCCAGTGTTTGACACAGAACCATATTACAGGCAGGGTTCTCTTGCCCAAGTTGATCACCAACTACCGGCAACCTGAACTGCCTTCCTCAATATGCGTCAGGAGATCCGAGACCCACATGTGCATCAAGAACTGCAACACAATCTGGTGGAGCACCTATGGAGGCTCAAGGGCGACGCCAGGAATGACGTGTGATGAAATATGAGTTTTTATTTGTTGAACTATATTTTGTATTGAAATATTTGTTGAACTATTTGATTTATATTGATTTTTTGTGATGAACTATGGAGGCAAAAACACGCCGAAACACGCCGAACCACGTCGAACTATGTGATGAACTATTTGATTTCTATTTGTTGAATTATTTATGGGAGAATTCACGCCGCAACACGCCGAACCGCGCCGAATATGAGCCGATTCACGCAGATATCGGGCCGTTTTTGGACGAAAGTGGGCCGAATAATGGGCCGAAATCGGCGCCTGGGGGCGACGACTGGGTGCCCAACCGTCCCAGAGCCGAATTTGCTGCCGGCTCGCCCCCCAGGCGGTGATTTTTATGCCTTCTGAGGGGCCAACGGCTGGAGATGCTCTTACTCTCCGGTCTGTACGATTCTTGATGGTGCTAGTACACGCACATGCATGCATCACCACGTTGGCTTGCACGCGGATGCGGATCGACACTCGGCCCTCTGTCAGATCGGTCGGTTTTCCGGAGAGAGAAAATATACAATCCAGACCAGATCCCATCCCATCCAATACTTGTATTCTATTCTATTATTAGTGGTAGATGAAGCTCTGCACTGCATGGAAATGTATATAGTTACTGTTGTTGGTAAGCCGACAAAGGGAAGATCGAGCTGCATGTGATGCGATCGGGCGCTTGATTTGCCGGTCGGTCTCGGGAGATCTGTTGAACATATGATTTTGCATGTATATTGTATATCCTGGCTCCTAGTCCTTGTATATTAGAGGTCGAGGTCCATGTTATACACTCATATATACGTGCTTTATGCACGATCAATACATCAAGTTGCATTGTCAAAAGTTATCTCTCCACATGGTATCATACCTTTGATCCTAACCCTAACCTGCCGCTGTCGGCGCCGCCCTTAACCGCCGCTGCCAAACCCAGCCGCAGCTGCCGTCGCGTCTCCCACGCCGCCGCCCCGTGTCCCAGTCGCGGCCTCCCACCTCTACCATCGCTTCCGCCTCCCGCTCTAACCCTAGCCGCCTCCGCTGTAGTCTCCACCACAGCCACCGTCGCCCCTTCCGCTAGTCGTCCCACCTCCCCTCCTCCCGCACCGCCATGGACGGTTCCTCTGTTTCCACCCGCACCACCCGCACCAATCCATTCGCCGGTCCTGACCCCGTCCTCATCCGCGATTTCAACATCCTCGGTCAGGTTCCCGTCATCCTTAATCACCACACCTCCACCTACTATGCCTGGAAGACGTACTTATCCCTTGTGTTCCGTGAGTACAATCTCGGTGTCGCCCGCTTCATGAGCCGGAGAGGTAGGTGGGGTCTCGCTCTCCATCATCTCCGGAGGAAGATCCCCCGAAGACGAACTCTGTTGAGAAGAGCTGATAGCGGGACTACAGAAGGCGAATCCTAATTACAGATCTAGGAGAAACATAGTACCTTTAAAACTAATGATTGACTTACAGCTCGGTGTAGGGCTGGCCCGTTGGCTGGCACGATGCGGTGAGGGTGCCCGTCGGGGCAAGGCCCCCCGTGGGTACCTTTTTCCCTGGTTTGGGCGGCCCTCTTCTTCCCGCGCGGGAAGGAGGCCTTAGCCTTCCCTCCCCGACTATCCTCCTTAGGGGAGGTAACAATTCCCCTGGTTCGGATGCGTAGCGTGTGGAGTTCGGTTTCTTCGTTCTTCCCCTTGTCCTTCCCCGAGGGCATCCTGCTGATGACCCGCAAGTATACGGGATAGTTGTAGCCTCTTTCGATAAGTAAGAGTGTCGAACCCAACGAGGAGCTAAAGGTAGAACAAATACTCTCTCAAGTCCTATTAGCCACTGATGCGACTCTACGCACGCTTGACGCTCGCTTTACCTAGAACAAGTATGAAACTAGAAGTACTTTGTAGGTGTGATAGGATAGTAAATAAAAAGTAGGGGCTGATTAGATAAAGATGCAACAAAGTAAATATAGCGAGTGTGGAAAAGTGGTGGTAGGAGTTGTGAAATTGCACCTAAGCAATTGACTATGTTACTAGACCGGTAATCACTATTGCAATTCGATTTGAGGGAGAGGCATAAGCTAACATATCATCCCTTACTTGGAATTCTATGCACTTATGATTGGAACTCTAGCAAGCATCCGCAACTACTAAAGATTCATTAAGGTAAAACCCAACCATAGCATTAAAGCATCAAGTCCCCTTTTATCCCATACGCAAACAACCTACTTACTCGGGTTTGTGTTTCCGTCACTCACGCAACCCACCATAAGCAAATCATAAACATATTGCAAACCCTACAGCGGGAATCCCTCACGCTTGCGCGACACGGAGGGCACAATAGGACAGCACCAATAATAAAATATGCAACTCAAACCAATCATAGCAATTCATCAATCACCGACAGGACAACGGGAATCTACTCAGACATCATAGGATGGCAACACATCATTGGATAATAATATGAAGCATAAAGCACCATGTTCAAGTAGAGGGTACAGCGGGTTGCGGGAGAGTGGACTGCTGAATATAGAAGGGGGAAGGTGATGGAGATGTTGGTGAAGATGATGGAGGTGTTGGTGAAGATCGCGGTGATGATGATGGCCCCCGGCGGCGTTCTGGCGCCACCGGAAGCAAGGGGGAGAGAGCCCCCCTTCTTCTTCTTCTTCCTTGACCTTCTTCCTAGATGGGAGAAGGGTTTCCCCTCTGTTCCTTGGCTCCCATGGCTTGGGAGGGGCGAGAGCCCCTCCGAGATTGGATCTATCTCTCTGTTTCCGTGTTCTCAGATTCTACCCCTTCACCGTTTCTTAAATATCCGGAGATCCGTAACTCTGATTGGGGTGAATATTTCGCCTAGATCTTTCTCATAAAATAAGCTTTCTTGTGCCAAAAGAAGAGCGTCAACCGCCTTATGGGTGGCCCTCGAGAGCCCAGGGCGCCCCTGCCTCCCTGGGGCGCGGCCCCCTGTCTCGTGGCCACCCCGGACACTATTTCGCGTTGATTTTACTTCCCAAAAATCACAAATATTCCAAAAAAATCTCCGTCCATTTTTATCCCATTTGGACTTCGTTTGATATTGGGTTTCTGCAAAACAAAAAACATGCAGCAGACAGGAACTGGCACTGGGCACTGGATCAATATGTTAGTCCCAAAAAATAGTATAAAAAGTTGCCAAAAGTATATAAAAGTTGAATAATATTGGCATGGAACAATCAAAAATTATAGATACGATGGAGACGTATCACCTGCTGAGTACCCGGTCAAGCATCTTGGCCATGGTGGGACCAGGCGAACCTTCGGGAAGTGGCGCCGGACACCTGATTCTCTCTGCCTTGCTGAGCCATTCCTGGCCACGGATGTTTTTCAGAATAAACAATTATGGCAAATGCTAAACATGGTGTCCGGTGTCAAGATTACTCACTTGGGTATCTAGGCGATTGCAGCTTAGGCCCGCATCCTCGGTGGTGTCCGGACACTCTACTTTCTGTCCGAAGAATAATTTGCACATCTCTTCGAGCTTCAAGCCGAAGAAGTGTTTGATAGTCCGTGGACCCTCCGGATTGAACTCCCACATCCGGAGAGGCCGGCGTTGGCACGGCAACATCCGTCGGATTAACATCACTTGCATTATGCTGACAAGGTTAATGTCCCTCTCAAGAAGCTCCCGGATGCAATTCTGCAGTACTGGTACATCATCAGCGGGCCCCCAATTCCGCCCTACGTCGGTCCAAGACGCTAGTTGTGACGGAGGGCCCAAGTGGAACTCGGGAGCAGCCACCCACTTTGTGCCTCTGGGAGCCGTGACATAGAACCACCTCCGTTGCCATAAATCGGATACTTCCGGGAAAGAACCCTCTGGCCATGGGGCATCGGCGTTCCTGCTTATTACGGCACCTCTGCACTCCACATGTCGCCCCTCGATCATCTTCGGCTTCACATTGAAGGTCTTAAGCCATAAGCCGAAGTGTGGGGTGACATGGAGAAAAGCCTCGCACACGATAATGAACGACGAGATATGGAGGATGGTGTCTAGAGCCAGATCATGAAAATCCAACCCATAATAAAACATGAGCCCCCTTACAAAGTGGTCGAGGGTGAAGCCCAGGCCGCGGAGGAAGTGTGGGACAAAAACGACGCACTCATTAGGCTCCGGTGTGGGGATGACCTGCCCTGGAGCAGGAAGCCTGTGCTGGATGTCGGCGGTCAGGTATCCGACCTCCCTAAGCTTCGCAATGTCTTCCTTTTGAATCGAGGATGCCACCCATCGGCCTTGAGGGACGGATCCGGACATATTGGAGGATCTGGGGTGTTGAAGTTTGGGTTTCGGGTGTTAGAACTCGAGGTGCGAGAAGACACGAGGAAGGTGGAAAAGAGGCATAGGCCTCGCCCCCCTTTATAAAGAGGGTGAATATCAAGAGTCCTCGGTGTGACCGTTTGAGGCTTATCTAAAAACACACGGAGTTATACCAACGGCCATCGTGGAGTCACGCATGCCCATATTAATGGGAAATCCCGTAATAAGAGGAACACGATCTCTGCCTCGATGGGACGTGCCAATAAAATCGCCTCGTAACACGAGTCCTGGTGGAGTAAGAAACGCCGGTTCGCGTTGGACCAGGCCACGATGCACGGGCACGACGCACGAAGATTGCCAGCAGATCAGATTTATGCCATGTGAAGATCATCTTGCAGATCCGGACACGGTCTACGTGTTCGATAATTACTTTGGAGTATTCGGAGGAGGAACCTGCCTTGCAATGCCGAAGACAATACTGCGTGCCGGACTCATCGTTATTGAAGCCTGGTTCAGGGGCTACTGAGGGAGTCCTGGATTATGGGGTATCCGGACAGCCGGACTGTGTACAACGTCCGGACTATTGAAGCGTGAAGATACTAGACTTAAGACTTCGGCCCGTGTCCAGATGGGACTCTCCTCTGCGTGGAATGCAAGCTTGGTGATCCTGATATTATGTTTTCTTCCTTGTAACCGACTCCACGTAAACCCTAGCCCTCTCCGGTGTCTATATAAACTGGAGAGGTTGGCCCTTAGAAAGCCGATCACAATTACAAGCATACCATCATAGGCTAGCTCTTATGTTTAGCCTCTACGATCTCGTGGTAGATCTACTCTTGTACTACCCATATCTTCAATATTAATCAAGCAGGAAGTAGGGTTTTACCTCCATCGAGAGGGCCCGAACCTGGGTAAACATCTGTGTCCCTTGCTTCCTATTACCATCAGCCTTGACGCACAGATCGGGACCCCCTACCCGAGATCCGCCGGTTTTGACACCGACACCTGTTGCAAGCAATACGGGCTATCTTTACTATCTTGTTATTCTAGATGATTTTTCGCACTATGTGTGGACCTTTCCGTTGCGGCGAATGTCGGATGCCATTGCCACTCTCGCCTTTTACTCTTATGTCTTCATGCAGTTTGGACGTCCCATCCATGCGTTGCAAACAGACAACGGGAAGGAGTTTGACAATCTTGCCATCCGTAACCTTCTCACCACACATGGCACGATTTTTCGTATCACTTGCCCGTATACTTCACAACAGAATGGGCGCGCCGAGCGCATGCTTCACACTCTTAATGACTGCGTCCGCACGCTTATCTTTCACGCCAACGTGCCACCATGTTTTTGGCCCTACGTGCTCGCCACCGCATCACTTCTTCTTAACATTCGTCCCTATTGCACTCGCGGGAATTTTGCACCTCACCACCTCTTTTTCGGCGTGCCACCCTCCTATGATGAGCTATGCATCTTTGGTTGTTTGTGCTACCCTAGCATCGCTTCCACTACTCCCCATAAGCTAGCTCCTAGGTCTTTGGCCTGCATCTTTCTCGGCTATCCACCCAACACCAAAGGCTACCGCTGCTATGATCCTATCTCACATCGGGTGATCACTTCCCGACACGTTTACTTTTCATGAGAAGGTTTTTCCATTTCAGCGGGAACCTTCGGATGTTGCGGCATTGCCCACTTCCAGTGCTCCTATGGTGAGCTCCTCCGGTGATGCCCGCTCGAGAGCATCTCTCGGGCTGCCTCCCGGCTTTGAGGGCGCCCCTCGCGCCGCGGGTCAAGCCTCTTCCTGCCCGGCTGCCTCAGGGCCTTGCCCCTCCATTACTAGGGAAAACCTTATACACAGAGGTATAGCAGTAGCACTGGTCAAAACAAGGCGCTACTGCTACTTAGTAGTAGCGCTTGTCGCAAAAGCACGCTGCAACTATAGTCTCAGCAGTAGCGTGTGTGCACAGAAAAGCGCTACTACTATAATTCCCACACTGTTGCCGGTAGGCTAGCAGTAGTAGTAGTGGTTTTTCCTGAAGCGCACTACTGCTAAATACTTTGTAGCAGCACGTTTCTGGTGTAGATCGCTACTGCTATGAAAAAGAAAATAAATAGAAAAATAAGTAGAAAAGTAAATGAAAGTTAAAGAGATAGAAAAAGGGAGAAATGAAAAAAAGAAAATATAAAGAAAAACAAAAGAAAAATAAAAATAAAAAAGAAAGGCATAGCAGTAGCGCATTTTGGCAGAACGCTCTATAGCTAACTTAGCTATAGCACGTTTTGCTAAAATGCGCTACTGCTATTTTGACTTAACCCCAGCCGCGGGGGCTCTAAATTTTGCCAAGTCCTTTCCCCCCTCTCCCCCTCTCCCCAAACTCCTCCATCGCCGCCGTCGATTTCCCAACCGCCCTCGACCTCACCGCCGCCGCCCGAGGCGCTCACCGTTGCCGCCCTCGACCTCACCGCCGCCGCCCGAGCCCGCCCAAGACCTCCGCCGCTCGAGCCCGAGCCTGCCCTCGCCGCCGACCGTAAGGCTCTCGCTCTCCCCCCCCCCTACGCTCCTCTATCTCTCTCTCTGCTAGGGCGCAATTCATATGTTCTTGTTGCGTTGATGTTCATATGTACCCTAGGTGTTCATATGAACCCTAGATTTGTTTAGGGCAGTAGGCATTTTTTTAGCATTAGGAAAAATGATTAGCAATTTTTTTAGGAAATTAGCTAGGGCAATTTTTTATGAAAATGAATAAAGGGTAATTCCATCTAGGTTAATTAACTTAGGTGAATTTAGTTATGAACCCTAGGAATTAGCAGTTGTGGTACTAGTAGATGTTAATGAGATTAACTTAGGTTAATTAGGTTAGGGCAGAAGAGCAGCAGCATATAACAGGACCCTAGGAATTAACTTAGGTTAGTTAGGTTAGGGCAGTAGTGGTACTAGTATATGTTAATTAGATGTTTTTAGTTAGGGAAGTAGGGTTTTACTAGGTTAATTAGGTGAAGTTAAATGAATGACCCAAATGAATGAAATTAGTAGTTAACAGAATTTTTAGGACAAATTTGTATATGCTTAAGTACTTAACTAGATATTATTTTTAGGACAAACTTGTATATGCTTAAGTAGTTAACTAAATATATTATAGGGTTGTATATATAGTTTCTTAAGTACTTATATAGTTGTTCTGCACCCAATGTATGCTTAAGTAGTTGTATAATTCCTAGGGTTCATCAATGGGTGCTTAAGTAGTTGGAGATGCTTAAGTAGCTAGCTAGGGTTCATCTAATTAGTTAGTACTTGTAGATGCTTAAGTACTAGGGCAGTAGGGTTAGGGCAGTAGGACATAATTTGAATTGAGTTCTAGGATTCATAATTTGAAATTTGTGTAGATTTTTCTTGAAGTGTGAAACATTGAAGTGGTCATGATATATGAAAATTCCTCGATTGTGCCCAAGTGGCCTTTTATTGTTTCCAGAGAATGAAGCCAAGTGGCCTATGTTTTGCCGGAATGTTGATTCATTTCCGTTCCGGCAAATTTCAGGTGCTCGATTTGTCCACTTTTTAGCAAAGGTCATGCCGAAATTTTTCGTGAATTTCAGGATGACTTGCGCTACAAACTAGGACATATCGAGTGCCCGGGATTTGCCGCACCGGGAAGGAATCAAGTTCCTGCAAAACATAGCCCTTTTTTATGTCATTATTCATTTTATTAGATCTAGAATTAATTGACTAGATTTAATCATAGGAAACATGGCTAGCAACGATGAAGGACAGGGTTCTGGTGATTGCGACGACGTCTACCTGGCGGCAGACGAATATTTGAAACTTGCCAACGATTAACGGTTGTTATTGCTGGGCCCACCTGTCACATTCGAGACCGACATCGATACCGGTGCCGAGACTGGCGTTGAGACCCAGACCAGCACCGAGACTAGCAAAGCCATAGAACCGAAACCTAAGAGGAGATGTCGATGCCCAAACCAGCTCCTCACTACTAGACAAGTGGTCACGGAGGTGGACGACGGCAATTTTGAGCCAAAACTACCTGTGGAAGCGCGCTCCTGCTATGGCAATCTAATAGGCTGCATCGTACGGGCGTGCGCCACCATCAATGGTGAGAAACTAAATAAGAAACCAAATATGAAGCACTCCCTCCTAAGCCTGCTGCACCAGATATTCTTGTTCCCGGACCAGGATGCAATCCAATATACCGATCCACAGAAAGACCCGGCAATGAAGAAGATAAACAAACACGCCATGACCAAGTTTAACGACGCGTAGGCCGCCTGGAAAGTAAGGGTGAAAGCAAGGATCATAAAAAAAAGGAACCATTCTCCGAGATTGTAAAGGATAATCCAACAATCACGGAAGAGCAGTTTCAAATATTCAAGGCAGCTTGCGATGCCGAAGATGCCAAAGAAAAGTCGAAGTACATGAAGGGACTTCAAAAGAGGAACATGGGGCGCCACCACCTCGGAAGCCATGGTTACGCGGGGAAGAGGTCCATATGGGCCAAGGAGGACGCGAAACGCGAAAGTCTGGGCATCCCAGACCCCTTCAGCCATACGGGGTGGAGAGATCAAGGACAAGAAGAAGAGGAGCGGAAGGGCCGCCTTCAGCCATAAGACCGACTTCTGCTGCATCCAGCAACCGAGTGATACTCTTAGCGATGGATTCTATGTCCTACACCACATGCTAGAGTACAAACGGGATCAGCAGAACCTTCGCATGACACCTACATATGGGGATGCCCATATTCTGCAATGGGCAAGGAACGTAGGAGATATCGAGGATCATTGGCTTCGAGCTGAGTTCTATCACATCAAGTGCGAACTTGCCCAAATCATCATGAAGGAGGTCCTTGAAAAAACAGGGTTGTTCTACGAGGAAGGGCAAATGTCGCGGTAAGACGTCCGAACACGCGTAGCCGCTCAACGTCTTGACCTGAAGCCTTTCACTAAGCTCAGGGACTATCTCCCTGACTTGGATGGATGGCACGACATGTTGGAGTGATTGTCGATATATGATAATGTGTCCGTTTAGTCCATACTTTCTGTATGACGAAACTTTGAGATATGCATGACGGAACTTTATTTGTGATGTAATTAAACCGTCCTCCTCGACTAGCGAAGATCACTCTAGTTGGGGCATTTTGGGTACGATGAACTTTGTTATTTATGCTTATGATATGTTGCTTCTATTTTTGCCAAGTCTGTCTCTTTTTGTTGCTCAACTATATATGTTGCATATCATCGACTCATGTGACGACGCAGGTGCATAGATCATCGATGGCGAAGAAGTGCTATGCCAGGAGTATATGACGAGTGGCCGGAGTGTCATGCTCAGGTGTATCGGTTTCCGGTTTCCGAGCGACAGCCATTAGTTAGTTTAGGTTCACGCTAGTGCGAGGGAGGGATACGAACTCATGTACTGCATAGTTTCGCTCTCACTCATAGTGATAGCTCTTCTCGCGTATATCATTGTTTAGATGGATGACGATGTAGTTGCAAGTAATCGAGACTTGTATCGCTATTTTTGAGATGATGACGAGAGACCACTTTGTGTTGGATGATGATTATGATGATGACATGATTTGATGGTATGATTACATTTGTATGTGTATGATCTGCTAAATATTATTGTATAAAGCATGTTCAAATACAAAACTAATATGCAGAAAAAAACCAATAAAACTAACAGTAGTGAGGGAAGTAAACTTAGCAACAGCGCGCTCTTACCAGTAGCGCGCCCTAGATAAAAGCTCTGCAGATATTAGCAGTAGCGCTTTATGCTAAATCTTGCTGCTACTAGCCATGTATAGTAGTAGCGTGGGTCAACACGCGCTACTGATACATGTTAGCTGTAGCACCGTATCAGTAGGGCGGGGCCCCGCGCTACTGATACACCTAATACACGCACTACTGGTAGGCTTTTCCCTAGTAGTGCTCCTCGGATCGGTCCCACCGACCCCGACGCACACCGCTTCCCCGGCGCCCTTGGCGTCCCCGGTGCCCCAGGCGTGCCCGGCGTCCTCGGCGTCCCCTGTTGGGGAACGTAGTAATTTCAAATATTTTCCTACGCACACGCAAGATCATGGTGATGACATAGCAACGAGGGGAGAGTGTTGTCTACGTACCCTCGTAGACCGAAGCGGAAGCGTTGACACAGCATAGTGGAAGTAGTCGTACGTCTTCCCGGTTCAACCGATCCAGCACCGTTACTCGGCACCTCCGAGTTCTTGACACACGTACAGCTCGATGGCGCACCTCGTTCTCCAATCTAGTAGAGGCTCGAGGGGAGTTCCGTCAACCTGACGGCGTGGTGACGATCTTGATGTTCTCTGTCGCAGGCTTCGCCTAAGCACCGCTACAATATGACCGAGGTGTAATATCGTGGAGGGGGGCACCGCACACGGCTAAGGAACGATCAATGATCAACTTGTGTGTTCTAGGGTGCCCCCTACCCCCGTATATAAAGGAGGGAGGGAGGAGGAGGCCGGCCCAAGGGGGGCGCGCCATAGAGGAGGGGGAAACCTACTCCAAGTAGGTTCCCCCCTTTTTCCTTATCTTATTTGGAGGGGGAAGGAAAGAGTACTAGTATTAGGAATAAGTACTAGTAGTAGTAATAGGAAGAGGGGAAGGAGAAAGGAAAGGGGGGCCGCCCCCCCCAATTCGGATTGGGCTGGGGCACGCCCCTCCCTTGTTCCTTCTCCCTTCTTCCTATATGGGCCCAATAAGGCCCATATACCTCCCGGGGGGTTCCGGTAACCTCCTGGAGCTCCAAACTTCTCCGGAACCTTTCCGGTGTCCAAATATATCCGTCCAATATATCAATCTTTATGTCTCGACCATTTCGAGACTCCTCGTCATGTCCGTGATCACATCCGGGACTCCGAACAAAATTCGGTACATCAAAATACATAAACTCATAATATAACTGTCATCGAAACCTTAAGCGTGCGGACCCTACGGTTCGAGAACAATGTAGACATGACCGAGACACGTCTCTGGTCAATAACCAATAGCGGGACCTGGATGCCCATATTGGTTCCTACATATTCTACGAAGATCTTTATCGGTCAAACCGCATAACAGCATACGTTGTTCCCTTTGTCATCGGTATGTTACTTGTCCGAGATTTGATCGTCGGTATCCAATACCTAGTTCAATCTCGTTAACGGCAAGTCGCTTTACTCGTTCCGTAATACGTCATCTCATAACTAACTCATTAGTTACATGCTTGCAAGGCTTAGGTGTTGAGTATTACCGAGAGGGCCCAGAGATACCTCTCCGACAATCGGAGTGACAAAACCTAATCTCGAATTATGCTAACTCAACATGTACCTTCGGAAACACCTGTAGTACTCCTTTATAATCACCCAGTTATGTTGTGACATTTGGTAGTACCCAAAGTGTTCTTCCGGTAAACGGGAGTTACACAATTCTCATAGTTACAGGAACATGTATAAGTCATGAAGGAAGCAATAGCAGAATACTAAACGATCAAGTGCTAAGCTAACGGGATGGGTCATGTCAATCACATCATTCTTCTAATGATGTGATCCCATTAATCAAATGATAACACATGTCTATGGTTAGGAAACATAACCATCTTTGATTAATGAGCTAGTCAAGTAGAGGCATACTAGTGGCTATATGTTTGTCTATGTATTCACACATGTATCATGTTTCCGGTTAATACAATTCTAGCATGAATAATAAACATTTATCATGATATGAGGAAATAAATAACAACTTTATTATTGCCTCTAGGGCATATTTCCTTCAGTCTCCCACTTGCACTAGAGTCAATAATCTAGATTACACAGTAATGATTCTAACACCCATGGAGTCTTGGTGCTGATCATGTTTTGCTCGTGAGAGAGGCTTAGTCAATGGGTCTGCAACATTCAGATCTGTATGTATCTTGCAAATCTCTATGTCTCCCACTTGGACTTGGTCCCGAATGGAATTGAAGCGTCTCTTGATGTGCTTGGTCCTCTTGTGAAATCTGGATTCCTTTGCCAAGGCAATTGCACCAGTATTGTCACAGAAGATCTTTATTGGTCCCGATGCACTAGCTATGACACCTAGATCGGAAATGAACTCCTTCATCCAGACTCCTTCATTCGCCACTTCAGAAGCAGCTATGTACTCCGCTTCACATGTAGATCCCGCTACGACGCTTTGTTTTGAACTGCACCAACTTACAGCTCCACCGTTTAATGTAAACACGTATCCGGTTTGCGATTTAGAATTGTCCGGATTAGTGTCAAAGCTAGCATCGACATAACCATTTACGACTAGCTCTTTGTCACCTCCATATACGAGAAACATATCCTTAGTCCTTTTCAGGTATTTTAGGATGTTCTTGACCGCTGTCGATGATCAACTCTGGATTACTTTGGTACCTACCGCCAAGCTTATTGCTAAGCATCGTCAGTCTGGTACACAGCATTGCATACATGATAGAGCCTATGGCTGAAGCATAGGGAACATCTTTCATTTTCTCTCTATCTTCTGCTGTGGTCGGGCATTGAGTTCGCCTCAACTTCACACCTTGTAGCACAGGCAAGAATCCTTTCTTTGCCTGATCCATTTTGAACTTTTTCAAAATTTTGTCAAGGTATGTGCTTTGTGAAAGTCCTATTAAGCGTCTTGATCTATCTCTATAGATCTTGATGCCCAATATGTAAGCAGCTTCACCGAGGTCTTTCATCGAAAAACTTTTATTCAAGTATCCCTTTATGCTATCCAGAAATTCTATATCATTTCCAATTAATAATATATCATCAACATATAAAACTAGAAATGCTACAGAGCTCCCACTCACTTTCTTGTAAATACAGGCTTCTCCAAAAGTCTGTATAAAACCATATGTTTGATCACACCTGTCAAAGCGTTTATTCCAACTCCGAGATGCTTGCACCAGTCCATAAATGGAACGCTGGAGTTTGCACACTTTGTCAGCACCTTTTGGATCAACAAAACCTTCAGGCTGCATCATATACAACTCTTCTTCTAGAAATCCATTCAAGAATGCAGTCTTGACATCCATTTGCCAAATTTCATAATCATGAAATGCAGCAATAGCCAACATGATTCGGACAGACGTAAGCATCTCTACGGGTGAGAAAGTCTCATCGTAGTCAACCCCTTGAACTTGTCAAAAACCTTTCGCAACAAGTCGAGCTTTGTAGACAGTAACATTACCATCAGCGTCAGTCTTCTTCTTAAAGATCCATTTATTCTCAATGGCTTGCCGATCATCGGGCATGTCAACCAAAGTCCATACTTTGTTTTCATACATGGATCCTATCTCAGATTTCATGGCCTCTAGCCATTTTGCGGAATCTGGGCTCATCATCGCTTCCTCATAGTTCGTAGGTTCATCATGGTCAAGTAACATGACTTCCAGAATAGGATTTCTGTACCACTCAGTGCGGATCTTACTCGTAGACCCACGAGGTTCGAGAGAAACTTGATCTGAAGTTTCATGATCAATATCATTAGCTTCCTCACTAATTGGTGTAGTCGTCACAGAACCGGTTCTTGTGATGAACTACTTTCAATAAGGAGTAGATACTGATTATCTCATCAAGTTCTACTTTCCTCCCACTCACTTCTTTCGAGAGAAACTCCTTCTCTAGAAAGGATCCGAATTTAGCAACGAAAATCTTGCCCTCGGATCTGTGATAGAAGGTGTACCCAATAGTCTCCTTTGGGTATCCTATGAAGACACATTTCTCGATTTGGGTTCGAGCTTATCCGGTTGAAGTTTCTTCACATAAGCATCGCAGCCCCAAACTTTGAGAAACGACAACTTTGGTTTCTTGCCAAACCACAGTTCATAAGGCGTCGTCTCAACGGATTTTGTTGGTGCCCTATTTAACATGAATGCGCCGTCTCTAAAGCATAACCCCAAAACAATAGCGATAAATCGGTAAGAGACATCATAGATCGCACCATATCAAGTAAAGTACGATTCTGACGTTCGGACACACCATTTCGTTGTGGTGTTCGGTGGCGTGAGTTCTTGAAACTATTCCACATTGTTTCAAATGTAAACCAAACTCGTAACTCAAATATTCTCCTCCACGATCAGATCGTAGAAATTTTATTTTCTTGTTACGATGATTTTCTACTTCACTCTGAAATTCTTTGAACTTTTCAAATGTTTCAGACTTGTGCTTCATCAAGTAGATATACCCATATCTGCTCAAATCATCTGTGAAGGTGAGAAAATAACGATATCCGCCACGAGCCTCAACATTCATCGGGCCACTTACATCTGTATGTATGATTTCCAATAAATCTGTTGCTCTCTCCATAGATCCGGAGAACGATGTTTTGGTCATCTTTCCCATGAGGCACGGTTCGCAAGTACCAAGTGATTCATAATCAAGTGATTCCAGAAGTCCATCAGTATGGAGTTTCTTCATGCGTTTTACACTGATATGACCTAAACGGCAGTGCCACAAATATGTTGCACTATCATTATCAACTCTGCATCTTTTGGCTTCAACATTATGAATATGTGTATCACTACTATCAAGATTCAATAAAAATAGACCACTCTTCAAGGGTGCATGACCATAAAAGATATTACTCATATAAATAGAACAACCATTATTATCTGATTTAAATGAATAACCGTCTCGCATCAAACAAGATCCAGATATAATGTTCATGCTCAACGCTGGCACCAAATAACAATTATTCAGGTCTAAAACTAATCCCGATGGTAGATGTAGAGGTAGCGTGCCGACCGCGATCACATCGACTTTGGAACCATTTCCCACGCGATCGTCACCTCGTCCTTAGCTAATCTTCGCAATCCGTAGTCCTGTTTGAGTTGCAAATGTTAGCAAGAGAACGATATCAAATACCAGTGCTCTGCGAGCATTAGTAAGGTACACATCAATAACATGTATATCACATATACCTTTGTTCACTTTGCCATCCTTCTTATCCGCCAAATACTTGGGGCAGTTCCGCTTCCGGTGTCGATCGCTTGCGAGAGAAGCACTCGATTTCAGTGCTTAGGTCCAGACTTAGGTTTCTTCTCTTGAGCAGCAACTTGTTTGCTGTTCTTTTGAAGTTCCTTCTTCTTCCCTTTGGCCCTTTTCTTGAAACCGGTGGTCTTGTTGACCATCAACACTTGATGCTCCTTTTTGATTTCTACCTCCATGCTTTCGGCATTGCGAAGAGCTCGGGAATAGTCTTGTTCATCCCTTGCATATTATAGTTCATCACAAAGCTCTTGTAGCTTGGTGGCGATGATTGGAGAATTCATCAATGACGCTATCATCCAAAAGATTAACTCCCAGTTGAATCAAGTGATTATTATACCCGGACATTTTGAGTATATGCTCACCGATGTAATTGTTCTCCTCCATCTTGCGGTTGTAGAACTTATTGGAGACTTCATATCTCTCAATCCGGGCATTTGCTTGAAATATTAACTTCAACTCTGGAACATCTCATATGCTCCATGACGTTCAAAACGTCGTTGAAGACCCGGTTCTAAGCCGTAAAGCATGGCACATGAACTATAGAGTAGTCATCAGCTTTGCTCGCCAGACGTTCTTAACGTCGTCGGTTACATCAGCAGAAGGTTCGGCACCCAGCGGTGCTTCGAGGATGTAACTCTTTCGTGCAGCAATGAGGATAATCCTCGGGTTATGGATCCGATCCGTGTAATTGCTACCATCATCTTTCAACTTTGCTTTCTCAAGGAATGCATTAAAATTCAACGGAACAACAGACGAGCCATCTATCTACAAACAAACATAGACAAGCAAAATACTATCGGTACTAAGTTCATGATAAATTTAAGTTCAATTAATCATATTACTTAAGAACTCCCACTTAGACAGACATCTCTCTAGTCATCTAAGTGATCACGTGATCCAAATCAACTAAACCATGTCCGATCATCACGTGAGATGGAGTAGTTTTCATGGTGAACATCTCTATGTTGATCATATCTACTATATGATTCACGCTCGACCTTTCGGTCTCCGTGTTCGAGGCCATATCTGTATATGCTAGGCTCGTCAAGTATAACTGAGTATTCGCGTGTGCAACTGTTTTGCACCCGTTGTATTTGAACGTAGAGCCTATCACACCCGATCATCACGTGGTGTCTCAAAGACGAAGAACTTTCATAGCGGTGCATACTCGGGAGAACACTTCTTGATAATTAGTGAGAGATCATCTTAAAATGCTACCGTCAATCAAAGCAAGATAAGATGCATAAAGGATAAACATCACATGCAATCAATATAAGTGATATGATATGGCCATCATCATCTTGTGCTTGTGATCTCCATCTTGAAGCACCGTCGTGATCACCATCGTCACCGGCGCGACACCTTGATCTCCATCGTAGTATCGTTGTCGTTCGCCATCTATTGCTTCTACGACTATCGCTACCGCTTAGTGATAAAGTAAAGCAATTATGAGCGTTGCATTTCATACAATAAGCGACAACCATATGGCTCCTGCCATTGCCGATAACCGGTTACAAAACATGATCATCTCATACAATAAAATATAGCATCACGTCTTGGCCATATCACATCACAACATGCCTGCAAAAACAAGTTAGACGTCCTCTACTTTGTTGTTGCAAATTTTACGTGGCTGCTACGGGCTTAAGCAAGAACCAATCTCACCTACGCATCAAAACCACAACGATAGTTTGTCAAATAGACTCCGTTTTAACCTTCACAAGGACCGCGCGTAGCCACACTCGGTTCAACTAAAGTTGGAGAAACAGGCACCCGCTAGTCACCTGTGTGCAAAGCACGGCGGTAAAACCAGCCTCGCGTAAGCGTACGCGTAATGTCAGTCCGGGCCGCTTCATCCAACAATACCGCTGAACCAAAGTATGACATACTAGTAGGCAGTATGACTTATATCGTCCACAACTCACTTGTGTTCTACTCGTGCATATAACATCAGACCATAAAAAACCTGGCTCTGATACCACTGTTGGGGAACGTAGTAATTTCAAAAAAATTCCTACGCACACGCAAGATCATGGTGATGACATAGCAACGAGGGGAGAGTGTTGTCTACGTACCCTCGTAGACCGAAGCGGAAGCGTTGACACAACGTAGTGGAAGTAGTCGTCGTCTTCCGGTTCAACCGATCCAGCACCGTTACTCGGCACCTCCGAGTTCTTGACACACGACAGCTCGATGGCGCACCTCGTTCTCCAATCCAGAGAGGCTCGAGGGGAGTTCCGTCAAGACGACGGCGTGGTGGCGATCTTGATGTTCTCTGTCGCAGGCTTCGCCTAAGCACCGCTACAATATGACCGAGGTGTAATATCGTGGAGGGGGCACGCGACACGGCTAAGGAACGATCAATGATCAACTTGTGTGTTCTAGGATGCCCCCTACCCCGTATATAAAGGAGGAGGGAGGAGGAGGCCGGCCCAAGGGGGGCGCGCCTTAGAGGAGGGGGAAACCTACTCCAAGTAGGTTCCCCCCTCTTTTCCTTATCTTATTTGGAGGGGGAAGGAAAGAGTACTAGTATTAGGAATAAGTACTAGTAGTAGTAATAGGAAGAGGGGGAAGGAGAAAGGAAAGGGGGGGCCGGCCCCCCTCCCCAATTCGGATTGGGCTGGGGGGGCGCGCCCCGCTCCCTTGTTCCTTCTCCCTTCTTCCTATATGGGCCCAATAAGGCCCATATACCTCCCGGGGGGTTTCGGTAACCTCCTGGAGCTCCAAACTTCTCCGGAACCTTTCCGGTGTCCAAATATATCCGTCCAATATATCAATCTTTATGTCTCGACCATTTTGAGACTCCTCGTCATGTCCGTGATCACATCCGGGACTCCGAACAAAATTCGGTACATCAAAATACATAAACTCATAATATAACTGTCATCGAAACCTTAAGGGTGCAGACCCTACGGTTCGAGAACAATGTAGACATGACCGAGACACGTCTCTGGTCAATAACCAATAGCGGGACCTGGATGCCCATATTGGTTCCTACATATTCTACGAAGATCTTTATCGGTCAAACCGCATAACAGCATACGTTGCTCCCTTTGTCATCGGTATGTTACTTGTCCGAGATTTGATCGTCGGTATCCAATACCTAGTTCAATCTCGTTAACGGCAAGTCTCTTTACTCGTTCCGTAATACGTCATCTCATAACTAACTCATTAGTTACATGCTTGCAAGGCTTAGGTGATGAGTATTACCGAGAGGGCCCAGAGATACCTCTCCGACAATCGGAGTGACAAAACCTAATCTCAATTATGCTAACTCAACATGTACCTTCGAAACACCTGTAGTACTCCTTTATAATCACCCGATTACGTTGTGACGTTTGGTAGTACCCAAAGTGTTCTTCCGTGGCGGAGTTACACAATTCTCATAGTTACTGGAACATGTATAAGTCATGAAGGAAGCAATAGCGAGAATACTAAGCGATCAAGTGCTAAGCTAACGGGATGGGTCATGTCAATCACATCATTCTTCTAATGATGTGATCCCATTAATCAAATGATAACACATGTCTATGGTTAGGAAACATAACCATCTTTGATTAATGAGCTAGTCAAGTAGAGGCATACTAGTGACTATATGTTTGTCTATGTATTCACACATGTATCATGTTTCCGGTTAATACAATTCTAGCATGAATAATAAACATTTATCATGATATGAGGAAATAAATAACAACTTTATTATTGCCTCTAGGGCATATTTCCTTCATCCCCTACACCGATCTCCCCGGCATCCACAGCGTCCCTCTCTGCCGGTGCAGCCTCGCCCGACGCATCATCATCACCCGTCGCCACCCCGGACCTGCTGCCCTGCCCGATGACTCGCTCTCGGGCTGGCACTCTTCGACCGAGCACACAGTATACCAACGATGAGTACCTTCTCGCTGCTTCCGCTTCTGAGCCATCCCCTCTTCCATCGTCAGCTCGAGCCGCCCTCCGGGATCCTCATTGGCTCGCTGTGATGCAGGAAGCTCTCCAACAGAAATGCACCTAGCAGCCTGTCCCTCGGCTGCCTCGTGCCAACATCATCACGGGCAAGTGGGTCTTCCGGTACAAGACTCGTTCGGATAGCACTCTCGAGCACTACAAAGCTCGCTGGGTGGTTCGAAGATTTCAGCAACGCGCGGGCGTGGACTTCACCGACACCCTTGCCCTGGTTGTCAAACCGGGCACGATCCGCACCGTGCTCCAGTTAGCCGTCTCCCCGCGTCTGGCCGTGCATTAGTTGGATGTTTCCAATTCCTTTTTGCATGGCCACCTTGCTGAGCAGGTGTTTTGTGAGCAGCCCACTGGCTTTGTCGACGCCGCGCATCCCGACCACGTGTGCTTGCTCTCCCGTTCCCTTTACGGGTTGAAGCAGGCGCCACGGGCTTGGTACCAGCGTATCGCTATGTTCCTGCAGTCGCTTGGATGCACATCCACTCGCTCCGATGTGTCCCTCTTTGTTTACCATCACGGAGCTACCACTGCCTATCTACTGCTCTATATCGATGACATCATCCTGACAGCATCCACTTCCGAGCTCCTTCAGCAGCTCACCGCTCGTTTTCGCGATGAGTTTGCCCTCAAGGACTTGGGGGCCCTGCACTACTTCCTCGGCATCGAGGTGGTTCGACGACCAGATGGGTTTTTCCTACACCAGCAGAGGTATGCTCATGAGCTTCTTGAGCGTGCTGGCATGCTTAACTGCAAGCCCACCGCCACGCCTGTTGACACGAAGGCCAAGGTCTCTACTCTGGAGGGCTCTCCCGCATCCGATGCGGCCTTCTATCTCTCTATCGTGGGCGCTCTGCAGTACCTGACGCATCCAGACTTGCAGTATGTTGTTCAGAAGGTTTGGCTTCACATGCACTCTCCACGTGACTCTCATTGGACCTTGGTGAAGCGCATCCTTCGTTACATACGCGGCACCATGTCCTTGGGACTCACGCTGACGGCCTCCGCCTCCACCGACCTCGTCGCCTACTCTGATGCGCACTGGGCAGGTTGCCTGGACACACGTCGCTCCACCTCGGGCTACTGTGTCTACCTTGGGGCTTCGCTGATCTCGTGGTCGTCGAAGTGACAGCCCACGGTATCCCGCTCGAGTGCCGAGGCAGAGTATTGGGCAGTGGCTAACGCCGTTGCCGAATGCTCCTTGTTCGTCAGCTACTCCAGGAATTGCTTTGTGACGTTCACAAGGCCACGCTCGTCTACTGCGACAACGTCTCGCCGTGTACCTCTCCGCCAACCCGGTCCATCATCGCCGAATGAAGCATATTGAGCTCGACATTCACTTCGTTCATGAGCAGGTGGCTCTTGGGCGCATCCGGGTCCTTCACATCCCGACGGCGCAACAGTTCGCCGATGTGATGACTAAGGGATTGCCTACTTCCATCTTTGAGGAGTTCAGGTCCAGTCTCTGCATCTCCAGCGACGCAGATTTCCGGCAGGGGTGTGGCGTGGTGGCCGGGGTGGTGTAGTGGCGGCGACGGCAAAAGAGAAAGAAGGAAGGAGAGAAAATGGGGAGGATGGAGTTGCAGGGTCCGGGAAGGGTTTTGGGTGGGCCTAGGGTGTTGGATTCCTATGTTTCGCACTTTCGGAACCCCGCGAAGCTCCCTCCAGTTTTGTCTCCGTTTTGCGGGAGAAATTGCGCCCGGACCGATACAGGACCACGTTGGATGGCTTCGACGGTCCGGACAGCACGGCCTGGGCGATTGCGGGAGATTTGTGGGCCCACCTTGGAGATGCCCTTAGCTCCATGTCCTAAATAAATGATTGTGATAGAGAGTAGATTGGCTCAGCTTGCTCAGTTTTGCCTTGCGAAGTAAAATAAAATGTGGTAAGAAGAACATAAGTATTAAAAAGCCTAAAGCCTATTATGCTGATAACCATTTGTAAAGTTTACATAAAGAAGAGCAAGGGGACAAATACACAGAGCTCCTGGGTGCTCCACACCCCTATACGAATATTAAATATAAAAAAATAGTAAAAAAAGTAAAAACTAAAATAAAATTTGGAAATATTGAACCTGGGTTTTCAATCTACTCCCCTGTAAAATTTCGTGAAAAAATACCAGAAAACGTATCCCGAGTTCTCAATCTACTCCCACCGGCGTGTTGCTGCAGCTCCGCCCCTTCCATTCTGCATGTTACTCTCCGGCCTGTACGTTCTTGATGGGGCTAGCACACGCACATGCATGCATCACCACGTTGGCTTGCATGCGGATGCGGATCGACACCCGGCCCTCTGTCAGATCGATCGGTTTTCCGGAGAGAGAAAATATACAATGCAGACCAGATCCCATCCCATCCAATACTTGTATTCTATTCTATTATGAGTGGTAAATGAAGCTCTGCACTGCATGGAAATGTATGTAGTTACTGTTGTTGGTAAGCCGACAAAGGGAAGATCGAGCTGCATGTGATGCGACCGGGCGCTTGATTTGCCGGTCGGTCTCGGGAGATCAACTTGTGTGTCCGGCCGGCCGGCCGGGAATTGATAAAGCTTATCATCCATCTGATGTGACCTGATCTGGCCATCATCACGTGATGTCCTGATCCCATCTGATTTCTCTAACTCGTTGGAAGTCAGGCAGCAGGGATGGTATCAATCACGGTTGCATGTAAAATCTGTGATAAGCTTATTACTATAGGCGCAGCATGCAGCTGGAGCAGGGCAAAGACCCTATATAAATGCAGCACAAGGTGGGAGGCTGATCCATCCATCCATCAACCATCAACCATCATCATCATCATCACCACCACCACCACCATGGCCATGGCCTTGCCCAAGCTCGCCCTTGTCATTCTGGTGGCCGCCTTCCTCGCCGGCAGCGGCACCACCAAGGGGGATTGTGAGTACCGGATGAAGGTGAAGACGGGGGACTGGCCTGGGGACGGCACGGAGGCTTTCGTGAACTTCTGGCTGTTCGGCGACAGCCAGGGCGGCGGCGGCCCCATCGTGACACACGAGGAAGACGCCGATGGTGCCAGGTTCAACCGTGGCAGCACCGACGAATTCAGCTTCACGGACCCGAAATGCATCCGGCCGTGCCGCATCGTCCTCAGCATCGACGACAGTTTCCGGGAACGTCAGGACTGGCTCTGCTATTCCGTCGACGTCGCCGTCTCCGGGGACATCTCCTACTCCAAGTCGTTCCATGTGAATCAGTTGGTTGAGTCTCGCAGCCCCGCCGAGGTCGACGACTGCGAGGACGCGGCGGCTTGAGCCGTCCGTCCGTCCGTCCGTCCGCGTGATTGCATGTACTACGTATTCCGCCCGCGCTTTCCCTGCTTGCTTTGCTTGCTTGCTTGTGGTGTGTTATTTCCTCAGTTGAATAATATAATTAATAAGCGGGAAGATCTTTCAGTCAGTAATTGTTTCTCCCACCATGTACGTACGTTTCTCCCACCATATACTCCATTATGTGCATGCGACCCAGCAAAACAAAATGTTAGTCAAGGATGTGCTTGACCCAAGGCAATCAAATGCACGGTGTGCGCGCGTGTGATCCGTTACTTATTTCCTCATCACTGAATAATTAATATATTTTTTTGCGGGAAAGTTGAATAATTAATAAGCGGGAAGAGTTTTCTTATTTGTGCATTCCGGATGCAATCTTGCAGCTGGATGGCAGGAGTATCTGTTGAATGAATCTCATGTAAGGATATACAGTATTTATTTTATGAATTCCAGATGCAATCTTGCAGCTGGATGCATGGCAGGAGTGTCTGTTGAATATGGATCTCATATAAAGATATATATTTATTTATGCATTGCAGACGTGGTCATATATGTGGGTATGTAGATCTCTATTCGACAAGGTTATGGCACTGGATCCGCATATCGCTGAGGAGCACATGCATTCGAAGCGTGTGTACGAATACGGAGATGACTTTCCTTTTTAGGCATCATATTTTCTTTGGAACAGTTTAGTGGAAATGCCAACGAGTCAGTTAATTGTTCTTGTTAGCTGCAGCATCGAACTGACTAGATCTGTTTTATTTTTATTTATTTTTTTATTTTTTGCGGAAGATCTTGACTGAAAAATAGCCATATGGTGCGAGGCTTATGAGATCCGACTTTACATGCATATTCTAGTTCCTTCTTGTTTATTGGTTCCGTCGTATTCTTGGTCAAACATTGACCATAATTTTAACTACCATAATAAGTTATATGCCACAAAATATTTTGTGGCACATAATTCTGTTTTTCTAGTAGAGTTTACGAGAAAACTATCTGGCAAATGCTTCGAATTTAACGTTACAGCCAAACGGCTCGCAAGCCGGAGCTAGGGTTCCTCCTGCTCCCCCCACCGCCGCAGGCCTCCCTCCCCTCCTCCCGCTGGCGCCGGCCGCCGGCGCACGTGCTCCCCGGCCTTCCTCCCTATCCTCCCTCCTCTTCCCCCTCCCCCGGCGCTCCCATCGCCCCACGAGGCGGCGGAGCGCCCCCCTTGCCACCTCCCCGTCCAGACCCCCGCCTCCACAATCTCCCTTCGCCGCCGCCGGCAGCAGCCTCCGGCGTGCCCGGGTGGCGCCGGCGGCTGCAGACGTCCCTACCCCGCGCTGGTGGAGAAGTCGGGCCTCGCCTGACGGCGGTGCTGTTCGGCTGGCGGCGGTGGGGCCCAACGGCGGAGTTCTGCGGGCCTCGGGTGCTCTCGACACGGCGGGGCGGCGCGGTGGGCGGCTGACCGGCGGCGCCCGCTCGGCTCAGATCTGGGCCCTTTTGGGCCCCATCTGGGCTGGGACGGGCCTGCGGTCCGAGGCGCTATGGCGTAGCTTCCTGGTGGTGAGGCGAGGCGGCCGTGGCGGCGATGGTGATGGCTTCGGCGGCCGGCGTGCTGCAGCGTGGCTGCAGGGACTGTCCGGACCCGTTGGGGTCCGGCCGGACCAGCGGTAGCCTGGCAAGTCCCTGTCGCTATGTCCGGTCGGCTCCGCACGGCGGTGGAGGTTGTTCCCTCATGTCGGCTGCGTTATAGTTGCCACCGAGCCCGGTGTCTTCTCGTCCTACCTCCAGGTCTCGTGTTGGTGGCCTTAGTGAGACGGTGAAGATGGTGCGGTATCCATGGTGGCACAGGCTGGTGGGCGGCATGTTGGGTGGTGCGCTTCCGTTTGACTGGGGTGGCGGTGGTGGTTCCGGGGCGGGAGAAATCTCTGACGGCTCGTTCGCCACCGGCGCGGCTACGCCCGTGGGCGTTGTCGGACCCTCCTGAGGGGCATCGGTGATACCCCTTCCCCACTGCCATGCGCGTACCGGGGGAAACCCTAGAACTTGTCCGGACAGCAGCCTCGTCGTCGTCGCATTTCTTCATGAAGATGTTGCTTGGGACGCGAGGCTTCGGAGTGCTTGGCGGGCGGTGGTACTTCTCCGGAGGGTGCAGCGGGTGTCGGCCATCTTTGCTTAGTTGAGCTGCCGGCGTCGGCATTTGTTTCTTTTTTTTTCTTTCTCTCCTTTTTCTTTTGGGCTTGTTTGTGCTGCGGCCCCATCAATCTTGTTGTATCGGTTGGATGTTGCTTTATAATCTAAAGCGGGGGAAACCCTTTTTCTTAACGGCTCGCCAGCCGTCGGATCACCATTGCGCGCATTTGTTGGGAGGGTTCGATCCCGATTTTTTCCGGGAGGCCGGTTTCTGTGATAGCTTGAACATGGGTTGGGGTAGGTTTCCTAGAGGCAGTTTCTCTCCTGGAATGTGGGCACCTCTGGTTTTTATGGTGGAAACGTAAAAGTATGTTGTGCCTGGTAGGACTTGAACTCCGGTAGTGGCCTACTAACCAACTCACCTACAGTTTGGTTGTTGTCCAACTGGCGAACCAAAAACCTCTCCGGTTCACTCAACATTATCTATATCTATATCTATATCTATATCTATATCTATACCTATTATTAAAGGGAATACGTATTCTTGGTTTCATCCCGCTTAGGTGGTCCTACGCTATGTTTTTTTGTTTCAACGCGTCCGCAGCTCAACCTATGACATCTCCTAATTAAACCACAGTTGTAACCAACTAAGCTATATCTATCATGTGATATGTGGTGAGTTCGCTTAGTATTAAAAAGTTCCACCTCGCTCCTTTAGAGTAAAAGTTTACCAATTTATATATGACTGTGAGTTTAGAAGAATCATTCAATCGGATCAAGAAGATATAATAAGAAAGAGAGGCCAATAAAGGAAGGAGAGGGATACATGCACGGCATGCATTTACCTGCGTTGGTCAAAACGGGCTCGTGACATGCATATACGCTGGTTAAATAAAGACGGACTCGTGGGATGTGCTCCATCATGCTGGCTGGTGTGAGATCGTGCCTTAATGAATGGCACATAGGGAAAGCCTCGTGCGAGATGTGCTGCCTTGCATGCATAGCGGCTTGGTGGTCTATGGTTCTCTAATTATAAACGGACGGGCTTGGTGAGATGAGCTTATTAGGCAACAAAAGAGTAAAAAAAAGCTTATTAGGCAACAATCTGAAAATAATCAGAGAATAATCACGCCGAGAAAACGTCCTCATGGATGGACATGGTTGACAACGTGGATTCCCGGTGGATAAGAAATGAGTTTTTTTGGGTGCATTCTACGGAAGATCTTTAACGGCACATCGAAGGAAAGTTTTTTTGTTGCATTTTACCGGATGATTTGTTAACAATTCAGATTTATGTAACAAATAATTATGTATTGTCTTTTTTTTTCATTTACTACTACATTGAGGTTGATGTAGTACGAATTTTACTGAACTGGCACATCTTGGCTTTGAGATAATTTTTATTTTGTAGCAACCGACGTGCATCAATGAGTAGCTCGCAGAGGGCGGTCCACACATCTACCTTCACAAGATTAGTTTTTTGAAGTTATAAATGTTGCTTTGTTTTTTTGCAGGGTAGAAACATTGCTTTGTTGGCACGGTTCAAAGATAATGTGATGGCCGACCTCGTCGCCTTGGGTTAATCACTTTCGAAGCGCCGTGGCCACGTGAACGGCCACCGTTCATAGAGGTGGGAAGGAGCAAAAATATAGGTGCTTCCATGGACTGTGTGTGGGTGGTGGTGGTGTTCGCGAGAGGGGTAGGGGTTATGATATTTTTTTTCTCCCGTTGCAACGCACGGGCACGTGTGCTAGTGGTTTCTAGAATTATATATAGCCTTGGACAGGAGGTATGTGGTCGAGATCTATCCGATAGTCCCTCATGTGTGAACTGATGGATAATGAACACCTGGGACCTGAAACTGGAGATGTGTTTTAATATGCAAAGTAATTGGTTTGCTTGCTCTTTGTGTTTGCTGGTTTGACAGTCGACACCTTGTGAAGCAGTGAACAGGCACCTTGTAGTGGTGTCCCCATTATGCCATTATGCCAAGATGAGGAACACCATAGGCTCAACTTCTTGATAAGTCGACAACTACGATCTTCCTAAGAAATGGCTATGCAGAATATATAGAGGGCACCAAGAAATAAGCCCAGTCTATCAATAGTATAGAGGGTGCGCAGTGTGAAGTGTAAATTAAATAGCACTGTTAACTCGAGGCTTTGGCGCCATCATTCTCATACAAAATTAAAACAGTGCAAGTAAAAGCTAAATTCAAGTAACAGTTCAGCTGCCGTCACACTTGCATTTTCTGAAAGCATCACACTTTCTGTGGGTAAATGATAAATTGGCTTTGGCTCATAGGTGTTTATGCACCCATTGTCCAAATACACATTTTGGAAAGTTAAAAAATTACGGAGAAAAATCCCGCCTGTAAATCCGGACATTATGTGCGTGCACAAAGTTTCGGTGAAAAAGGACTTTTTCTGTGGCTTGTGTAAAAAAGACAATTTTCGATGCTTGATTACAGCTATTCACGAGGCATTTTTTTGTCTTTCTTTTACATGCCACAAAAAAATGTAATTTTTCGGTGAAACTTTGTGCATGCACATATAATGTCCGGATGTACATGCGGGATTTTTCCTTGATTTTTTTTACATTTTGAAATGGGTATTTTACGTATATTTCATAATAGGTGTATATGCACCTATGAGCCAAAACTCATACATGTCCAATGGTAAAACAAATAAATACGTAAAAAGATTGCGCCTATACACATCGGTTAACTTTACATGCATTGAACTACAAGTCTACAACAGGGAAGCTAAACAATGAGAGTAGAGGAGTAATGTGGAGGGTAAAAAAAGTAAGGAGTTCATGTATGTTGTGATAATCTCATGAGAGAGTCTTAAAACTCTCCACGGGATCCGACTCCTCGAGCATCACCGCTGCCTGGAAGCAGTCGGCGGCGTCGGAAATCCTCCCGTCGAGCTTGTGCACCCTCCCCAGGTTGAGCCACGCCATCCGGTTCGTCGGCTCGACCCTCAGGGCGTCCGAGAGGAAGGCCCTCGCCGCCGGGAGGTACTTGCCCCCCTGCTTGGAGAGTAGCGCCCCGATGGCCACCTTAGACGACACGTGCTCGAGCTCGGTCGCTGAGGCGTTCACGTAGGCCGCCATCGCCTCCTTGCTCTCGTTGCGCACCTCGTGCATGTAACCTGCATTGCATCGAGTCGTACATCGATCGGGGTGAAATTTTGTAAGGGTTTGGTGACCTGAGCTTTCGGCTCACCTTCAGCTTCGAGTGTCGCGGCGGAGTACGATTTCAGGGCTGTGGCTTTCTGCAAACATACCTCGGCGTCCCTGGTGTGTGAGAGGCTGGAGTACAGATTTGCGAGACCTTGCCAGATTTCGAACTCGGTTACTCCACCAGCCTCTCCCTGAAGCATCAGTACGTGAACTAATGGAGAAAGTGCCAAGAGAAAAATAGTACACGAATGGTACTTTATTTTTTGCTGCATTTGATTAAGAAAACAAACCTCCACTTTTTTGGGCGAATTCTTCTGGGCCTGAACAAGAGCAAGGAGGACCCGGTATGCCTCCACCGCCTCCATGGGAGATGATTGAGCGACCTTCAGCTTAGCCTTTATCCTGAGCAGTGACCCTTGATCCCACTTTGCGGTCTCGTCTAACGCGGCATTGGTCGCCACTTCTGCTTCGGAGTATCTTTGTTGTGCGGAGAGCACTAGTGCTAGAAACCTCCAACCTTTCGAGACCGCTCCACCGGTTGCATCGACAAACTCTTTGGCACATCTCAGCGCGGCATTCATGTTCCGCTGCTCAGCGTATTGAACTCCCATGTCGAATATTAGGTTAGGGTTGTAGCGGTCAAGCGACATCGACTCCGTAAGCGACCTCATAGTTTCTGCGTGCAACATAGCTCTTTGGTGATCGGATGAAACAACCTTAGCCTTCTTACTCAGGCAACTCCCCAAGAAATGGAGGCCGGTGCTCTTCAGATGAACATCTAACGATTCCGTGTTTGCAATCGCTCTTCGTGCATACTCGACACCCTCGGAAGCAAGACGGCAGTCCTCGCTACATATCTTGGCGGCCAACAGCAATGCCATTGTATCTTTTGGGTTCTCATGCTTATTCAAGGACTTCCTCAAGAAATTCAGAGCGACTTCTTTCTGACCAACACCATAGTAGCAAAATGCTAGTGTGTTCCATCTCTCCGTCCGAGGATATATCCCGGGTAGAACCTCCTCCAGATGACTTGCAATAAGAGAAGGCTGGCTGCAAATCGACAATGCGTAGGTCAAGTGTTCCATCACCGAGGGATCCCAGTGGGTCTTTCCCTGATAAAACTTCTTCAATACTACTGTGAGGAGTAGAATAGCTTCCTCAATATTGGTCTTCGGAACAAAAGCGCCTTCAGCTGGTGAACCAGAGCTGGGCGGACTCCACTCCACACAACCATACAACAAGAAAGCAGCAAATCTCTTTTGAATCCTTGCGATGCATTCCTCGTCGAGGTTCCACGGGCTGAGAAGAGCGCGTCTGTACGAAGCAAATGTTTCCTGAAGAGAACCGGCTTTTTTCCAGGCCTCTGGGAGAAGTTCCACAGATTTATTGATAGTTTCTTGTAGCTTCTGTTCGATGTCAGGAGTGCCATTCTTGAACATACTTTCAACAGAATCGATGACGCTTTTGCATTGTTTAGCGGCCTCTGCATGTTCAACAGGTATTTCAATAATTTGTTACAAGTCAAACGTAAGCTAAAAAAAGAACAACTTCCAAATGATAATTTATTTTTGTAAAACACAATTAAAGCAATTTGTTTTAAATTTAAACAATGGTATAAAGCAATTTTGTTACCTACTGATTTTCCTAGCTTCTGAAGGGACAATGCTTTCAAGTAAATGGCTTCAAGAACAAGAGTAGCTTCAGTTGTTTTCTTCGAGGATGATGGCTGGAAGCGCTCAATGGCAGCTTGAAGGTCTATTCCATCAAACACGCAAAGTGCATCTTCTACATTGCCTTTCTGAAATTCCAGCCTCCCCAAGAGAGCTCTCGCTTCCTGTTATTGATAGATGTATAAACGAACTTGGTGTAATAAACCCGCAAAAAAAAACTTGGTCTAATAAACTGGAGAAAGCATGACGGTTGGAATACTCCATGTATTAAGCTAAGTTTGAACTTCATTTTTGGAAATTAATAATTGCAATGAAGATACAATAGCATGGTTCATGGGAACAGAATATGATCAGTTCTTCCACATAATCTGGACAAAGAAAATGTCCCTTTCTCCGTATGATTACACATTATTTAGTAAAATTTTGCTACCTATACTGGCATTAAGATTAGAGTGAATTCCAGTTTTTACCCCTTACTTTAACATTTATGACACTAACTACCCCATTAAATAAATTTTCATCCTGATTACCCCATTTAGCAAAAGTTTTGCCAGTTTTTACCCTATTAATTCTTTTGAGAGCGATCTGCCAGCTAACTCCCTGCCATCAGATTCCTCTTGGCGTTTTTTTCCAATGCCCGAACCGGTCACTTGATTTAGCCGCACCTGGGTTTTTTTTCTCATGGCTGTCAGGTGTATGTGTGCACCACATCGCAGGAAAGACGAACAATTATCTTGAGCGGTAAAGTACATTCAATTTTGCATTGTGGGTTGTGGTTCGTAGGTTTAGTGTGATGATATTTTAGTTTTCTTCCTTGATGCAAAACATCAGAGGAAGCATTTATTTTAGGCTTTGGGAAACCATCAAATAAAAACATCACATTCTATTTTACAGATCTGCAGTGCTATTGTCGAACATGTGTTTTTTAGTTGGGCTCCAATGATGTGTATCCATTTAAAATTAGTACTACCAGTTATTAACATAACATGATGGGATTTTTTGTTTAATTGAAATATATGCTTGGGCATTTAGTCTCGACTCTCGAGTAAAACACGATCTTTGCAAGAAGGCTCTTAAAAATTAAAAGGGGTAAAAACAGTCAAGATTGTCACTAAATGGGGAAATCTGGATGAAAAATTTGTTAAATGGGGTAACTGATGTCAAAAATGCTAAATTAGGAGGTAAAAACTGGAATTCACAATTCACTCACCCAATAAAAAGCATTTTGAATTTTTGATTGACACCATCGTGTTATAATTCACTCACCCAAATATTTAAAGAACAAAAAAGGTCCATGTCTTGTAAGCTTGCCGAATAATTCACAATTGGATAAACCAATCGATGAAATAGAACCAGAACTGAAATGAAACCACACTTCGGCATTTGACATCCCCAAGAAAGGAACAAATTTCCCACACGAAGCCTCTCAAACAATATTTTTCGAAAAAAAAAACACGACCAACGTTGGCATCTTTACATTTCGGTTCATGTGAGAACAATCAAAGTCATGGCTTAACTGAATTGGCATCATCATCGCCGGCAATACGAAATTTGACATAACATTGGTGGCACTGACCAAACACTTCAAACATGGCAATTTCTTGTCAACCAAATTCACATCATAGCAGCATTATATAGGACAAGCACCGTACTAGTATCAAACAAACATTCATAAAAGAATTTCAGATATTTCGGACCTCGTAGTTGAGGGAGACCGCCTCGCCGGAGCTGGCCGGCTTTGCCTCTGCCGCCCGCTCCTCCTTAGCAGGGGGAGACGAATGGGCGGCCGCGCTCGTCGCCGCCGCCGCCGCCGCCGCCTCAGGAGGGGCGACCTGGCCGCCGTCCTCCGGCTCCGCCATGCCAATGCAGCAGAGGGATCGCACCGACGGGCACCCGATCTCGTCGAGCTGGGAGGTGCTCGGTTTCGTCGTCAATGGAGAGAAGCGGAGGCGGCAACTTCTTCCACGGTTCGCATGCGTACCTTTTTCCACTAATTTTTCTGTCTTCTATTTTTAGTCTTTTGCGACTACTCTCTCTACCTATCTCTCTACTGCTTGTTGCCACGTGTAAAGTTCATCAGGAATACCGATAGAAATTTAAGGGAGTCCTTACAATTTGTTCCAGAAAATTTGAGCTAATGATAGATTTTTTCTAAGAGAAAAGCTAAATATAGATTGTCTAGCTCCGGCAATACAAATGCATGCATGTCTGGTGGGCGTCGTCGACACATTGATCTTGAACGGCCACATATGTTAACCAAGATGTGATCGTAAGAGCATCTCCAATAGATGGTCCAAAATTTGACGGTCCAAAACCGGAGATGTAAAATTTGGACCGCCAAAAATTGCGTTTTGAAGCTCCGAAAAAAGCTTAACTCCAACAGATGGTCCAAATTGATGGTCCAAAAGAGCAACTCCAATAGATGGTCCGAAATGAAGATGTAAATTTCTTAAAACGACAAACTACTAGTCCATTCAACATAGTTCAAACATCAAATTCAACGTAGTTTCATACATGAACTTCAACTACTACTTATTCAAACTACTAGATAAACTACTCCTCATGGTCGGAGTTACAGAACTGCGCCCAGAACTCTCCTTCTCCGGGTCGTCGCACCCCTCCTCCTCCTCCTCCTCCTCCTCCTCCGAGAAGAGGACTTGATGGGGATCACCGTCGAGGGACTGGCCTCGTCCTCCTTCTTCTGCTCCGCCTCACTCTTCCAGTAGTACTCCAGCTCGGCCTGGACGTACTCCGGATGCTCCCGAGCAAACCTCGCCATCGCCTCCTCGTCGGTCTCGCCGGCATTGATGACAACTGATGGCTTCTTCATCGTGATCTCCTTCATCTTGATGCCCTGCGGCACAAGCATCTTCGCTTCCGCCCGACTCTCGATCTCTGGGAAGTTGAGGTGCTCCCGAGGCCTCTCGGTACGCCACACTGCCACGTCGTAGGCACGCGCGGCCTCGTGGGTGGAGGGGTACGTGCCGATCCACCAGCGCCTCCCGGCGTCGGAGAACTCCACTCCCTAGTTACCGGAGGGCTTCTGCCTCACGCCGAAGATGCCCGACTTGCCCTTCGACGTCTTCTTCGACGCCACCGGAGAGCGGTGAGAGCGATGGAAGCGATGGCGGCGTGTGCTGGGCGATGATGCGACGGAGCAGGCGCGGGCGGAGCGAGCGATGGCGGGCGGAGCGGCAGGGCGGAGCGAGGGGCGTGGCGGACGAGAGCGAAGCGGTGGTGGACGGAGCAGGCGGTGGAGCTGCGGGGCGGAGCGGCGTGCGGGGCGGTGGCGGATGGAGCGGGCGGGCGAACTACGACGGGCGGGCGAGGCGGGCGGAGTTTGCGGCGGGCGGCGGCGGCGGCGGCTGCTGCTGGCCGGATCCGATGGGCGGCGTGGAAATAGCGGCGGGGGACGGGGCGGGGCCAGATCTGATGCGGGCGACGGGCGGCGGTGGGTTGTGGGGACGGCGGACAGGCGGGAGGTCACGGGCGGGCGGGAAGGGAAATGAAGTGGTTGTTGGGCGTTTGCGGACGGCGGCTGGTTTTGCACCAGATGCACCTCATGATGTAAATTTGCACTGCGAGGTGTTGCATTTTACATCACGAGGAAGTCGCGGTCCATTTTTTTTACATATGGACCGTCTGTTGGAGCTGCATTTTTGACCTCAGATGGTCCAAAAGTTAGTTATTTTTACATTTGGACCATCTATTGGAGATGCTCTAACCTTTGCTTTGCCCTTGGCTGCAGAAGAGAAACAAGAAGTGTTTTTTCCCTCTCAAATTTTTTTTGCTCAAGAGCAAAGCAAAAGGCGCTTCGTGTTTTTTTTTTCAGTGAACATTAATAATATATCTGAACCATTTTCTGATGAACACTGATAATAGATCTGAATTATTTTCGCAAATTGAAACAACGAGGTGCTTTTTGTTTGGTGAACATTGATAATAGATCTAATCATTTGACTCCCCCACAAAGACTGCCTCTTCACCACTGAACGACCGCTACCGCCGTTGGCCGACGCGTTGTTATTGTCGCTCCCCTACTATAGCCGGCTTGACCTTATTGACGACAGTCGAGGAGTCTTCGTGCATGTGCCTATAAGGACCAGCGCCCTGGAGCCACAGTCGTCACCATTGAACCCTCCAATAAATCTTAAACACCTGACATTAAATCTCATCACACGACGAGAAACACTAAACTCACCGACCCAAGGTGAAGACAGGAATCTACGTCGGAGCTCCATCAACTACGTTCAGATGGACGAACTCGAGGAGGATCAGAGGCTGAAAGACAAACTCGAAGAAGAAGCGTCGTCATCCGCCTGAAGCGCCGCACCTAAGAGGACTAAAAAAACCTAACCTAAACTATTAACTGGAGCAGAAGCACCGAGATGCCTAACCCCACCACCGGTAGTCGGAGCGGCGGGTAAAGGGGAAGTGAATCCACGATCTCGTTGACGAAGCCTGGAAGGGAGATTTTACCATAGCCACCAAGGGATAGGGGAGTTCATATCACGGAAACCGCACAATATTAATATATGTTGGTGGTAAAAGAAATTGTTGCATCCTACTCCCTCCGTTCCTAAGTACTCCCTCTGTAAACTAATATAAGAGTGTTTAGATCACTACTTTAGTATTCTAAACGCTCTTATATTAGTTTACGGAGGGAGTATTTGTCTTTCTAGAAATTCCAACAAGTGACTACATACGGAGCAAAATGAGTGAATCTACACTTTAAAATATATCTACATACATCCGTATGTGGTAGTCCATTTAAAATGTCTAGAAAGACAAATATTTAGGAACGGAGGGAGTACATCTTTGGAAATTGAAATGGAGAGGGTCTACCTATTATAACTTTCGTGAAATATGAAAATTAATGACACATATCTTGATTTCCAGCGCAAAATAAAATGTAACATGTGGTGCTTGAGTATAGCAGATAACCGAGTCCAAGAGTTTGGACTTGCCAACTACTCCTACGAAACAAATTGGACTAAAAACTCAAATAACCTTTTCGTTACGAAAAAATTCATTTGTGTGCCTTAACAAAAAAAACATAAAACTGATATTTTGAATGTCTGATTTGATTTTTATTGGATTGGATTGCAGAGGGTGCTAGCATCCGACAGAAGAATCCCCGCTCTTTTCCGGATTTCTTTCCTGGTCTACTACCTCGCTCGGGAAAGTGCAAATTGCAAAGTTTTCATGGAAGCAGAACATTTTTTTAAAGTAAGTCAATGGGAGCTCAAGAAAATGCAAAATGCAAATTCTTTTGGGCAGCAGAAGGATTTTTTTAAAAAAAATCAAAGTGAAAAAATGGAGATTCCTTAGCGGGCCTGGCCTGGCACCGGCCCGGCCCGGCGGGAAGCCACCAATACTCTCACTCGCGCAACCGTTTGTGGCAGCCGCCGGCCCCCGTCGCCTCCCTCCCCTGAACCCTACTCCACCATGGCCGCCGCCCGAGCCGCCCTCCTCCGCCGCCCCGCCCTCGGCGCCGCCGCCGCCAACCCCGTCCTCTTCTCCGGCCACGGCCTCCGCTACCGCAAGCTCGAGGTCATCCTCACCACGGTAAGCCACGGTCCCCCTCTCCCTCCCCCTCCTCTCCCCAAATCTCAACCCGCGACGCTCCGCTCGGTCCTCCACCTCTGTAGGATGCATCCCACGATCTCGCTAGCCTCTTGCGTTTCCGGTCAGTTCAAGCGGTATGTTTTCGATCCGGTGAGGCCGGTGCCGCCGTAGCGGCAGTTTAACCGATAAATCTTCAGCATTTCTGAAACTTTTTAAGCTAGCAGCAGTATTCTTGACCGATAAATCTTCAGTTTTGACCTTCATTTCAACAATGTTCCTAGAGATTTTAGATGTGCGGGGAAGTGGAATTATTAACCTTTGACATCATCCACCCCTTTTTTCACCGTAGACGATCGACAAGCTGGGGAAGGCGGGGGAGACGGTGAAGGTGGCGCCGGGGCACTTCCGCAACTACCTCATGCCCAAGATGCTCGCCGTCCCCAACATCGACAAGTTCGCCATACTCATGCGCGAGCAGAGCAAGGTTCGCTTCTTCCTTCTTTTCCCCGATAGAAATAAACATGTTACGATGGCCGTGCAGTTTTGGAATGCTCCGTCACGGGTCACAAGCATTGCTTAATCTTGCTGGCTTTTGAGGCTCTGCTTTCCAAAGTTTGGTATATCCGTTCTGCCTCTGTGTGTTGTATGAATTGTATGAGTTCTCCAATAACTGTTGCATTTTAGCTCTTTGGTACAATAGCCTTATGTACAACTCTGTACTACCAATGTTCACTGAGTTAATTATGCTGAAGTATCGTGGTTCATTCTAGCCCATCACCACTGAAGTATGTTTCTTGTTATCTTGTACTCTCTCTGTAAACTACTTTAGTGATCTATACGCTCTTATATTAGTTTACAGAGGGAGTAGAATTCAGTTACTGTAAGAATATTTGCAGCTTAAACTGTTACTTTGCAGGCTTACAAGTCTCTCATTTGTTTGATCAGCTTTACAAGCGGGAAGAGGAGGTGGTCGTCAAAGAAGTCTCAAAGGAGGAGGATGATGCTCGGGTATGTCGTGCACTGATTAGTTCTTCTTCTTTCAATGAACTGAGGTGTCGATGAGTTCTTAGTACACAACTAACTGACCCATCCTGTTCCTTCTCTGAAACCCCTTTTGCCATTTAAGACAATTTCTGTCCAGATCTGTCTTTGGAGGATCTGTTGTTAACGCACTTCAAGCCCATTCTAAACATCTGGTGCTGAAAATAGTGAATATTTTGCCTTGGAAAAGTCTTCCTCTACCTATCGGCTTCTAGATATTATGTTAGTGTTTCTTAAGTTCATTTGTCACTGTAGCCAACTACTCAACACTGTTCCAATACTGTGTTTCAGATATACAAGTATAGTAGCTGTCCTCTGAACTATAATGTGCATCTCATCCATTTCATACTGTACATAGAAAAGATCCCTTTGATGCTTACTTAAAACCCATTTTTGTAACTGAATACTCTGATATTGAAGTTATTGTTAAATCTAGCTCCTAAAATTCGTGGTTCGGTTAACTATAGATCTTGTATGTGTTTTCCCTGTCATACTTCATTTTGGTTTTAACCCCAAATTTCTCTTCCTTTCTGAAACTGCCATTCAAATTGGTTGTTTTGTACTCCCTCTGTAAACTAATATAAGAGTGTTTAGATAACTACTTTAGTGATCTAAACGCTCTTATATTAGTTTACAGAGGGAGTACACAATTTCTGTCTAACTGACCTCTCCTATTCATCTTCTGAAACTCCGTTTGCTATTTAACACCATATCAGTCCAGAGCTGTCGTTGGTAGATTTGTTTTGGTTGACGCACTTCAAGCCCATTCTAAACATCTGGTGCTGAAAATAGTGAATATGTCGCCTTGGAAAAGTCGTCTTCTATCTGTTGGCTTCTAGATATTATGTTTAGAATATAGTGCTTTTTAAGTTCATTTGTCACTGTAGCCAGCTAGTTAACACTGTTCCAATACTGTTTTTCAGATACACAAGTATAGTAGCTACCCTCTGAACTGTAACGTCCAGCTCATCCATTCCATACTGTACATAGAAAAGATCCCTTTGATGCTTACTTAAAACAACATTTTTTTTTTGTAAATGAATCCTGACATCGAAGTTCTTGTTTTTTTATGCTTTCTCAGTTCGGTTAAATACAGATCTTTATATGTGTTTTCCCAGTCATACTTCATTTTGTTTTGAAATGTTACTCATTTACTTCTGAACTCAACCATTTGAACAGCAAGCGGAAGAGAAACTGAAGCAGTGTCAAGCGGCAGCAAAACGGCTCGATAATGCTCTCTTGGTTAGTATGGTTCCACCAAATTTTGGAGTCCTGGTGCAGCATACTTTTGTTGATGTTCCAGATGGACAATTTTGTCCAGTATTATCAAGTGCTGATCAAAATATTTATGTTTCATAGGTGTTCAGACGGTTCATCTCCGAAGGGATCGAGTTGCGCACTCCAGTAACGAAGGATGAAATTGTTTCCGAGGTTCCCTTCCAGCGCTGTCACCCGCTATTTATTTAAAAACGTTAATCTGTAGGTAGTAACATCAAACTTTACCAACAGGTGGCAAGGCAACTCAATGTCAACATTTACCCAGACAATTTGCACCTGGTGTCCCCATTGTCATCCCTCGGAGAATTCGAGGTGCCACTTCGCTTGCCGAGGGATATACCACGCCCAGAAGGCAAGCTACAATGGACTCTCAAGGTCAAGATCAGGAGACCCTAAGCACTTTCGGTGGGCGATCTTGCTCTCCTTCCAAGGTGCTGAATGGTACCAAAAGACCGTTGCAGCCTTCAGATGAAGAGACACGCTAAAATAGACCTTCAAACTCAACCTTTTCCCTTTACAATTTGCTTGGGCCATCGTCTCGAGCGGGGTGATATGATGGGCCTTTCGTTCCTACAAACAAACGTTAAGAAATAGTGAATAATTTGCTTGGGGTAGGATGCCTAGTATTGTTATTGCTATTTGACTTTATCATATTCTTGACTTGTTAGTGTGCCCAATCCTGGTGTGAAAGGAGGCAGATGGATATAAAGAAAGAAAGGTTGTGTGTGCAAGGCATCCTTGAAAAGGAGAGGCAGGGAGTGAAAGCTTCCTCAGAAATGCTCATTTGGCGTCGTCATCATCATCATCATACAAAAAAATGGCCGTCTCCATCGACGTTTTAATCGGCTTATATTGGCTCTACGTGTCGTGTGACGGCCTTTTGCTTTGATGTGGAAATGCTCTTTAATTCGCGCACGCATATTTTGTGCCTCCTTATCTCCCCCATTTGACTGAATGGTTATCAGTTGATCCATGGACCCCTGGCAATCATTGTCTTGGTCCTATTTTAAGATCTGAGCTGAATTACATTGACACTGACTGGACAGTGGAGACCCATTGATCTCTCCTTAATCTTGTTTCCCATTTTTTGCCAGACATTACTTTGCCAAAATTATCGCGGTTATTAACGTGTCGACAAGGGTTATCTTTGCATCCAAAGTAAAGTAGTAATACAAAATGTTGAAAGAGAAGGGCACTGGTACAAAAAATAAGAGTGAAAATCAGCACTTTGGCAGTCTGATGAACTTTCATGTGGAGCTGGGGTGCCCAGATCCTCACTTTGCTTGAGCACTGCAAAATACCTTTCCTATGCAGCAAGAGAAAGCTGTAAAGCAGGTGATCTCACCTGCAAGGCATCAGGGTTGAGAAGCAACAGAGGCCTTCTTTTGGGGAGGAAACAGCAGCCCAATTAGTAGTAGCACTTCATTGTTAAGGTACTATTGAAGCTTCTTATATGGATGAGATGGTGTGATTTGTGGTCCTAGGAGATTTAGTTTGGGGGTCATAATCTCCAACCTCTTCACAAAATAATATCAGGTTACATCGATCTATCTATCAGAAAAAAAGTCAAACAAAAAGGGTGGTCCATGATGTGATCTCCTCTTTTCTTTTCCCCTCCAACTCCTGTCTGATTGATCTACTCTATGGATCAGTTGAGCTTGGAAGAATGATTGATTTTTTCTTTCCAGACATGTCACATTGCAAAAAAAATTAAAAAAATTGAAATATACAAGCTTGAGGTCACCATTGCAAATAACAAAACATGTGCAATTCAGCTGCATCATGTGATTAAGCTAACCTAATGCTGGTATGTGGAGCCAAATAAGGAGAGAATTAAGAAAGTTCACCTAATGTATAGCCAGAGATATACAAATCAACCTGGCTGATAGGGTGTGGAGGGGGCCAAGTGAAATATAAGAAACTGAGGTGTACATGTGATGAGGGGCAAGCCCCATGTGACACCCATATGATTCATGCCCTAAGCACAATATACTACTACTACTACTACTGCATCATATCATAGGAAATAATTGCCACTGGTGCATTGGAGTGGACAAGAGATGACAGGCTGCTGAGGAGCTGCTTGGCTATGATAGAGCCAAATTCAAGCTAGGTTAAAAAATATCTCTCATGCCTTCCATCCAAGGCAGAACAAGAATGACATCTCAGGCCTCAGCTGTGTAGCCATATGTGGTAGACCATTAGTGGTGGTGCTACTACTATGGTGAATGGAAGCTGAGAGTGAGAGATGAGGACAGCCAGCAAGACAAATCAAAGTGTCACAAGAAAGGCTTCAGCTTGCAATGATCTTCAGGAAGGCTCCAAAAGAAAACCTCAACTTCATATAGAAACTGCTCAAAGGTGACCTTGCGCTTCATTTGCGCAGCCGAATGCAAGAGGACAGCGCGTATTATCATGATACCGAAAGGTAATAGCGACGATGACTCCGGGAGGAATTCCATGGAGAGGCTGCTGGCTGGGACAGGCGAAATCAGCTTCGGACTCTGCTAAAATCTAGGCTTTGCTTGAGAAATTAAATTTGTAATATTGGCTCATAATCCATGGTAGCAACTGCAAATTGACGTAGCAACCGCAACTCTGAAAGCAAAAGATATAGATGAATTGAGTGACAGGAACATCTCATATGTCATTTGAAAAAACAAACATGTTACTAACTATAAGCATGTACCTCTTTCCAGAATGTTCCTTAATTGGTTAACGAAACAGAGTTGCAATATTAGGGCAATGCACATCATCAGAGGCCGATGACGACGCCCCAACCGAAACTTTCCCTTGTTTAACAGTAGGTATGATGAGGAGGGGGATATAGCATACATGTTAGATGTTACCCTAAATTCCAGTATTTGATGCACTACAGTTGCATTTTCCATGCCATCTCAACAACCCCACACTATTCAAATTGTGGCAATGTGTAGTAAATTGCAGTTTCCAAGCTTAGGAGAAAAAACCACAGGATAATTCATGGAGGAAAAGAAAAACAAGTGTGCAGTATGCAAATCCTGATGTGTGAAAGGTACTGGTACAATGGACCTGACTTGTAAATAAAGGCACATCACATTCATATCTACAGTTCATCTTTGATGTCCTACTCCAAAGAAAATACAGAGGGGACAAAGAAAAATCTTATAGAATTAGAGTTGTCACATCAATCAGCATAAAACCTTAGTTGCAAGCTGATTGATGCATACATACATACATACATAGTCTGGTTTAATTAGGGATCTGTTGAACACTTTAATCAATCAGCACAAATCAGTTGCATACATACTCTGCTACTAGTTCAAATTACAACAGGATTCGACTGAGTTAGTATTGATCTGATGATATTTTCTTGGAAAATCCTTGTTGATTTCCACTGGCAAAAACATAATTACAAAGAGGAAAAAGGACTTAAAAACTTGAATCAGTCTGAAAATATGACTGGCATAATACACAATGATCACACAGGAGGATTACAATATCAACAATTAAAACGCAGGTTGGGGGGTTAACAGTTTTTCGGCATTTCGAATTTCCATTCTTCATGCCTCAAATTGCTAGTAGTAAGTAATATATCACACACCAAGATTGGCTACTACAGTGGTACTACTTGAGAAAGATTCAAGTTTTGGTAACAAGATGAACTACGACTGTACCGGGCTGCTCAGGCTCTGCGGGCAAGGGGATGATGGATCAGCACCGCCATGCCGACACTGACACGAGCTCCGACCGCTGCCACCAGAGCGCCAGCGCTGATTGGTGCTTCTCGACGTGGAAGCCATGGTTGGCCGTGCGCCGGAGCAGGCACTCGGCCTGCGCCTCCGCCGCATTGCTGAGCTGCAGCGGCGTGAGCCCGGCGGCCGCGAACGTGGACCGCCATGGGGGCAGCTTCTCGCCGCCGGTGACCAGGCGCTCCGCCCTCGGCCGCAGGATGAACTGCTCGACCTTGGCCGCCACGTCCAGCGACGCGCCGGGCGTGTCGAGCGACTCGACTAGCGCGGCGCAGGAGCGGAGCACGTTGAGCGCGTGGCTCGGGAGCGGCAGGTCGGCACGGTCGCAGCCGTGGTCCACGCACACGACGATGGCGGGCCGGAGCTGCTTCACGACGCGGAGGGAGGCTGGTGTTGGCCCGGAGGTTTCCGTGCCGACCGTGATGTGCACGGCGACGGCCTCGTCGGGCGCCGCGGACAGGCCCGGGGGCGGCGAGGCGCTGAAGGGGTCGAAGGCCACGGCGGCGAACTCGAACGGGATGCCCAGCTCTGCGGCGAAGCGCGCCAGGCTCTCCTGCGTGAGGTGGAGCTCCAGCGGGTGCCTCGACCCCGGCGACACCAATGCCGTGACCTTGAGGGCCGGCGGCGGCGTCGACGGCGCGGCGGTGCGGCGCCAGTGGTGCGCGAGCTCCTGCATGAGCGGCGGCCAGTGGCCCCCGAAGCCGACGTCCAGGTCCACGACGTGCACGCGGCGCGCGCCGGCGCCGAGCGCGTCGAGGAAGGCCTGCGTGGCCGTGAACCCGGCGAACTGGACGGTGGGCGACGCGTCCGCCAGGGCCTTGTGCGCGGCGAGCTTGAGCGCGACGTCGAGCGGCGAGAGGACGGAGGTGCTGGGCGTGGGCGGGAGGAGGCGCTGCAGGAGCGCGTCCCGGAGCAGCGCGGCGGCGCGGAGCAGGGGAGGGTGCCCCGGCGGGGCGGGCGGCGAGGGGAGCCGGTGATTGAGCCGCGCCAATATCTCGCGCGCGCCAGCGGGGTCCCCGGCGTCGGCGCGCCGCGCCGCCTCGAGCAGCTCGTCCACCGCCGCCTGGGGCTCGAGATCTCCTTCTCGGACGGCGCCTGGTGCGGCGGAGGAGACGGGGAAATGGACCTGCTGATGCGGATGCTGCGGGACGGAGAGCTGCGGCGGGAGCTGCGGGAGCGAGAAGGGCTGCTCCTCCGGCTCCTCCGGGTGCGGCGGGTGGAGAGGGGGCGGGGGCAGGAAGGAGGGGTCGAAGGGGGCGGGGCCCTTGAAGCCGAAGGCGTCCCCGTCGCCGTCCGCGTACCCGGCGTCCATGATCCACCTAAGAAAGGAGCTGTCCTCCCGGGTGCCGTGCGCGGCGGCGGCCATGGCGTCGTCGCAGCCGCCGGAGGAGAGCAGCACGGCGTCCCAGTCCTCGGCGCTGATGGGCGGCGGCTCGGAGGAGTGCGCGGACGAGGAGGTGGGCGGGCTCGGGCTTCGATTGTACAGCACCGACGTCGGCTCAGGCGACTTGCGCTTCGAGTTGGCCGCCGCGCCGCCGCCCAGGCCGCTGCAGGAGGAGGAGGACATGGTGGTGATCATAAGTGGAGAGGAGGGGGGAGCAGAGAAGGTGCGCGTGTATGTGGTGTGGCGTTGCGTGTGCGCGTGTATGCTATGCGGTGCCTTTTTCTTTCTTGGCCACCATTTGTTTTTGTGTCTCTCTTTTATGTCCTCCTTCCCGATCCCACCATCACCATGGATGGAGCTCGGGTCGGGTCGGCTGGAGATGGGGACCTCGGGGCAGTGACTGATGAGTGAGAGTGAGTGAAATCTGAAATGAATGGGCCACTGAATGCCCTCTTGGAAGGGGAAGGAGAGAAAAAAGACACTTCTTTCTTTCCTTTTCATCCTAGCTTCTTCCTCCTCTAGTGTTAGTGGTGATTGTGCATGGTTGCAACGCAACTTGCAACTCAAGCAGCCTTTGCAATTTGCATTGGTGAATTCTCCCCCCTCTCATTTCTCTCTGCTCGAACCCCCCGTCCTCATCCTTGCGAGCAAACCTGGCCAGATAGGCCGGCATGGCACGGCACGGCCCACCCAGCTCCAGGTACACGTAATGCGCGGGTCGTGTCGGTCCAGGACTCGTGCCCCGCTCCCTGACCCGGACACCACACAACACCATCGGCACATTTAGCCCCCACATGATTTCGGGTTAATTTTATCTGGGTTGTTTTGGGGGGCTAATACATAAAAAAGCTGAAAATAACAATAAACAAAAGGTAAAATGGGTCGTGTCGTACCGGCACTTGTGCTCAGTCTCGCGGCCCATGCGCGGCCCTAGTCGTGCCACGTGCCGGCACGGCCCGATTATAAACGTTTCTGGCCGGGCATGCGGGCTATCGGGCCAGCACGCCAGGACCAGCCCATTTTGGCCACCTTTGCTTGAGAATAGTCAAGTTTTCCCCTCGTTCGGTGATCTCATCGACCATCATGGGAGTGGGAAGGGAGGCTGGGTCTTCCCTGTATATAGTTGTAGTAGACAAGTAGTTGGAGGTGCCTCTATGGCGACTGGCGATATGTCCATTGGAAGAAGGGTTCCGGTGGAAGCGAGCTATAGTCGGATCTGGACGGCAATGGCTCTTTTTGGCCTCAGTAAGCTCATAGGGCTTCCTGGATTTGGAGCTCGGTTCACCTCCTCCTCATATCTTTCCTAGCCGTCATGGTGGGGGAAGGAAAAGGGTTGGATTGAGCGGCGGACGAACTAGTCCAGTTCAGCGCCCCCATGTTCTAGAGAGTGCGATTCTACTATGGGGGCTTCAATAGGCTTAAGCCCATCTTCCAAAAATCCTATTTCAGCTAAACTTACCATTTGACAATTATATTGAGGTAGTTTACATGCAACAATTACAATGCATTTGCTATTTAGGCTTAGGAGCATGATGTTTTAAGCCTACCCTCCACAGCCATGCTAGATTCGCAACCAGTTCTAGAGCTACGACACTTACTACAGTGCCATCCTCTCTATTTTTTTTCTTTTTTCTAAAACACGGTACATAACTACACACATACACCCCTATGAATCGACACGCATGCCTGACCCCTATGAACACCTTCGACAGAATGGGCCGGCGGTTATTGAGATTGACAAAGTCCGCCCACCACACTGCCAACTGACGGGCACATCACTAACCACTTTCTGAAGAATAAAGTTGTTAAATCTTATGCCCTCTGCCTTTAGAAAGGACTGGATAGCAACCTACTCCCTCCGTTCCAAAATAGATGACTCAACTTTGTACTAGCTTTAGTACAAAGTTGGGTCATCTATTTTGAAACGGAGGGAGTAGTTTCATGGTTCGAGGTGCCGTTTGCATGATGTTTTGGACCGGGCTGTAGTTTCGCTTTTTGTAGACGGCTCCTTTCGTAAGATGTTTTATTTGACGTGAGTGAGTCTAGGTCCTTGGAGGGCCTTCACCGGTTCTAAAAAGGAAATGTTGCACCGGTCCGGCAGTGTCACGTACAAATTGTGCAGGCCATCACAGTTAGCTTTGTGCAGTACTCATCAGGCCTACGTACGATGGATGGTCACTTTCGTTGTTCGCGGGCATCACGCCAACGCCGTGCATTTTATTTCTGGATCACGTCTACTGGCCTCTACTAACGTTTCGTTTTTGCACACGTTTGTTTTGCGGTGTATATGTATTCTATGGCGTTGGGTTTTTTGACAGTTTTTTTTTTGAAAAAGAAAGCATTCTTGTCATCTTTCTTTTTCTTTTGCACCCAAAGACAAGGGAGAAATGCGAACCAACCTGTGGTCGGATGGTTAGAGGGACTGTGGTATCCCCAGCCCATCAGGGTTCAAATCCTGATGCGGATTTTCGGCGATGCACATTCAGTGGGAGTAGACGTTCCCGTCGACGACGAGGTGCCTACGGTGACTTCGTAAATTTTAAAATGATATGCCGGCTCAGTCTTTCGGAGGTGCTCATAGGGATAGGGTGTGCGTGTGTGCATTCATAGGAATGAGTGTATGCGCGTGTATATGAGCGCTTGTGTTTGTACTGATGTTCAAAAAAGACAAGGGAGAAATCTTGGTACGAGTACATGGGATCACAAAGCTGGTCAATATATGTGGCCGGTCACCATGGGCCCACATGAAATGTGGATTGATAACCAATCAAAAGCAAGAGCAAACAAGCTGGCTTTTTTCTTTTCTTTTCTTTTATGTGGAAAAAATGAAGGTCTTTCTTACCTGGTCCTTGTGCTTTGGCGGTGTCGCTGGGCCCGACTAGTGAAGTTCTTGGCTAGAAATCTTTTGAATCAAATGAGCCATAAGGGTTCTCGGCGCTAGAATCCTGCTCCAAATAACACATCCAAATGCCGTTTCATCCAATTTTGCTGAGTCCAAATACCTAGTAAGCTTGTCCAGAATGTATAGGGATGCCGATATGTTCATCGCCGCAGCTTCCTCGGACCACCACCACCGCCGCCCATCATCACCCCCATCCAAGGAGATACTGTATTTTCTAAGATATTGGATTTGGTAGAAAACAAAACCCTTTCACACCGAGAAGTCTCTCACAAAAGGAATTTCTAAAGATTCTCACACTAAAATCTCGATAATAAAGAATTTGTTCGAATCAGAGATATTGTTGTACCACGCTAATGATAGGTCGAGCGCCATCCTTCAAAATGAAGGTAGATAACCAAGTTGGGGGAGGGAGGGGGGGGTATGTACATACATGTTTCATTTCCTTTTTCTTTTATTCACTGGTGGAAAAATAGCCTTGGTCATGTTCAGAACGGCATTATTAATCGCGCTGCCAAGAATCATGACAAGAAAGCGCGATAAAGCCCGCCACCTTTAGTCGCGGCTGCTACTGAACCGCGACTAAAGGCCCGTCCACGGGCGCCAGGCGGCCGTCGAGCGGAGGACCTTTAGTCGCGGTTCTTCGCCAACCGCGACTAAAAGCCGCCCATGAGTTTAGGGTTTTAGCCCCCTAAACCTGTTTTCATTTAATTTGTTTTGTTTTATTTCTTTTGTGCTTTATTTTAATTTTGAAGGAGTTTCATATATTCTACGGTACTACATACATGCATATGAATGTACAATTTCAAATAAATTTGAAATTAGAACCAAAAAGAATTCAAGAGGAATATACAATATATATTCAATATCATCGGATGACCATATACAATTTTGAACAAGTTTCCATACATGATTTAATCCATATAAAGTTCTTCGTCCTCGTGATAGTGTTCTCCTTTAGGATGGAGGACTTCCCTGCAGAACCATCCAGCTAGTTCCTCTTGAAGTGGTCGGAAGCGAGCTTCGGACTAAGCGCCCACGGAGGTTATTCCTCCGAGCATTGGTATCACTCGGATCAACCCGCTCAGAGGTGTATCTCGGATCATCTCCTGAACAAAGTATGCACATAGATTGGTCAACGGTGGCTGAATATCCCGATCTTAGTCTTTACCCTTTTGAATTCTAGGTCTTTTTGAATTCACCGACCTTTGTATCTACGAACCGTCTCCAAACCCTACGAGGCAAAGAAAATTAAATGGACAAGAGAGTTATTAGTTACTTGATATTAGGAAATGAACGAAATAGGCCGATCGATATAGAGCGCAAATGAATGAAAATAATTACTTCGCAGCATTTTTTCGATGTCGCCCAAAGCTTTGGATCCTTATCCGAGAGTCGTGGACGAGACATTTCGAGGTGTTCACTTTAATTACTAGCAGAATCCGGTGGAACTGCGGACACGATACATGCACAAGACGTCATGCATAACTCATCGATTAGCCGCCACATACCATGCATGGAGTAAACAAAGAGAATGTGCTCAAGATGAAACACTCACCCAAAATGGTAAGGAAATAGAATATCACTTTTGAGTTCCTGCTTTGTAAGAAACGCCACAGTCCGCCTCCACGTCGTCGGGTAATGCTCCAACACAACATCATTAACGATGTGTGGGTCAATGAACCCAACATCATGGATGTTCCTTACTCGCATTCCTTTTTCTTCATTCGCATGTATAATAGAGGACACAACAATATAGTTAGGACATATATATAGTGCAGGCAATATGAACGAGATGGGGTAGAAATTAATAAATCACTTACGAATGTAGCAACCGATGATAGATTTGTCGAGCTCGCAGATTGAAAAGCTGGAACAATTCACTCAGTTCAACTTGTACATAGTAATGTTTGAAGTGATGCTCATGTCTAACTTCCGCATAAATATAATCTTTGGCGTTTTTAATTTTTATGTAACCCTTGTACCAATTCAGCAGACGTTTCATTTGGTCGTAGATCCTTTTCTCTGCGAGCTCGACGAGAGGCCCATTCTTGACATATGTAATTACTACCTCCCTCTCGCAACTCATCAAGGCCTAACAGTTCACGAAGAGTAATACCTAAGTTGGCGCTTGTTTCTCGCACTCGTTATACTAATCAATCCTGTCTGCCGCAGCTTGTATGATCTCGGGGCATCCGGACGAAGGATTCCACTATAAGCGGGCAATCGATTGTTTACTTTGTTCCCGAGCTGGGCAACTTGTTTCCGCTTTTTATACTTTCGGCCTTCTCCCGCTCTTTGTTCTCCTTGAACATGAGTGCCTGCTTTTTAAGTTCACGTGCATAGTCATTAGGGAGATTCTTCGCGGCTTGGGACGGTGTGCTCAAAAATGACTTAGCCCACTTCTTTTCTCGATCGAATATCTTGGCTTGGGCTCGGGCTCTCTTTTCTTCTTGCAGTCCGCCTTCCATTTCTCCAAATCAGCGATCGCGCCGCGTCGACTTCCTCGGCACTACGTTCCCAAGGCCTTGTGGGGAGAGGCTTGATGATGGCTCCGTACCTTTGTGGTCTTAGGTACATAAGGGTCCGGTTAATACTCAGACTTCTTCGCTTCTTTGCCATAGGTGGATTGGGCGGCGTCTCATCACCCGCCGGACGAGGATCGGGGCGGCGGATGATCACCCACGGACGTTGTGGATGGGGGCGGCGTCGGCTGATGTGACGGAGGTGTAGGTGAACCGCCACCACCACCACCACCACCACCACCGCCACCGCCACCACCACCACCGTGAGAGGGTGGACTTGTTGTCCTTGGCGCCTCGCTCGAAACTTGATAAACTTCTTTTGCCATAGAATGTAATGGCGCTTGACATCTTCAAGTCTTTTCTCCCTTGGTGTAGCAATTTCAATCTCCGTGTCCTCAAACCCTTTGACTATGTCCTCCACCGTGACACGAGCATAGCCATCTTTAATGGGGTTGTTGTGGTGGAGTGCTCTGTAAACATGGTAAAGCACCGCCGATGGCTACCTTCATGGATATGTTCCCCATAGGATATACAGATGACATTCTTTCATCTCCTTTATATCGCCCACGGGTAGCGAGGAGGCTCGGTGCAGTAATTTCGACCACCGAGGCTCCGTGCAGATAATTTCGATCGTCGGTGCATCTACACCAGCCGGTGGGGCCTCCGTGGAAGCCACGCCGCTTCTACGCGCTGGCTTCCGAGATCCATTGGATGATCTTCATCTCGCACCGAGCTGAATCTCTTTCGCTACTAGTACACTCATGGTTTTCTTCATCACTTCCATTTCCGATGCCAACCGCCCCACAACATCCGCTTCCCGATCCATCTTTCTCTTACGGCTTCAGAATCGACGGGTCATCGCTCGGGGAACCCTATTTTCCACGGAATGTGCCCCATGCCTCGTACACGTCCTCCGTGTTCAGGATTCCCGAGGGCTTTTGTCGCCGCGTCGTTCTCTCTGTTGAACTTGATCTTCCCTCTTGAGCAGCCTTCATTGCGTCAATAAGGGCTTGGGTGGGTTTAATTAATTTGCCTCGTAAACACACTCCCCTGTCTCCGGGTTGAGCGTTCCCCATGCCCGTACCACCAGCTTTTGGCCCTTGGGTCCCATCCTCCGCACTGGACGGATTCTCGCGCCCTCAGCTCGTTCTCCATCTTCTCGAACCTAGGCACCCAAATGCGATACCCTCCCGGCCCCATAACATGATTGTACTCCTTCTTAGCCGCATTTTCCTTATTTTGTTTCGATATTTGAAGGAACTGCTCCGATTTCTTTTGCTTCACAAATTCGGCCAATCATCTTTCGTTTCTCATATTGTCCTACGAAATCCGAGTCTTGTTCGCTTGACAAAGTCACGGGCTAGATTTTGCTTGAATTTCCGAATCGTCGGCCATCTTATGAAGAGCGAACTGTTTGACTTTCCTCCTCCTCTCCTTGTTTTCCTCAATCTTGTTACCCTCCTCATCGAATTTGTTGTATTCGGAGGTAGAACGAAATGTTCCATAAGCTTCGTCAAGCAATCTTTTTTGTTCTCTTATCGACAAAAGAACCATCAATTCGTGCCTTCTTTGGCTCATTCCACTCTCGACGGTGATCGAGACGTTGTCTCTAACAATGGCTCCGCATTGGCTGATAAACTTGGTGGCGTTCTTGCGGGGCTCCAGCTGCTCGCCGGTTGCAAAGTCGACAACCTGGATGGTGCATGTTTCTCCGGTTTCATCGTCTGGTTGCGCCACGCTTTGACGACGTACTCGATTGTTTTGACGATCCGCCGAGGGCTAAAATAAGAAAGAGAGTCGCGTTAGTACACACATATTTATTCAAATCGGTTAGTTTGTATCACCGGAGGCTCAATGTATATATATACCTCGGCGCGGAGGTGGTTGCTACTTCCATTTGAAGATCGTCGTTTATCGACGTTTCTTGACATCATCTTGTCGACGGCGCCTTCATCTTCACCGTCAAGGTTCAGATAAGAAGAGATATCATCTTCTTCTTCTCCGGTCGGCACATATTGAATATCGCCGTTTATGATGCCGAACATATGTGCTTCACCGTCCGGATCATAGTTGTCCATAATCGGGTCACTCTATCGTCCGACATTATGTCGATCCTGAAAACATGTAGTAGTAAAACAAATTAATTAAGTGAAGAAGGGGCGGTGGCGGTGGCGGTGGCGAAAGGCGGTGGCAAAAGGAGGGGCGAGGAAGGGGTGGGAGAGGGTGTCATGTAGAGCGCAAGACGGGCGGGGTTTAGGGTTTAGGGTTTTAAGTTGGCGGTTTTCTTTGGCGGTTTTCGTTGTTTTTGTTTTTGGGGTTTAGGGTTTTAAGTTGTTTACCGCTTTTGTTAAACTAAAACTAGTTAAAATTAAAGAACAAAAAAAAAAAAAATTCCTTTTCCTTTTTCTTTTTCTTCTTCTTCCTTTTCCTTTTCTTTTCTTTCTTCTTCTTCCTTTTCCTTTCTTCTTCTTTCTTCTTCTTTCTTCTTCTTCTTTTTCCTTTTTGTTTTTCTTTGACCGGTTTTCTGTTGTTTTTGTTTTTGGGGTTTAGGGTTTTAAGTTATTTACCGTTCTTGTTAAACTAAAACTAGTTAAAATAAAAGAACAAAAAAAAAAAAAAGAAAAAATTCCTTTTCCTTTTCCTTTTCTTCTTCTTCCTTTTCCTTTTCTTTTCTTTCTTCTTCTTCCTTTTCCTTTCTTCTTCTTTCTTCTTCTTTCTTCTTCTTCCTTTTCCTTTTTGTTTTTCTTTGACCGGTTTTCTGTTGTTTTTTGTTTTTGGGGTTTAGGGTTTTAAGTTATTTACCGTTCTTGTTAAACTAAAACTAGTTAAAATAAAAGAAAAAAAAAAAAAAAAAATTCCTTTTCCTTTTCCTTTTCTTCTTCTTCCTTTTCCTTTTCTTTTCTTTCTTCTTCTTCCTTTTCCTTTCTTCTTCTTTCTTCTTCTTTCTTCTTCTTCCTTTTCCTTTTCTTTTCTTTCTTCTTCTTCCTTTTTCCTTTCTTCTTCTTTCTTCTTCTTTCTTCTTCTTCCTTTTCCTTTTCTTTTCTTTCTTCTTCTTCCTTTTTCCTTTCTTCTTCTTTCTTCTTCTTCCTTTTTCCTTTTTCCTTTTCTTTCTTCTTCTTCCTTTTTCCTTTTTCTTTTTCTTTCTTTCTTCTTCCTTTTTCCTTTTTCTTTTTCTTTCTTCTTTCTTCTTGTTTTCTGTTGTTTTTTGTTTTTCCTTTTTTTTTTTTTTTTTTTTAATTCTTTAGGGGCGGCGGCGTGGCGGCGGGTGGGCGGCGCGGCGGGCGGCAAGGGCGTTAGGGCGGTGGGCGGCGCAAGGCGGGCGGCGGGTAAGGGTAAGGCGCAGGGCGGCAGATCGGGCGGCGGGCGGCGGGCAAGGGCGTAGGGCGGCGGCGGCAAGACATCGGGACGGGCGGCGGCGCCATCGGGACGGGAGCGGCGCGGCGCAGGCTCGGCCGGCGTCGGTCGGCGAAGGCAAGCGCTCAGCGTCGATCGGCGTCGTCGGGCAGCCAAGCGTCAAGAGAGAGGCGAATGGGGCAAACTGCTAAGTCGCGATGTTATAGACGAACCTTTAGTCGCGGGTGGGGAGGCGGATCGCGATTAAAGGTACCTTTTAGTCGCGGTCGGCCTCCCCACCGCGACTAAAGTGTTTTGCCACCGCCTGTTCAGCGAAAAAGAACCTTTAATCGCGGGTGGAGGCGGGCGCGACTAAAGGGTACCTTTAGTCGCGCCCGCCCCCCCACCGCGACTAAAGGGCTATCTTTGTGGCTGCGCGGCGGTGCGGTGGGATGTTTAGTCCCACTCGCTAGCCGAGAGGCATCGACATGGTTTATAAGCGGCTGCGCCACCACTTCGAGCTCCTCTCAAATGCTGAGCTTACGGGCCTATTCATTACTCAGGCTGTGGGCCTATTGGGCCTTCTGCGGGCTGAATCTCGCCCATTAATGGGTTTCTAGTCGTATTCAGCCGTGGTGGCCCGAAGAGGTGGCATATTTTTATTTTTGCCTGTTTTTTGTTTTCATTTTTGCTTTATTTATTTTGTTTTGTTTCTACTTACAACAAAAAACTTATTTATTTTATTTTATTTTGTTTCTAGTTACTTATTTATTTTACTTTATGATAATTATTTTTGCAATTAAAGTTTCCAATTACTTATTTATTTATGTTATTAAAATCTTAAAAATACAATTATATATCAAAAAATCAGAAAATAAAACTAATTCATTTTAAATTCTTGTTTTTCTTCTGTTTTTTTCTTCCTTTTTTCTTCTTTTTTTTTCTTCTGTTTGTTTCTTCCTTTTTCTTGTTTTTCTTCTTTTTTTCTTCCTTTCTTCCTTTTTCCTTTTTTCTTCTGTTTTTCTTCTGTTTGTTTTTTTCTTATGTTTTTCTTCTGTTTGTTTTTTTCTTCTGGTTTTTCCTTTTTTCAGAAAAATAAAACTAATCCATGGAGCATCCTCATCATTTAACTTAATCAGAAAAATAAAAGGTTTGATACATCATTCAGTTCATCGACCAAATACAAAGTTTGGTACAATAAATTATTACACATCAATTCTTCCCTTGTGTCCTCGCTTGCTTACGATTGTGCCGTATCCATGGAGCATCCTCATCATTTAACTTAATGCTTGGGTCGGTGTTCACTTTGAAGGGCGGAATTTCAGCAAACATATTATAATCTTCTGACATGTCTGTCTTGTCCTCCACTCCCACGATGTTTCTTTTCCCTGAAAGAACAATGTGGCGCTTTGGATCATCGCATGATGTCTTGATCGTTTTCTTATCTTTCCGTTTCCTCGGTTTGCTACTCATGTCCTTCACATAGAAAACCCGAGCGACATCTTTCGCTAGGACGAATGGTTCGTCAAGGTAACCAAGATTGTTGAAATCCACCATTGTCATTCCGTATTGCTGGTCCACCTTTACCCCACCTCCTGTTAGCTTGAACCATTTGCACCGGAACAAAGGGACCTTAAAGGAGGGTCCATAGTCAAGTTCCCATATCTCCTCTATGTAACCATAATATGTGACCTTTTGCCCATTCTCGGTTCTGCATCAAAGGACACCACTGTTTTGGTTGGTGCTCTTTTATCTTGGGCGATCGTGTAAAATGTATTCCCATTTATCTCGTACCCTTGGAAAGTCGTTATAGTCGAAGATGGTGTCTTGGCCAACATGTACAACTGATCTACAACATCATTGTCATTCATTAAATGTTTTCTCAACCAACGCCGAAAGTCTCCATGTGGGCCTTCCTAATCCAGATTCAGCTTCCCGGGTTGTCCGAAAGCGTAAAATATTCTTGTGTTTCTCAAAGTACGGAGCCACCAAGTTGGAATTGGTCAAGACTGATGTGGTGTGCTTGATCAGAGAATGGCCGTCCATACATATCGTTGATTTCCTTCCGATCGTGCCTTTTCCACTTAGTCTCCCTCGTGCGCGATCGAGGAAGACCAATCGGCTTAAGGTCGGGAACAAAGTCAACACAAAACTCAATTACCTCCTCATTTCCATAGCCCTTGGCGATGCTTCCTTCCGCCTAGCACGGTTCTTAACATATTTCTTTAATACTCCCATGAACCTCTCGAGGGGAACATATTGTGTAGAAATACAGGACCGAGAACGGAAATCTCTTCGACTAGGTGAACCAGGAGGTGCGTCATAATATTGAAGAAGGATGGCGGAACACCAACTCAAATCGACAAGACATTGGATCACATCGCTCAGAACGTGGTAGAACTTCCGGATTGATTACCTTCGAGAGATTGCATTGAGGAATGCACATAGCTTCACAATGGCTAATCGAACATTTTCCGCAGAGCCCCTCAAAGCAATCGGAAGCAATTGCGTCATAATCACGTGGCGGTCGTGAGACTTCGTGTTTTGGAACTTTTTCTCCGCCATGTTTATTATTCCCTTTATATTGGACGAGAATCCAGACGGGACCTTCATACCGCTCGGGCATTCAAAAAGATGACCTTCTCTTCTTTGGTCGAGCGTAGGTGGCACGACCTTGAAACCATTCCGGATGCCGGTCATCGTGGTCTTTCAAACGTTGCTGGTCTGCCGTGCTTCCTTTGTATCATTTGTCTTCCCATACACGCCCAAGAAGCTTAGGAGGTTCACGCAAATATTCTTCGTAACGTGCATCACGTCGATTGCAGAGCGGACTTCTAGGATTTTCCAATATTCTAGCTCCCGAATATAGATTTCTTCTTCCACATGGCTGCGTGCCCGTCGGCTCCCTTCGAACCGATTGTCCGCCAGACCCTTTCCAAAGATGACTTTCAAATCCTTGACCATATCAAATACCTCGGCAAGTCGTTCGCGAGCTTCGCCGGTGATCTGCCTTGCCGTTGTAATGCTTGCCTTTCTTTTTCATCGATGAGTTTTGGAAGAAATCGACGATGCCCAAGGTACACGTTCTTCTTACAATTTGGCAAATGTACACTTTCGGTCTCATGTAAGCGGTGCGTGCATGCATTGTATCCCTTATTTGACAGATTCCGAAGGTTACTAAGAGCAGGCCAATCGTTGATGGTTACGAAAAGCAACGTCGAGGTCAAATTCTCTTGTTTGTGCTCATCCCACACACGGACACCACCCCACAGCTGTAAAAGTTCATCAACTAATGGCCTTAGGTACACATCGATGTCGTTGCGGGTTGCTTCGGACCTTGGATGAGCACGGCATCATAATGAACTTCCGCTTCATGCACAACCAAGGAGGAAGGTTGTAGATGCATAGAGTCACGGGCAGTGCTATGGCTGGAGCTCGCTCGCCAAAAGGATTCATGCCATCCGCATTTAGAGCAAATCTTATGTTCCTTGCGTCACCGCAAAATCTGTGAACCATCCGTCGATCTTTCTCCATTGCGCTCCATCTGCGGTGTGTCTCAACTCCCGTCCGACTTACGTTTCTCTTTGTGCCATCGCAACAACTTGGCATGCTTTTTGTTCATGAACAGACGTTTCAACCGTGGTATTATAGGAGCATACCACATCACCTTGGCGGGAACCCTCTTCCGGGTTTCGCCCTCAACATCGTCACCAGGTCATCGACTCGATCTTATAACGCAATGCAATGCATACGGGCATTCATTCAAATTCTCGTATTCACGCGGTAGAGGATGCGATCGTTGATGCATGCATGTATCTTCGTAACCTCTAAACCTAGAGGGCGACAACCTTCTTTGCTTCAGACGATGGCGGGCAACTCGTTATCCTTTGAAACATATTCTTCAACATTTTCACAAGTTTTCAAATGCCGAGTCACTACACTGCCTCGCCTTCCATTTCAGCAAATCCATTGTGCAGCCCAGCTTTTTCAGACCATCATCGCATCCGGTGCAGCGCCTTTCGTGATCCTCTAACATGCGATCCAAATTCTCCTCTCCTTTTCGGTTTCGCGGCGTCTCCGTGCATCAAGCAATGGTCCGACCAAGATCATCAACGGATCATCACGTGCCTCTTCTTCACCTTCCCTTCACCTTCAAAGATCCTCCATGAAAGTATCACCGAAATGAGCAAGATAGCTTTCATCGATGAAATCATCCCTTCTTCATCTTCTTCCATTATAACCCCTCTTTCTCCATGCTTGGTCCAACAATTATAGCTTGGCATGAAACCCTTCAAGCAGATGCATGTGAACAACTCTTGAGGAAGAGTAACCCTTCTCATTCTTACAGATAACACATGGACAGATAACAAAACCCCCGCTTGTTCGCATTAGCCACTACGAGGAAATCTTTCAAACCCGTAGTGAACTCACGGAGAGTCGGTTATCAGACATCCATTGCCGATTCATCTGCATTATTATAATATAAAATATATAATTAACCATCATGCATTTGTTATGAACTACACACACATGCATATTGACACATCAAAGGTTCATCAAGTTGCTAACCGCGATCGAAGAGTGTGGCTCCAACACTTCATGTCATGTTTGTTTCATGCTCTTGGGGCATTTCATCAAACACCTTATGTGCATAAGAGGAACCAAAAGCAAACCTACACCCACTTGTGAAGAGAATGGCTCCAAATGGCTAAGTGTTGGCTGCTGGATGGGTATATATAGGGAGGGCTTTAGTCGCGGTTGGCGAGCCAGCCAGCGACTAAAGTGCCGAAGCCTTTAGTCGCGGTCATTCGCCACCGCGACTAAAGCCCCTCACGCACCACCTGCCACCGAGCGCCCAGGCCGAGCCTTTGGTCGCGGTTCACCTCGTAATCATGATTAAAGGTCCCATTAGTCGCGGTTCCTACAGCTTCGCGACTTATGGGCTGGACGGAAAGCCTGTTTTTCCACTAGTGATTGCGGTTAAAGACAAAGTAAAAAATGTTTTCTTTACGTGCAAAGTAAAAAATGTTACTACTTCCTATCATTGTCACAGTTTTGAACTAGCACCAATTCAATACAGTGCCTTCCGCTCGATTCTCTCTTTCTTTATTTCTTTTGCAAACCACGGAACATAACTACCCCCTATGAATCCACACGCATGCCCGACCCCTATGAACATCTTCGATAGAATGGGCCGGCAGGTATTGAGATTGACAAAGTCCGCCTCGCTGCTGACCGATGGGCACATCACTTGCCACTTTCTAAAGAATAAAGTCGTTAAATCTTATGCCCTCTACATTTGAAAAGGACTAGATTGCAACCTAGTTTCATGATTTAGGGTGGTTGTTTGCATAATATTTTGGACCGGGTTATAATTTTGCTTTTGTAGACGGTTCCTTTTGTAAGATTTTTTTTTTTTGCAATGCTTATTTGTCGTGAGTATTTTTTTTATTTTTTTTTCAAGTGAGTCTAGGTCCTTCGAGTCCCTTCTTGCTTGCCACGGTCTCTTGTTCCAAAAGAGAAATATTGCACCGGTCCGGCAATGTCACGTACAAATTGTGCAGTACACTCCTTGCTTCCCACGTACGTACGATGGTCCCTTTCGTTGTATGTTTCGCCACGGGAGCGAAACCTGCTTGTTTGCAGGCACCACGCCAACGCCGTGCATTTTATTTCTGGACCCAACAAGTGTCACGCGTTCGGTTTTTGCGCACGTTTGTTTTGCGGCGTATATGTATTCTATAATTTTTGAAAAAGAAAGCATTTGTCCTTTTTCTTTTTCTTTTGCAGCCAAAGACAAGAGGAAAATCTTTACATGTGATCAACAAAGACGAAATGTGAACTACATAACCAAACAAAAGCATGGAGAAATGAGATAGCTTTTCTTTTTTCTTTCTGTCTGTGGGAAAAACCAAGGTGATTTCTACTTGGTACATGTGCTTGGACGGTGTTGCTGGGTCCTACCGGTGAAGGTTCTTGGGCTAGAAATCTTTTGAACCAAGTGAGCCCAGAGGGTTCTCGGCGATAGAATCCTGCTCCAAATAACACATCCAAATTCGTCGTCTCATCCACTTGTGCCGACCGCACTAGCTAGGGCCCAGTTCTTTTCACGCAAGATTCTACAGAATCAAGATTCTGAAAAATTCTCCCAGAATCTGCTTCTCCCAAATCTGCCGTCGAGTTCTTTTCTAAGGTTGTTGTTTGAGATTGTCGATTGAGTTGTGTGCTGAAATGTCTGTACTACACTTAGACGGAGTAGAATTATTATTATTTTGAAATTAAGAATTGCCAGATGATTTGTTAACGTTGTTGTTTCAGACACTATCTTGTCGAATATGAGTGCGAAAGTGATTTACAAATATTATAAAGGGCTAAATATTACATCCATAGCAAATGCAACCATGCCCACCTCAAATTTCTTTTCTTCTGGTTTCCTTTTGGAAATATCCATTTGCCACAACAACATAGCACTACCAATATCTAGGAAATATCACCAATATGACCAATAGACCTAGCCATGGGCAGCCCGACCTGGACGGCCCGACCAGAAAATCCCAGGCTGAGCTGAGCCCGAGTGTGCCATCTGGCCGGGCTCGAGCCTGGAAACTGAACCCGACGGGTAGGTCAGGCCAGTCTCGGGCCTGCACAAAACGTTTTTTTAGCCGTAGTCGGGCCGGGTCAGGCTTTCTCGGGCTCGGGCCGAACTCGGGCCCGATTTTGTAGGCCCGATGGCCGACCGGGCCGGGCTCGGGCTTGAGTTTTTAGCATCGGGATTTTTTTGGCCCAGCCCAGCCCGAGATATGCCCAGATATAATGACCAATAGACAGTAGCAACGAGAAAACCAAGCACCATCCATCCATCTAACAAGATCAGCAATCAATCCATCCATCTTTCTAACAAATTAAGGCATCAATAGAGGATTTGATATATTCATCGCCGCCGCTTACTCGGACCACCACTGCCGCCGCCCATCATCACCCCCATCCAAGGATATATTTTCTAAGAGGTTCGATTCGGTAGAAAACAAAATACTTCCGTGCAGAGAAGTCATTCACAAAAGGAGTTTCTAAAAATTCTCACATTAAAATCTCGATAATAATGGGTTTGTTTGAATCAAAGATATTGTTGCACCATGCTAAGGATAGGTCAAGCGCCATCCTTCAAAAAGAAGGTACATAACCAAGTTGGGGGGAGGGAGGGGGTATGTACATACATGTTTCATTTTCTGTTTCTTTTATTGCGGTTAAAGACAAAGCAAAAAATGTTACTACCTCTTATCATTGTGGCAGTTTTGAACTAGCACCACTTCAAAACCGCAACACTTATTTTAGACCGAAGGGAGTAGTACTAATAAGAGTACAAGATGAGAGCAGCGATTCGGTGTCCAGACTCATCTGTAGCTCTGCACCCGTGTTGAAGAAAAAAAAAATAAGACAAATACTTGAAAAATTCAGAAAAAAAACTAGAATTTTGCATGGTAGATAATTTGGTGCTTGAGGTCTGCTCCAAAATTTAGATCATTTGGACATCTAAGTACTTCTCGACAAAAAAGACAAATTTAGAGTCCGTAAAAAATTTACTGTTCATACACTGTTGTGACCCAGTTTGTCTTCTTTACTGAGAACTACTTACATGTCCAAATGATCTGAATTTTTAAGCGCACCTCATGCATTAAATTATTTACCCTGCAAAAAAATGGATTTTCTTTTTTAATTCGTTGTGAATGCGTTTTCTTGACCGGATGCAGATGAGTCTGAGCTCATTTGGGTACATGATATCCATCACAGTCACAGCTTGGTCAATATATATTGACCTTCATGGCCAATGTGTTGACACGACGGCATGGCCACGAGCCATGTAATGCATGCCGCTGGGGGCATGGTGATGCGATGTGCTGTACTGCTATGGCTATGGCAGCAAAAATCTGTACTGGTAAATAAGGAAAAAAGAAACTGAGCCTACGGGCGCCTGGCACGTGGGCCGTCCTGCTGGTGATAAGACGGGCTGCTTTTGCTTGCAGGCTCGCCAAGCGAGGCCGCCGCGCTGTCGCTCGTTGGTTTGCCGCCGCCGCCGCCGGCCGGCGACACAAGTAGTAGTACACCCTCGGAATATTTTGGAGATTTTCCTTTTACTATGTTATTTGGGGTTTGGGCGTGCCCACTGTCAAATCAACCTCCATCACCTCAGGTCTTAGCTCACCTTGCAACTTGTTCGGTTTTTTTTTCCTCCTCTAGTATTATAAACTAGCACTGCTATTGTTTACGCATGCAGTAGAGTAGCCATCAACATCACTCGTGTAAACAATGACAGCTCTGTTATTACTATTTTAATTTTAATTTTGTATGACAACGATGATGCCAAAATCTTGAGTTAGCGGCGCTATTTTACAACTGCACATCCTCTATAGATGGGCTGAGCTTTACTTTAAGTAGCCTCTCTCTATTCTATGTAAACATTTGTTAGGGAGATCACTTGGGAATCCCTACGTGACGCTCGCTGCGTCAATTTTTTTCTCGAGGGTACGCCAAAGGCGTATCTTAACTTTATAGATGGAAGAAAATATGTATAAGAGCTCGTTGCGTCAAATTGCCAGAGAAACGCACAGGGCACTCACATCATCAGCCTTTGCCCTGTCCCCCGTGGTGCATCGTAACCGATACTGCATAGAGACTTTCTTCTTCTTCTTCTTTCCCTTGGTTTTCTCTAGTTTGGTTTTATATAGATATAAATACATACATCTGGACGTAGTCGATGAAGCTCATTAATGATATTTGGGTCAATGAACCCAATGCCATAGCGTCCAGCTTTTTTCATTTCATACATCTTCATCCTGCATAATACCACAGAAAAGAATATATAATGAGGATATATAATTACAAGTAACTAATGATCAATCAATGAGCACTACAACTAGCTTGAGACTTAAATTATAGAAAGAAATCACTTACAGACAATAGTAATTGACGATAATTTGTCGAGTGCATCTTGATTGAATAACTGAAATAGTTCTGAATACTCAACGGACAGAGCTTTGTTATGGAAGTAATGCTCTTCCTTGACTTGCACCATGAGGGACTCTCGATTGGAACTCTTGGTAATTTTCATGTACCAATCAAGGAAGTTGTGGCGTGCCATGTCCGAAGTTTGGTCTTTGCCCCTGATCAAGGAAGTTCGCCATACTGGAATGATTGGCTTCTTCAGGTTTTGGAACCTCTATCTGGGTTGGAACGGAGCATGCTCCTTGTGGAGGAGTTGGTATATTCGCAATGAGATCAAGCATGACAAGAAACCGCCACCTCTCACCTCTGGAGGTCTCTAAACGTTTCCTTTGCAGCTATTTGGAGTCCCTGATTGCCATAAAGCAGGAGCCTTTTGCTGATCCATGCAAGGGAAAAACAGTTTTGCACTTGGACATGTCTACCTGGCCACATAAAATACCAAACGCTAAGGTTCTTCCTTGCTAGAACCCTCCTCCAGCAGGTTGGCTAAAGCTAAACACAGGCTCAATTATATTCTCCGCATGCAGAGTTCTCTAATACTGCAGGGACGAAATCACTATTTAAGGAGTACTCATTGCAAAGAACATTCCACCTTCCCAGGTCGCGACAAGTGGCGCACATGCAGCGCGCCAGTTGTTGCAATCTGGGAGTTTTCCCTTTTCGTAGATCCGTTTATTCAAAATGTTTTATCTCTTAAACCGTGCGTCCAAATCTCGAATCGTTTTCGCTATTGGATTCCTCGCGTCGAGATCTTCAAAACTAGATCCCATGTTGATAGGTTTGGACGAATTTTTTTTCATGAAAAAAACCAGACGAAAAAACCGAACAGGGAGCACGGTTTTTTCCCTTTCCGAAAGAGGCACGCCCGTGCCTCTCGCGAAATCACAACTGTGCCTCTCGTGGAAGCAAAACCATGACTCTTGTGAAAAAAAACACGTTTTTTTCCGTTTTCGAGAGGCACGGCCGTGACTCTCGCGAAAGCACAACCATGCATCTCGCGAAAGCAAAACAGTGACTCTTGCGAAAGAAAAAAAAACAAAAAATGCGTATTTTTTCCCTTTCCGAGAGGCACGGGCGCGACTCTCGCGAAAGCACAACCGTGCTTCTCGTGGAAGCAAAACTTTGACTCTCGAAAAGAAAAAAAAATAGAAAATGCGTTTTGTTTTTTCCTTTCCGAGAGACACGGCCGTGACTCTCGCGAAAGCACAACCGTGCCTCTCGCGGAAGCAAAAATGTGAGTCTCGTGAAAGGAAAAAAAACAGAAAACGCGTTTTTTCCCTTTCCGAAAAGCACGGCCGTGACTCTCGCTAAAGCACAACCGTGCCTCTCGCGGAAGAAAAACTGTGACTTTTGCGAAAGAAAAAAAAAAGAAAATGTGTTTTTCAAAAAAAAAATGATCGAAAAGCTAAGGAAGACCGTAGGAAGACCAAAACGTCAAAAAAAACCCGGGGAAAAAACCGTTTAAAAGCCAAAAATGCGTGCGGGGAAATAAAAAAAAAAATCAGAGGGAGCGCCCAGAGCGCGCCACATGGCGAATGGCTGAGAGCACGCCAAGTGGCGCTGATCGTTGCGAGGCTCCTGAAGGAGTGCTCGTTATCTCTAGAAGCTGAATTGCGTGCATGTATGGAGGGCCTTTCTCGGGCTTTGATTAGAAGCAATCTACCAGTGATGGTGGAATTGGATTCATTACAAGCTGTTAAAAATGATTCAGTCTGGGATAGTGATAGATCGGTTTTTCCCTCTTTGGTTAAGGAGATAAGCTACTCCTAAACCTTCGTAGAACTAGTATTACTCATGTTAGACGCTCAAAATAGGGTTAGCAATTGTTTAGCTATTTTTGCTCATACGAAAGGTAGAACAATGACTTCGTTAGGTTCTGGACCTCCAGTTGCGTTTGAGCTGAACAATGTTGATTGTAATCCTCCTATGATTGAGTAATACAAGTGTTTTACCCGCAAAAAAAAGAGATTTGGTGTCAGATTCTTCAAATCTATGCAAGGGCTCAATGACGATGACTGCAGCTCCAGGTCGCTGGTACTTAAGGGCACGTGCATGAAGACTTCCTGGCTGTCATCGACCAGGTCAAGCTGGCTCCGGCAAGGGGTGATAGCGGCGCTTCGACGACTCGTTCTAATAGCAATAGTGATTTTTTGGTGGTCATGGAAATGTAATTTTTATTGTGTTGGAGATCCTTTGTACTTCTGGCAAACAATGACGATAGATCTGCATCATTTTTCGAAAAGATACATATTATTTTATTATTAACATTTTAATTGTTTTAAAATGTTCACCATTTTTATTTCAAATTTTAAAACGTTCAAAAATTAAAACATTCACAAGTTCTAAAAATATACATAAAAATAAAAATTCGCAAGAATAATTTTTCACATGGATGTTTTTTTCTTTAACGTTAAAAAGGATTTTTTTTAATTCAAGAACCAAACATTTTTTTCCCAATACTTAAATTTATCATATAATTTTGAACTATTATAGAATTTAAATTAATATTTTCATATTGATTTGTTTTCATGTAAGACCAACAGTTCATGAAATGAAAATTTCATGAATTTTAGGTGAATTTTAAAAGTAAAACAAAACAAATAATAAATAAGGAAAAAGTAAATAGGAGAAAAGGACAAAAGGAAACGAAAGAAAAATAGTAAGAATATTGTTAAATCGAAAATAAAACAGAAAGCAAAAAGTCAGGACATTGTTGTCTAGATGGGCCAGCCCATCAATATTACCAAGTGCATTTTTTTGTCAATTTGAAGGAACGATGATCATAAGGAATTAAAAATAAATTTCTATGTTTAACGATTTGATCTCGTTTTGTTCTCGGTTTATTTATTTTCATACGACTCGAGTATTTGTTTAGTTCAACGAGAAACTTATTTTTAACATTAAATATAATTTATATAATTTTGTATTTAAAAAATTTGTGAATTTTTAAAGTAAACAAACATGTTTTAAACGAAGACATTTTTTCATACTCGACAGCCATATTTAATACTCATGAATATTAAAAATTAAAATTCTTTTAAAATCATAAATAATTTAAGTATTTAATTAGAATTTCCTCAAACTCATGGCTGTTTTTATTTCCAAACATTTTAAATTTGTAAACACTTTTCTAAAATTGTAGAATGTTTTATAAATTATTATTTTTTAAATATAAAAGAGTTCTTATGTTTGAAGATTTTTAATAGTTGTTGAACAACTAGAAATTTCTTGGGATTTTTAGAAAATTTCAAAGGGAAAAATAAATAAGAAGAAAGAATAAAGAATGAAGAGTATAAAAATAAAGAAGAAATGAAAAAAAAAACCTAGGCAAAAACGAAAAATTGAAATGAAAAGAGGAAAAATAAAATAATTAATGGAGAAACCGTAGAAACAGATATTGAAAAGGGAATGGAAAACTGAAAAGAACCAAGACCGAACAAAGCAAGCAACTGGGATAAAAATGGGCTAGATGTGCCCGGCAGCCCATTCATCTAGCCGAGCACAGACAGCCCAACAATACGGACCTCGCTGCGCTCCCGTCTCCGAAAAAGAAACTCTTCTATCGCAAAGAGAACGGATTGGCGGCCGGTCAGTGAATCAGCAGATAAGTCAAATGGGTATGCATGGTGGTCGCTTCTGTTTTACTCTGAATCCATTATCGTCGCAACGACTCTTCAATCAGTGGGTATGGCCGTGCCGTGTTGATAGGATGCGAGTCAGATTTACATGATGATAATCAGGATGTGAATGCTAGCTCTTCAACTTTCTTTATTTCTGACCCCTGACACCCTTTGTAATGAGCAATTTTAACATGCTCCGTCTTACCTCTTTTTTTCACAAGGGAGGTAAGAAGGTAAGAGTTAATTAAACTCACTATTTAATAAAAACAACGGTTCAGATATATTATATACTCTTAACTCTCATGTGAAAAGTGGAGGTAAGAGGGAGCATGCTAAAATTTGCCCTTTGTAATTCGCCTTTCTATTTTCATCTTGTCTGGCGCATGGTTACAAGGTTTGGGGTAATGATCCATAGATGAAGAGGAGATGGTGTGCGCCACTCCCGCTTCCTGATAATCCGACCACCTGCGGTTTTCCATCTAGCACACTCACTTCAGGAGAAAGGTGAAGTGCTCTAGATATTCTGCTTTCTTTCTTCGCTAATGGTTTAAATTTTTGTTCTTTCTCCTTGGTGATGTACATAATTGCAGCAGTCGGTTCTTTATTAGGGCACAACATGCTGAGATAACTTAGTTATCATGGAGCACTATAAGTACTCACCTACACTTTCCAAACTGACTGATAATTGTCTCGAAACATCCACAACGACTGATTCCTATAAATTCTACAGTGTCCGGTACAGGGTCGGTCCTGAGATTTTAGGGGCTCAGGGCAAAACTAAAATCTAGGGCCCTAACATATACATCAGAATATTTCTTCTACGGTTTCAACTTTCGAAAGCTACTTTCAGTTTCTTTGTGCAACTTCTAAGTTTTTGTTTGGACAACATACCACAAAGAAAATATGCATTATGAATGATAATTACTATCAATTTTTATAAACATGATACTTGTTTGATGATTACCCTACAACTGATCCATATATCTTTCTCGCAAAAAAGAAAGTAAAAGACAACTGATCCATAACTCAGTGTAGCATTGCCGTGTTCTTTCTTATTTTATTGCAGGTGCTGCAGCTGGTCCTATCTAATTAATCCAACAAAATTGACCATTTGACTTATCCCTCAGATCTAGTTATATTGGGAGGTGTTATGGCATTTTGTTGATGTCTTTCCTGAAGAAAGTAATAGTCATTTCTCATCGCAAGTGCATGCAAACACTACCTACATTTCTCCTTGGTGATGTACATAATTGTAGCAGTCTCCCTAAAAAAAATTGTAGCAGTCAGTTCTTTGTTAGGGTGCAACATGCTGAGCTAACTTAATTATCATCGAGAATTATAAGTACGCACCAACAGTTTCCAAACTGACTAATAATTGTCTCAAATTATCCACAACGACTGATTTATGTAAATTCTACAGTGGCCACTAGGGCTAATAGCTATCTTTTGAAATTTTATTTTGGGTGCATTTAGATAATCGTCATGAATAAAAATGACAATTAATGCGCTGATGTTTTCTATTACAATGGTTTGAAGCATGTTTCATTGTTGTTCAAGCTCTACCTATTAAGGAAATAAACACAATTAACTTCTTTTTGCACCAAATTGTCTTATGCATGGTGGTATGAATTGGGATAATCATTGGTTCATCATGAGTTATTTCTTGGATGGGTCTGTAAAAGGTTTAGAGTAGTGGAATATCACTGAAATAGAAATTTTGGTTTATGTTGAGGTGATGGTAGTCTGATAGGACTTCAGTATTTGTTCATTAAAATTCACATTTTTCTATCTGAATTTGTGTCTTTGTAGGTTGCATCAATTTCGTTCCCATTATGATATGAATAGGTGGGCATATTTTTAACACTGTAACGTGATCTCCAGATTACCTTTATTCTGTACCTGGTTCCACCGATGGTTCGGGGATTGCTGGGAGGTACCTACCTTTCAAAACCTGTGTTGAGTTATTCGATGCATAGTAAGCAAATATGTTTCATTCTCAATGTTGTTGTGTCTTCAAACATGTCGTAGGATGTACCGATGTGAGACCTACTTTTTTTACTTTCATTGTATGAAAGAAAAGCTTAATTCCATGTGAATCCCACTCAAATGTTACTACTTACAAGCTATGTGTTATGATTTCTGTGACTGTTGCTTTCTGTTTCACCACTATGTTTTCATCTATGAGATTACTTTTTTCCCCTATGCAGGCCCTTGGTGTTTACTTAATATACTTTTATTTGGCCTATGAGGAATGAACTGCTCTTTGTGCACACCCCTGTAAATTTATGGCATTAGTTTGCTGGCCATGCCTGTTAGATCAAGAATGGTGAGAAGAAAAAAAGCTTAAAGGCGCGTATTTGCGCGGTACGTTATTCTCTCTCTCTCTCTCTCTCATCAATGGAACATGTGGTATTGATTCGTAAAGGAAGTTAGTAGTAGTTGCTAGCTACCCCCATGACTTGAACAACTTTGTGTTTCAGATAAATACAAAAACAAGTGCTATGTTGTTTCTTTTCTGACAATACCTCTTCAAAAAAAAAGACATACGTGGTCGTGGAGAGTATATTCTTGTGGTGCAGAATTGCTTCAAGATTGCGAAGAATGCTTCAAGAATAGTTTAATTGGACGAATGAACGAAACTCACCCAATTGGAATAGACCAACGCAACAACCACTCTGAGTAGAGACAGAAATAAGGGAGGAAGAAGAATTCGTGAACTTTATCCAAATGTTAATTAGGAGCTTGCCATAGAAGAGTGATTCCATGATGCAAAGGTAATTCCTAATTAAAAAAATAGTTGGAAGCCAGATAGATGGATTGGAGAGATTCATGCATGCCAAGTAATGATCTAGAGATTGGTAGTCTCACCCTCTAAAGATAAATGTAAAACCGTGATTAAACGGTTCCCAATCTCAAATTAAACCAATTGCTAAAGTAGTGGGGTTAGTACGAAGCTCTTCAATGGTATAATTTTATTGATTCTGATTTACGGTACCAAAAAAACCAAATGATGGCACTATTGTTTTCAGTATGGCAAGATTACTGTTCATAGCCTATTTTTTATCGAATTCAGAGGTGTGCTAACAGCTTAGAGGCAAAGATAGCGGCTATCATGGAAGGGGTGACACTGGCGCTAGAACGGAGTCCGGAACGCCTCATCGTGGAGACGGATTGTGTAACGGCGGCAAGTATGGTTTGCGACCACCTCAGCAAACAGATCACCTTTTGCAGTTATCGTACGTGAGATCTAAAATCTCCTTAGTGATTGGCAACATGTAATCTCAGTCATCAAACGTGAGCAAAATAGAGCTAGCCACACTCTTGCCTAAATGGGTCGGTCACTTCCAAAAACTGCTGTTTGGTTAAGGTGTGCACCTGTGGAGGTTCACGCCATTTGTCAACAAGAATGTAATGACTCTGGTTAAGTAATGGAGATGCTTTATTCACAAAAAATAAAATGCTATATCCTAGATGTTTTAGCGTGCAAACCGAGCTGATTGTGTAACTTAACTTTACCCCGGTTTAATTTTCTTTTTCGTGGCTGAATAGCCATCTACTAGCTGGAATGTTTACACATGTGGGATTTCTATTAGTGGGAGTATGAAGCAATGATACTGGCATTTGCATTACTTGAGTACAATACCTGCTTTGTGTTATTTGGCAGCCTCTCTCTCTCTCTCTGTCTAATTTCGGCATGGAAGTGTTGCCTACACTTCATCTCAGTGCTGCACAAGGATGCAACTGATTTATGCTTATGATTCAGTACCCTACCAGCCTAGTACATATTTGGTGCTGGAGTAGGGTTTAGGGTTTTAATATCCTTGTATGGTTTATTTATGAGCCATGACAAGCTCTCCCTCTGACAGTAGTGAGGTGCAATTTGATGAACTTTTTTTCTTCCTAAGATTTGCAAGAGGCAGCACCTACACCTCTAAATCAGAGCTACTGCTTAACAAACCTTCTAGCCTTTAAATTCAATATGAAGTCACCATCCGAATATTTGATTCTGAGCTCAGGCTCAGCTGCTCCTGAAATCATACCCGTCTGCTCGCCTGAAGATGCGTGCCATCGGTTGTATTCTTAGCTGTATTTCAGCGGTATTGCCTTTAAACAATGGACGGACCTGGGTGCATTCATTGCGACAGGAGACGGCAGCCTGCACGCGGAACAGGTTGGGCGCATTCATCGTGAGCTGGTGTCTACAAATAAAAAAGAATAGTGTCAGCATCCCTTCACATGCATGGGACGCATGCATGCAGACACTCAGCAGTTTTATTATTTTAAATGCCAATGGCCTTCTTCATCATTAATCAAAGTCCGAGCTGTTTATGCTAATTGCTTCACCCCGAGAAGTGGTATCCTTTCAAAGACCCAAACCGCCTCGCAGCCACCACCCCTGATGACTTGAAATTGCAAACGTTCACACAAAAAACGTAAAGGACGATAAATACTATAGCAAAAAACTCGCAACTCCAAAAGCGATCTTTGGATTTGCTGAACACGAGCTGGCATTCATCACATCAGACACATGTGCACACCCAAAAGGTTCAACGATTCATTATACAACTACAACATCGCAACGAGCTTGTTACCATTTGCTACTAGCTACTGTAGATCATACCTTAGATATCTAGCCCCTATGCCTGCAGACGCCTTCGTTTTGCGACAACGCTGCTGACCTCCTCCTCCCCAGCTTCGTCAACTTCAGCCACGGCGGTGGGAGTATCCACGACGTGCGATTCATTATCTCCACCTGAGACACCACCCTCGTCGCCGCCAGTCACCGTGATGTCTAGACAACGAGCTTATTCCAGAGAAGCATGATCTTCGTTGCGGTCAACCTTCTGCTTAAAGCTCCTACTCCCTGAAACCGTCTCCGGCGGCCTCAACCTCGTGCACGAGCAACCTCCTGTGGACCGCCATGCCACCTCCTTCACAGCCCAGCCAGCTTGCTCGTGCAGAGCAGTTGTGCACCAGGCGGCCGCGATGTCTCCGACTCTCCTTGCTGAAGCCATCCGGGATCCGCATAGCTCGCGTCAAAGCATGCGGCCGCAAAGGAAAACGACGACTCAGGTTTTCGCGTACATCCTGGTCCACGGCCCAGAAAGGCCCGCACGATTCAGTCGCATCCGTTTCCTACTGAATTGGCCCACCGGTCGCACTGTTTCGTACCGTATAGCAGCCGTATCCTCATTATTTGCCCGCAACGTTCTGACATGCCAGCACGAATTGTTACGATCCCAACGCAGCTACGGACGCCAGCGATTTCGGGACTAGCTGAGCTCGAGCACCGAATTGCTGCGTCCGTCACCATCTTATGTTTAAACACCTGAGATGTCAGCAATGAAAATACAATTAATCGTGTTGTTATTTGAATGGCCACTAGTAGTTCTGATAGGTGGGCACGTATTGTTTGTGCAGCTGCGAAGAGTGCACGGTGTGCTGCTGCACTGCGAGCGCTGGATAGTGAATGAGTTTTTCTCCTCCTATAAGTACCTACTACTCTGCCTTAACCTCATCTGCTCTATCGCGCCTCCTATAAGCTCCTGCTACTCTGTTCGTTCGCCAAGGCATCCACCTGCACAACCTCTTCGTTCGCCATGGCAACTCAGGCCGCTCCCCTCTTCCTCCTCCTCCTGGCCACCGCTTCCGCTGCCCTCCTCCTCCTCATGGCCCCGGCTTCCCCTGCCCACGTCTTAGACTCCAAAGGATCATAGATGTGAGGGGAGGGGGGCATGGCCCCCTCAGACTTCCATGTAGTAACATATGGTTCCTTATTTGGAATAAAAGAAACAAGTAATATGATTGTATTGAAAGGAAGACTAATTTCCGTGGCTCAGCTTTATAAGCAAGCATCATGATTTTTCCCTTAGTATAGTTACGTATTTCAAGTATCTTAAACATGCATTTAAAGAGTATGTAGAGGGTGAGGAGAGGCACATTCTGGACTTGCAGGCTGAAGCATAGCTGCCGCAGCAGCAGGTGGGAGCTCGAGATTGACGGGGTTGGGCATGGCTCTCAGTGGCGAATCAACTGGGCATGCTTTAATAGGCTTGAGCCTGCCCTCCAGTGATGCAAAAAAAGTAGTTAATAGTACAGGTTCCTAGTAGTATTCTAGCAAACTTTAATCTGGGAGAGACTTGCATGAGATCTGGGCCTAATATGAGATCCTGCGATCCAGCATTATGGGCCACTGGATGTGTATCGAGCGACTGAGAGAGGCTCATGTGGGTTTCAGACCAGTCAATGGTGCAATTCACATTTACACCCTTGGGAAAGACTCAATTTAGCAAAATAGTCCTCTTGATAGATCTCGTCCCAGCAACTGATTTCGTCCTCTCGTCCAGATCATTCCCCACCACCCGGTGGAAAACTCCCACCGCTCTCTAATACAGTCCCTGCAGCGGCGGCGGCGGCGACCTTGCCCCAGCCAGATTTCCCTTGCCCTTCGACGGTAATTTGCTAGCTCTTGGGAGAGACTTGCATGAGATCTGGGACTAGTATAAGATCCTGCGTTCCAGCATTATGGGCCGCTGGATGTGTATCGAGCGACTCGGAGAGGCTCAGGTGGGTTTCAAACCAGTCAATGGTGCAATTCACATTTACACCCTTGGGAAAGACTCAATTTAGGAAAACAATCCTCTAGATAGATCTCGTCCCAGCAGCTGATTCTGTCCTCTTGTCCAGATCATTCCCCACCGACGACGCCGGTGGAAAACTCCCACTGCTCTCTAATCCAGACGACCGCGGTAGCCTTCTTCCATCCAACTCTTCAATCTCATCTAACCCTAGACCACGAAATCTTTCCACACATCATGTCTCCATTAGTTTTTAATATGCAGTTGGACCAATAATTCGTAGTCCTGAACCAAATTTTGTACTCTTGATTTTGAATTTTGCACTGAAAAGTTCTAGAGAGATTACCTGAATCTGTTGAGATACTGTATTGTCCTTGGACTTGGGTTATCAATGAGAGAGTACATATAGTTAGTCCACACTTCTCATCCCCTTTTCTGATGACTTAGTAGCAGTTTTCTGTGCACTATGCTAATAGTAATTTTGTTAAGTAAACTAGGTTACAAGCTAATTAGCATGAGTCCATGTAATGGAAAGATACTTTGATGTGGTAAATATGCGTGGATAATGGACATAATGATTCGATGAGCGGCGGCAAGGATATATGTCAGTTCTAAGAAAAACTATTCATGTCTACAATGCGGCCAGACGTGGAGATGTCCTTAATATGCATGGGATGTGCAGATTAAATAATTATGCTTGCTGTTTGAACATAAGTTTGATTCTTCAGTCTTATTTCAATTTGTGAAGCACTAATTTTAGTCCAGTAACCTACACTTCCTCGAGACTGGGTCCAGTTAGTGATTTGTGCCATGTTTTGACTTTTTTGTAGGGAAGCAGACAAGAGAAGGCAATCAGATTTTAGTTTCTTGCTGATGGCAGTGAAACTGACTACAACATTGTTCTTCTAAATGGAGGAAACTAGCGCCACCTCTCCCTCCCGAGTCTTGGCATGCACGACAAATCTGCATAGTGTACCAGCCCTCTCGGGTGAATCCTTGGCATTGAGATTGCTAATTATTTTGCTTATTTATGACAATATGTCTGCTTAAGCCTTTTTTTTTGTAGAATTGATCAATGGCCTCGAATTATGTGATGCCAACTCTTTTTCAGAGATTAATTCCACTATGCTTCCTTTGATGAATTCTCTACACCTAAGAAGTGACAATGCTTTTTTCTAGATGTAAGTACAATGCAAATTCTTTTATTTGTGTTTACCTCTGACAAGATGTTCAAGTATTTTTCTCTCTTCGTAATTATACCAATTATATCTGGGCTACCTTAGGTTCAAAATGGTTTGGAATGCACATTATCATCAAATTTAGAATGGGCGCCTTATTTTCTGTGTGTTTACCTCTGACATGAGAACCTAATATCTTGTGAAAAAATTATGGAAGTGGAGAAACAAGTTACACAGTACCTGAAAACCATGAATATTTCCTAGAACATCAGGCGTGTAAAATACAGAAAAAGTACATGTGTAAAATGTGATCGATCTTTTGAAACTATGAAGACTGCGTTTATTTAGTGACAGCGTTGTGTTCATTTGCAGGGCTCGTTGTACAAACCTCTGTGTGACGAGGCACTCAAACTAACAGTAGGCATGACATTTGATGATATTGCTGTCGTGGATGTATTTTATAAGAAGTATGCACATCATGTGGGATTTGGTGTCCGTCTTGGAGCACAAAGGCTTGTGAACAATGTTATTCAGTGGAAGCATTTCTTATGCTCAAGGGAGGGATACCGGTCCACGAAAGGTACTTATGTTGTTAACTCCTTGAACACAAATACTTCAAGTAAAAGATGCAAGGTGAAACTAACTAGGTGTGGATGTGACGCTCACATTTATGTCAATCAGGATGGTAATGTGAAATACTCCCTCTGTAAACTAATATAAGAGCGTTTAGATAACTAAAATAGTGATCTAAATGCTCTTATATTAGTTTACGGAGGGAGTATAAGATAGCTTCAATGGTAGAACATCACAATGGGAAATATAAAATAGAGAGAAAAACTTTGATTCTTGCATAAAAGTAAATACATAAAAGTAAAAGATAGGCCCTTCGAAGAGGGAACCAGAGGTTGCCATGGGATTTTTGTTTAATGCTCAATTCATTAGTGCAAAAGAACGTCACGTTATATTGCCCCTTATGATAGCAACCTTTATTATGTAGTCTGTCGCTTTTATTCTTTGCTATCACAAGTTCGTACAATGCTCGATTTTCTCTTACACTAAATGATCTAACACTTTTAGAAGCTATTTCTATTGCCTTTTTGCACTGATGACAACTTACTTGAGGGATCTTGCTCAATCCCTAGGTAGGTATGGTGGACTCTTGAAAATAAGATTTGGGTTTAAGGGTTTTTGGATGCACAAGTAGTATCTCTACTTGGTGCGGAATTTTTGGCTAGCAAAGATGGGGGGCAAGCACCACATGTTGAAGGATTTATGACAATATAACTTCTATGTGAATATGAACAAACATAAACCATTACGTTGTCTTCCTTGTCCAACGTCAACAATTTCGGCATATAATATTTTGATGGGGGCTCACAATCACAAAAGATTTCCAAGATAGTGTATTATCAAGTGAAATGTGGTTTCTGAAAATGAAAACAATATGGAACTAAAAATGTCAACTTGTGAAACTAATTATTTTAAAATGCGTAAATGCTTATTTCAAAAGAGTGAAATATGTTATTTCAACCTCTAGCTCCAACCGCACCGAGGACTGGCAAGTCTCCTGACCTAGAACCCTGACAAAGGGGCCGCCATCGCTGTTGTGACTAGAGTCGCCGCTCCGGGGCCATTGCATCGTAGATCACACCCCAGCCGAGTCCGCCGTCCTCACGTTGTCACTAGAGCGTCGCCATGTCACCGGGAGGAGGAGCCGCTGGAGGAAGATCTCGTGCCGCCGTGTACATCCCCTCCAGGCAGCCACGCCATGGCCGCGGGACTTGAGATCTCTTCCGTCCTCTTCACCAGCGGCGCACATGCTTTCCTGGCGGCCACCTCTAGGGACGACGAAAGGAGAGGGGAGGATGGAGGAGGAGGTGGTGGAGGCGGCTAAAGTTAACGCCCCAGGTCGCAGGCGACGTGAGGAGCGCATGAGAGTTTATCTTTTGTTTCAGCTCTCGTCTTCCGTGAAAGGAACTTCACGCGGATTTAAGAGGTTAAACATGTCGTAGGTAATTGCACAAAAAGGGGCATTCCAAAATAAAATAAGATGTTTACCCCTAAGAAAACATGTTAAACATGTTGTCGGCAATTGCCCAAAAAGATGGAGTTCCCATTCCAAAAAAAAATGCTAAACGGGGTGCCCAAAAATAAAATAAAAAAGGACAGGCACACATGTTATGTGCTGAGTTAATCTGGGTACAAAATTTTGAATTTAGAAGAACAATGGCAAATTAAAACAAAAACTTGTATTTAGAATGACAATGACAAATTAAGATTGATGTGGGTAAAGAAATATGACATAAAATGTTCCCGTTTGAAAAAGAAAAAAGCCAAGCGCATGTGTCATACGCGGAGGTAATCTGGTAACAATGATTTTAAACCTTGATCATTTGTTTTAGTTGCTAATCGTGCAGTGCAGCACAATGGGTCACCGTCTCACCGTTTGGTGTGCACCTTTTAAGGGCACGATTGACTAGCCATGTGCCTCCATTATAAACAAGGTCAAGTGTCCTCAACTTGCCGATGTGGGACTAAAGCAAGCGTCCTCGGTTATTAAAAAAAACACGTCATCTGATGCTGCGCGCAATTCGTTCAGGCTTGGAGTTGGAACATGCCTAGCAGAGCTCACCGGTCTCTATTCATACAGTGTTTGCTATTTTAGGCTCATCTTATTGGGTTTAGTTGCTGCGGCTGCTGTGCCAGAGTAAAAAAACTCTTAAATCTCTACTACCCCCTCCTTCCCATAACTCTTAAAACATTTACTTAAAACAGTTATTTTTGTATTTCAAACGATATTCTAAATATTTGAACAGGTTCGAAAATAATATAGTTCAAAGGGGAAAAATGAATTAACAAAAATAGACAAAAGAGGAAAATAGAAAGAAAAAACACTGCGGATTTGACCCAACTAGGTGACGCCATCGCTCCCGTCGGGTGCCTGTTGGGCCAGTCCAAGCGCTCACGGATATTAAAAAAATGTTCACAGATATGAAAATTTTCAAAGATTTTAAAAAAAGTCCACTAAATATTTTTTGAAAAAATAGCGTTCCCTGTTTTGGGAAGCTTCCTAGCTGTGTCTATAGGTTTTGGGAACCTTCTACGGGGTTCCTGAACCACATTTTTTCCCTTTCCTTTTTCTTTTCTTTTTCTTTTGCCTTCTCTCCTATTTTCTTTGTTCTGTTGCCTTTTCATTTTCTTGGACTTTTTTATTATTATTTTTATTGTTTCTATTTTAGATAATTTAAAATTTTCAGAATTCAAATTTTTGTTTGGAATTTAGATATATTTGATGTTCAAAAAAAACTGTTCAGACTTTTGATTTTTTTCATATTTATTAATCGATGTTGTAAAATTCAGAAAATGTTTAGAATTTACAAATTTTGTTCATTTTTAGTTTTTATTCATAACCCCTCTGTATGAAAATATAATACGCATTTCGCACTATCATGGTGTTTTTCATTCATTGTGCTATAGAGGAGTTCAGTGGCAAAGATGCCAAGTTTCTAATTGGTGACATTGAAGCGAGCCAAGGATGTTTTGCAGGTGTTTTTGGCAGCAAAACGAGTAACCAAGCGCACCCTTAATCTTTTTCGTTTGGTGGATTAGGCTAGCTGAATTAAGTCACATGTCATCTCATTTCCTATGACTTTCCTATTCCTACGATTTTCCTATCCTATGAACCAAATGAGGCCTAAGAGTACACTTAGGCCTACTTTGGTTTAGAGGAATCTTGTAGGATTTTTTTTTCTTAGAGAGAGAGAGAGAGGGTGTGTGTGTGTGTGTGGGGGGCAATGGCCCCTTGGCCCCATGAAGCTCCGCCACTGTATATGAGGCTACAATGTTATACTATTGTCGATCACCTGGCCCCATGAAGCTCCACCACCGTATATGAGGCTACAATGTTATACTACTGCCGATCACCTCATGTCGTCGATCCGGTAGCCAATGCCTGATGCTCAGCTAATCACCGCTGCCCGGATCACCGCTGCCCGACGATCCGGGTAGCACGCCAGGTAGACGGCACTGCGAGGACGGCTGCCGCGAGCGCACCGAGCGCCACGTAGAGGATCACCAAGGGGTCATTCTCGAACTTCAAATCAAAGCGGACCTCGGGCAGCGGCAGGTGCGTGGTCGGCGGTGACGATGTTGGCCTCGGTTGGAAGCCACCCCGGCCCGCGCCGGCACCGACGGCCAGGAGGAGGAGGAGGGGGCGTCCTTAGCTGCCAATGCCATGGCGAACTGAGAAGTAGGACGGCGAGAATTCATGGACTTTTTCCAAAAGTTATATTAGCAGCTTGCCATAGAAGAGTGATTCCACAATGCAAAGGTAATTCCTAATTAGTAGAGAATAGTTGGAAGCCAGATAGATGGATTGGAGAGATTCATGCTAAGTAATGATCTAGAATTGGTTGTCTCACCCTCTAAAGAGAAATGTAAAACTGTGATTAAACAGTCCCAATCTCAAATTAAACCAATCGCTAAAGTAGTGGGGTTAGGACGAAGCTCTCCAACAGTACAACATTTACTTGATTCTTATTTACGGTACCAAAAACCTTATGCTAATTCTGTTGTTTTTCAGTAAAGCAAAATTACTATTTATAGTCTATATTTTCTATCAAATTCGAGGAATAATTACATTAATTTTAAAGCATTAAGATTGAACATATTTTCCTGTAGACATTATGGATTGTATCACTTGCTATTTTTGGATAAATATATATTATATATTGTACAAAGCAAATAGTATGGGATCATGTTTAAAACTGTGTGTCAATGTGTAAGAAAAGTTACTTTTAAAGGGTTCGTCGAGGGATGAATATGGGGGTTGTATTGTATATATTTGTGTGAAAATCGAGAGATTCTCTTCCATATAGAGATTCATAGCTTGCACAAACATTTGGAGGCGGCTAGCCCTAGATCTGGCAAGAGAATTGCGGAGGAGGCTTTCAGAAGGAAAGGAAAGAAGAGTGGTGCCATAGCAAAGACATCCGTAGCTGCTTGATAGATGGTCATTAGTCTCTTGGGTTGTCCTTATGGCATGACTTGTCTACGTGGATATGGTGGTGCTCGTTGTCTTTTGCCGAGTTACTCTCGTTTTGGATGTCTTTGCGATGTAGCAATGTGGGGGTTTGTGATCGTTACGTGTTGGGTATGGTAGTCGAGCTCAACATATACTCATGGGGTTGAGTGCTTTGTGAGCAGTCAACATGTGGTTGGTTTGTATAGGTTTTTGACCTTGTGCTTAGTTTACACTTTATACATCATACATGTCAATATGTCACGACGTCCTGTTTTTCATACATATTCCATCCTCCTATCATGCGGCTGCCTTACATGAAAGTAGTGTTCGTCGGTATCATGCATCATTAAGTTCTGAAGAGCAAATTTTATTCCTTTTCCTTGTGGGTTTGACTTGACAAGGCAAAATCAAGAAAGAGGAAGGAAAAGAGTAAGGAAGGCGATGATGGTGGTCCTCTGCAGCAACGTAAATGGAGCATCTGTACCGATTCTCCTTGTACTGATAGTGCATTACATGGTCCAACTCTCCGCTCCCCTACTCCACCATCCAAGGTGCTTGCTCTAACTTGGCAGTATGATATCTGGTTGCATGTTGCATATGGTGTCTAGCTCGTATTGCTCCTAATTAGTGTACATTGCATCTGCTTAGCTTACACATGATACATGTGAGTATGACACGCTTTCCTGTTTTTGGTACATACTATATCTGTCTATCACACCATGTTCTTACATGAAACTACTCTTCTTGTGTATCCTGCATCAGTCACTTATGATGGGACACCTTTAAGTTGGCAGTGTGATATTGGTTTGCGTCTTGAATATGATTTCTAGCATGTATTGCTTCTAGTTTGATGAACGCCACCTATGACGAGACAGTTTTAACTTGGCAGAGTGATATTGATTGCACCTTCCATATGGTGTCTTGCAGTGTTTCTAATTTGTTGAAGTGCCTTCTGCTTAGTTACCACATCATAGGTGTGAATATATCAAGACGTCCATTTTTTCGTACATATTCCATCCTCGTATCATGACTTTGCCTTTCATCAGAGTAGTGTTCGTTAGTATCATGCATGAATGAGTTCTGAAGAGCGAATGATATTCCTTTTTCTTGTCGGTATGACCTCACAATGCAAAATCAATAAAGCTGAAGGAAATTGGCAAGGCATTGGATGATGGTGGTCCTTCCGAGCAACTGAAACGGAGGTTCTCTATAGATTCTACTCCGCCATCCTCCCAACAAGATTTGCAAGACAACGGAAGGCTAGACAGTCAACGTAGCCGTGTAGATGATGAGCACATCTCCCCTACTCCACCATCACAGGTGCTTGCTCTAACTTGGCACTATTATATGTGGCTCCATGTTGCGTATGATGTCTAGCTTGTATTGCTTCTAACTTTGTTGAATTGCATACGCTTACTTTACACATAATGCCTATGAATATGACATGTGTTCCTGTTTCTACATTAGACTACTATTCTTGCATATCCCGCATCAGTCACTTATGATAAGGCACCTTTAAGTCGCCACTCTGATATTGGTTGTGTCTTGCATATGATTTCTAGCATATACTGCTTCTAATTTGTTGAAACGCCATACAGTTTGAACTTGGCAGAGTGATATTGGTTGCATCTTTCATATGGTGTCTAGCTTGCAGTGCTTCTAATTTGTTGAAATGCCTTCTGCTTAGTTACCACATCATAGGTGTGAATATGTCACACCATCCTGTTTTTCATACATATTCCATCCTCGCATCATGTGTTTGCCTTTCATCCGAGTAGTGTTCGTCAGTATCATGCATAAATGAGTTCTGAAGAGCGAATTTTATTCCTTTTTTCTTATCGGTTTGACCTTACAATGCAAAATCATTACAGCTGAAGGAAATTAGTCCGACAATGGATGATGGTGGTCCTTCGGAGCAACTCAAACAGGGGGTCTCTACAGATTCTACTCCGCCACCCTCCCAACAAGATTCGCAAGACAACACAAGGCTGGACAGTCAACGTAGCTGTGTAGATGATGAGCACATCTCCCCTACTCCACCATCACAAGTGCTTGCTCTAACTTGACACTATTATATGTGGTTGCATGTTGCGTATGATGTCTAGCTTGTATTGCTTCTAACTTGAATTGCATCTGCTTACTTTACACATAATGCCTGTGAATATGATATGTGTTTCTGTTTCTAGAACATACGTGTACATGATGAGCACATCTCCCCTACTCCACCATCACAGGTGCTTGCTCTTACTTGGAACTGTTATACGTGGTTGCGTTTTCCGTATGATGTCTAGTTTGTATTGTTTCTGATTATGTTGAATTGCATCTACGTAGCTCACAACTTATACCTGCAACGTTCACTTACCCATAAGACACATTTAACTTGGGACTGTGATGTAGGTTGCATCTTGCATTGTCTTCTAGCTTGTACTGCTTCTAATTTCTTGAAATGGCACTTACGACGAGACACTTTTTACCTGATAGAGTGATATTGGTTGCATGTTCATATGGTGCCTAGCTTTCATTTCTTCTAATTTTGTTGAAATGCCTTCTGCTTACTGTTTTTTCATACATATTCCACCCTCCTATCGTACGTGTGAATATGAAACGCTGTCTTTTTTTGTATATATTCCATCCTCCTGTACTTGCCTTACATCAAAGTAGTTTTCGTCTGCATCATGCATCAACCAGTTATGCAGAGCTAATTTTATTCATCTTCTTGTGGTTTTGACTTCATAAGGCAATATCAGAAAATAGGAAGGAAAAGAGTAAGTTAGGGGATGTTGGTGGTACTCCGCCCAACACAAACACTCTCTAGATTTGCCACTGCTACTGCTAATGAAGTTGAAGTCCCAAGTCTACATGATGAGTTCATCTCCCGCACTCCACCATCGCAGGTGCTTGCTCTAAGTTGACAGCGTGATAATTGGTTTCATGTTGCATATGTTGTCTAGCCTGTATTTCTTCTATTTTGATTAAATTGCACCTACTGAGTTTATACATTATACATGTGCATATGACATGGCTTTCTGTGTCTAGAATACACTGCATCTATCTATCATACCATGTTCTTACATCAAAGTACTGTTGTTGTGTATCCCGCATCAGTAACTCATGATTGGATGCTTTTAACATGGCAGTTTGATAGTGGTTGCATCTTGCATTGATTTCTACGTTGTACTGCTTCTAATTTTTCGAATTGCCACTTATGACAAGACACTTTTAACTTGGCAGAGTAATATTGGTTGCATCTTTCATGTGGTGTCTAGCTTGCATTACTTCTATTTTCTTGAAAATCCTTCTGCTTAGTTTGCACATCGTAGCTGTGAATATGTCATACCGTCCTGTTTTTCTTACATATTCCATCCTCATACGGTTGTCTTACATCAAAGTATTGCTTGTCTGTATCATGCATCAATTAGTTCTGAAGAGTGATTTTATTGTTTTGTGTTGTGGGTACAGCTTGACATGGCAAAGTCAAAAAAGAGCAAGGAAAATAATATAGTAGGAAGTGCTGTTACTCGTCGGGTGAAACGGAAAAGGCTCTACCATCGAGATTCTACTGGTACTTATAGTGCAGTAAAAGGTCCAAGTCCACCGGCTAAATCTACAAACACAGTATCACTTGCTCCACCAGCTGCAGCACCCGCTTCAACTGTACCAACATCTCAACCAGTTACTCATTCGTTTGCTCCGAAACTGGCAAGTTCCCAAGCTGCCTTCACACCTAACACTACTTCCAAAGCACTATTGACACAACAGGACTTGGCAAGATCAGATGAACCTCATGAGCATCAACACCAAGACGGTACCTGATCGAGTCAAGTTGCAGTTGCATGCTCCTTTATATGTACTCTCACAGTTTGATGTACACTAACACTTTCCATATTCGTTGTTGAACTAGCAACACGGCGCAAGTAGAAACAGACATCAGTGATAATGCTTGACAGATTAACAAAATCTAAAGGAGGAAGAATGGAGATCCATTTTGAGGCAGGTTTAAAAAGGCCACGTGATGCTACAGAGTCAGCCAAGTTAGTATCAGAGGCAGCCGTTAGGTGTCATGCGCGTATCCTCCCAATATGGATGCAGTACAGGAATGAGAAAGACAATACCCAGTTTAACACCTTCCTTGACCATTTATCTGTAAGTAATGTTATTCATCGCAATTAGTAATATTGTCTTGCTCTGTCCCATACTTTCTAGCTTCCTCCTAATAAGACTCACATTCTTTTTTCAACAGATGAGGTTCAAGTTGGATCCGAAAGATGATGCAACTAAACAAGCATGCACTCATGTTTTTCACCGCTCATGACAAGATCGGTACCACCATAGAAAATCTCACTTTGAAGGCAAGGCTAACAATGAAATCGCCCAAACATCTCCAGTGGAATATATTACAAATGAAGACTGGACAGCCCTCGTTAAACACTGGTCTGATCCAAAGTATCAGGTAGGCTATATTTATTTGATCAGACCACATATTGAACTTGTATTTATGTATGTGCCTTACAAGTGTATCTTCTTCTAGGCTAACTGTTTGAAGAACAAAACCAACCGTTCTAAAGTGAAATTCCAACAGACAACAGGATCTCGTAGCTATATTGCACACTGCGAGGCTCTTGTAAATAGCTGCTACTTCCTTCTTTTTTGTGCCATATTATCGTATCTATATTGACTTGTTCCAAATACAGCGGAAAGCCCGTGCGGACCAAAAAGAACCTGAACCGAATGCAGTGCAAATCTTCAAGGATTGCCACACCAGCAAGATGAAGGGCATGAGCACACTAGTTCAAGCCGCTGTTGTAAGTCCTTACTCCTCGTGCCTTGAACTGATTGGTACTGTGATGTGTCATTTAACTACTTGGTTTGCAGCCAATGTCAGTTACTATGTTCACTTTTATACACAGTTGTCTTAACATATCATTTCACCTTACATGGTTTAAAAGAGATGAAGGATATTCTTTTGGTCTTGATCTGTAATCTAGTTGTTATGTTTACGTGCGCACACAATGATAAAATAGCCTGTTTGTTTTATATCTCTTTGCCCATGATATAAATGATGTCATACTATGTTCATCCTACTTTAAACCATGTCTCTTTATATTTAGATGTCAACGAATGTGAGGAAATAGACAATACAGTAGACATGCTACATGGACATATGTTCCGAAAGTGATTTTATTATGTAGTTGGCACTACAATACATGCTAATGTATTACAGTAGTTCACCAAAATAAGTTATGTATAAACGTTTAACCTACTTTGTTTGTTTTTATCTCATTAGTAACTCACTGGTACACTAATCTACAAGTTCAAACTTTCAGGAAGCTATGGAACAAATGATTGAACAACCACAACCACCTGAAGGTGACGAGGCTACTACATGCACAATGTCACCTCATGCTGCAGTCCGTCAGTATCTCTCCACTAACAGTGCAAAAAGCACCTTCCTGCGTAATTCTGGGTTGGTTGTCAAGGTAACCTCGTCCAAATCTCCTACTGAACAAAATCTTCCTGCTAGACAGAGTGATATATCTGTGCTCCATGCACAAGTCCAATCCCTAATGGACGTTGTTTCGAAAACAAGAATAGTGGTTGAGAAATGCCGTCAAGATATGAATGGTTTTGAAACCAGACTATCAGACATTCGCTTCGTTGTTGAAGAGCAATGGCGGAAAAAAGGTGGAGATCGTGCTGCTCCATCAGATTCTACGGCCTGAAACATTAGCACTCAGGTCAAATGGTCTGTGCTTCTATACATCTAATGGTGCTTTTATCCGAAGGATCAGAAACTTTATGCCAACAGGCCTTTTGTTGTATGATTGAATTTATTTTGTTGTGATACAACATTTATGATGCTTTGCCACAGTTGCGATAATTATGACGCTATTTTTGTATAGTGTAGGTTTATCTTAGTAATGTATTCGGACGAAAGCTTCGTGCAGCCCAACATGCCAACATTCGTCGGGCCCATTCCAATTGGGCTAAAACGATTATGGGCCGAAATTGGCATGTAGCCCACTAAAAATATCTAGGCTTAAATTAGCATAAGCTTTCAAATTTTTCTGGTAGGCCTGTGCCCATAGTGGGCCTTTAGCGTGCCTAAACATAATTTGGGCCCTCAAGAAAAGTAGGCCGCTTCTGTGTGTAAATATGTCGAGCCCATAAAAACATGGGCCTTTAATAGACCGAAAGTGAGATTGGGCCCCGATTGTGCCAAATAACCCATCGACTTAGCAGCCGAAATGGTGGCCCATTTACGATGCGGATATTTGATGAATCAAATTTGGATCGGTCAGAATGCGCCGACCTAATACACGGACCTTTAACAGGCCGGAACTTCGGTCGGGCTAGATTGTCTTCATTTTTATATGGGCCGTTAATGGGCCCGATATGACGTTGGGCCACATATGGCCCATGGTTTACGTCCGGCGTTGACGGGCCGAAAATGACAACAGGCCGAAAGTGGGCCAAATCTATAGTGGGCCTCTAACAGGCCGAATGACTGACATGGCTGAATATGACCCAAATCCTTCACGGTCGTTTATGGGACGAAAGTTTTGATGGCATGTAAATGGGCCCAAATGAAGCCGGTCCTTTAACGGGCCGGAAATACACCGAGTCGTAATTCGGCCCAATTACTTAGCGGACTGTTAACCGACCAGAAGTGACCATGGGCCGCATTGATGACAAGTTTAGACCAGGCCGTTGACGGGCCGATTTGACAGAGAATGTTGGGCCTTTAGCTGGGTCGGCCCATTATGGTCTGCAGAATCTTGTGGGCCTTTAGCTGGGCCGGCCCATTGTGGTCCGCAAAATCTTGTGGGCCTTTAGCTGGGCCGGCCCATTATGGTCTGCTAAATTTTGTGGGCCTTTAGCTGGGCCGACCCATTATGGTCCGCTAAATCTTATGGGCCTTCGGTTGGGCCGTCCCATTTAAACTTTGTGGGCCACTTTGGGCCGGTCCACGTGTCAACATATCATAGGCCCATCTCGACCGTTGGATGAGTGACACCTGTGCCAACGCGGAGCTGACACGTGGATCCGTCAGCCAATGAGAATTTTACACATGGAAAATTGGCATTGGTCGTGGCTGTTAACGGGTTATCGGATCCAAAATCCGACCCGATAGCTTAACGGCGGTCCGTTATGGTGGATGCCACGTGTCGGTCACCCTTGACGAAAGCACTTCTGTGACACGCGATTTATCGTCATGGAAGTGGACACTTCCGTGATGATAATTTTGGTAATGTCATGAAACACTTCTACGACAGCACAGGTATGACTATCTTGATTCTGTCATAAATTTGTCATGGATGTACATGCATGACAAAAAACGCGATCTACTGTGACAAACACGTATCATCACGGAAGTGTATTTTTTTGTAGTGTAGTCATCTAGGCCGTGTCTGATCATCACGTGAGACGGACTAGTCATCATCGGTGAACATCTTCATGTTGATCGTATCTATCATACGACTCATGCTCGACCTTTCGGTCTCTTGTGTTCCGAGGCCATGTCTGTACATGCTAGGCTCGTCAAGTCAACCTAACTGTTTCGCGTGTGTAAATCTGGCTTACACCCGTTGTATGTGAACATTAGAATCTACCACACCCGATCATCACGTGGTGCTTCAAACAACGAACTTTCGCAATAAAGGTACGCTTAGGGGAACACTTTCTTGAAATTTTAATGAGGGATCATCTTATTTACTACCGTCGTTCTAAGCAAATAAGATGCTTAAACATGATAAACATCACATGCAATCAAAAAAGTGACATGATATGGTCAATATCATTTTGCTCCTTTTGATCTCCATCTTCGGGGCTCCATGATCATCATCGTCACCGGCATGACACCATGATCTCCATCATCGTTTCTCCATGAAGTTGTCTCGCCAACTATTACTTCTACTACTATGGCTAACGGTTTAGAAATAAAGTAAACTAATTACATGGCGTTGTTCAATGACACGTAGGTCATTTAATAAATTAAGACAACTCCTATGGCTCCTGCCGGTTGTCATACTCATCAACATACAAGTCGTGATTCCTATTACAAGAACATGATCAATCTCATACATCACATTGAAGGAAATATGCCCTAGAGGCAATAATAAAGTTATTATTTATTTCCTTATTTCATGATAAATGTTTATCATTCATGCTAGAATTGTATTAACCGAAAACATGATACATGTGTGAATGAATAAACAAACAACATGTCACTAGTATGCCTCTACTAGACTAGCTTGTTAATCAAAGATGGTTATGTTTCCTAACCATGAACAAAGAGTTGTTATTTGATTAACAAGGTCACATCATTAGTAGAATGATCTGATTGACATGACCCATTCCATTAGCTTAGCACACGATCGCTTAGTATGTTGCTACCGCTTTTATCCATGACATATACATGTTCCTGTAACTATGAGATTATGCAACTCCGTTTACGGAGGAACACTTTGGTGCTACCAAACATCACAACGAATCGGGTGATTATAAAGGAGTACTACAGGTGTCTCCAAAGGCGATGTTGGGTTGGCGATTTCGAGATTAGGTTTTGTCACTCCGATTGTCGGAGAGGTATCTCCGGCCCTCTCGGTAATGCACATCATCAAGCCTTGCAAGCACTACAGCTAATGAGTTAGTTGTGAGATGATGTATTACGGAACGAGTAAAGAGACTTGCGGTAACGAGATTGAACTAGGTATTGATACCGACGATCGAATCTCGGCAAGTAACATACCGATGACAAAGGAACAACGATGTTGTTATGCGGTCCGACCGATAAAGATCTTCAGAGAATATGTAGGAACCAATATGGGCATCCAGGTCCCGCTGTTGGTTATTGACCGAGAATAGTTCTAGGTCATGTCTACATTGTTCTCGAACCGTAGGGTCCGCACGCTTAAGGTTTCGATGATGCTTATTATGAGTTTATGTATTTTGATGTACCAAGAAGTTCGAGTCCCGGATGTGATCACGGACATGACTAGGAGTCTCGAAATGGTCGAGACATAAAGATTGATATATTGAAGCCTATGTTTGGAGTTCGAATGGTTCCGGTGAAAACAGAATTTACTGAGTACCGGAGGTTACTGGAACCCCGGGGTAAATGGGCCTCAGTGGGCCTCGAGGGAGAAGAGGAGGGGCCGGCCATGGGGTGGCCGCGCGCCCCCTCCCCCCCCAGTCCGAATAGGACAAGGAGGGGGGGGGGGCGGCGCTCCCCTTTCCTCTTTCCCCCTTCCCCAATCCTATTCCAACTAGGAAAGGGGGGGAAGTCCTACTCCCGGTGGGAGTAGGACTCCTCCGCGCGCCCCTTGGGCCGGCCGCACCTCCCCCCTCCCTTTTATATACGGGGGCAGGGGGCACCCTAGGACACACAAGTTTGATCTACGGATCGTTCCTTAGCCGTGTGCGGTGCCCCTCCACCATATTCCACCTCGGTCATACCGTCGCGAAGCTTAGGCGAAGCCCCGCGCCGTGAAACATCAAGATCGCCACCACGCCGTCAGGTCGACGAAACTCTCCTCGACACTCGGCTGGATCGAGTACGAGGGACGCCATCGAGCTGTACGTGTGTCAAGAACTCTGGGCGCCGGAGTAACGGCGCCGGATCGGTCGGATCGCGAGGAGAACGACGACTACTTCCTCCACGCCAGATCGCTTCCGCCGGGTCTACAAGAGTATGTGGACAACACTCTCCCTCTCGTTGCTATTCATCACCATGATCTTGTGTGTGCGAGGAAATTTTTGAAATTACTACGTTCCCCAACAAAGGGCATCGAGCCTAGGTTTTTATGGTTTGATGTTTTGCACGAGTAGAACACAAGTGAGTTGTGGGTGATACAAGTCATACTACCTACCAGCATGTCATACTTTGGTTCAGCGGTATTGTGAGATGAAGCGCCTGCATCGACATTACGCCAGACGCTTACGCGAGACTGGTTTCACCGCCACGAGCACTCGCTGCTTAAAGGTGACTGGTGGGTGCTGCTCTCTCACTTTAGTTGAACTGAGTGTGGCTACGCCCGTCCTTGAGAAGGTTAAAACGGAGTCTATTTGACGAAGTATCGCTGTGGTTTTGATGCGAGGTGAGACCGGTTCTTGCTTAAGCCCGTAGCAGCCACGTAAAATTTGCAACAACAAAGTAGAGGACGCCTAACTTGTTTTTGCAGGCATGTTGTGATGTGATATGGTCAAGACGTGATGCTATATTTTATTGTATGAGATGATCATGTTTTGTAACCGGTTATCGGCAATCGGCTGGAGCCATATGGTTGTCGCTTATTGTATGCAATGCAATCGCCCTGTAATGCTTTACTTTATCACTAAGCGGTAGCGATAGTCATAGAAGCATAAGATTGGCGAGACGACAACGATGCTACGATGGAGATCAAGGTGTCGCGCCGGTGACGATGGTGATCATGGTGGTGCTGCGGAGATGAAGATCACGAAGCACAAGATGATGATGACCATATCATATCACTTATATTGATTTGCATGTGATGTTTATCCTTTATGCATCTTATCTTGCTTTGATTGACGGTAGCATTATAAGATGATCTCTCACTAAATTATCAAGAAGTGTTCTCCCCGAGTATGCACCGTTGCCAAAGTTCGTCGTGCCTGCACACCACGTGATGATCGGGTGTGATAAGCTCTACGTCCATCTACAACGGGTGCAAGCCAGTTTTGCACACGCAGAATACTCGGGTTATACTTGACGAGCCTAGCATATGCAGATATGGCCTCGGAACACGGAGACCGAAAGGTCGAGCGTGAATCATATAGTAGATATGATCAACATAAGATGTTCACCATTGAAAACTACTCCATTTCACGTGATGATCGGTTATGGTTTAGTTGATTTGGATCACGTGATCACTTAGATGACTAGAGAGATGTCTGTCTAAGTGGGAGTTCTTAAGTAATATGATTAATTGAACTTAAATTTATCATGAATTTAGTCCTGGTAGTATTTTGCAAACCATGTTGTAGATCAATAGCTCGCGTTGTTGCTTTCATATGTTTATTTTTGATATGTTCCTAGAGAAAACTGTGTTGAAAAATGTTAGTAGCAATGATGCGGATTGGATCCGTGATATGAGGTTTATCCTCATTGCTGCACAGAAGAGTTACGTCCTGGATGCACCGCTAGGTGCCAGCTTCCGCCGCCGATGTAACCGACGACGTTAAGAACGTCTGGCGAGCAAAGCTGATGACTACTCTATAGTTCAAGTGTGCCATGCTTTACGGCTTAGAACGGGACTTCAACGACGTTTTGAACGTCATGGAGCATATGAGATGTTCCAGAGTTGAAGTTGATATTCCAATGTAATGCCCGGATTGAGAGATATGAAGTCTCCAATAAGTTCTATAGCTGCAAGATGGAGGAGAACAGTTCATTAGTGAGCACATACTCGTAATGTCCGGGTACTACAATCACTTGACACAATTGGGAGTTAATCTTCCGGATGATTGTGTCATTGATGTAATTCTTCAATCAACGCCACCAAGCTACAAAGGCTTCGTGATGAACTATAATATGCAAGGGTTAGTAAAGACTATACCGAGCTCTTCGCAATGCTAAAGGCTGCGGAGGTAGAAATCAAGAAGGAGCATCAAGTGTTGATGGTCAATAAGACCACTAGTTTCAAGAAGAAAGGCAAAGGGAAGAAGAAGGAACTTCAAGAAGAACAGCAAGCAAGTTGCTGCTCAGAGAAGAAACCCAAGTCCGGACCTAAGCCTGAAATCGAGTGCTTCTACCGCAAGCGATCGGTCCTTTAAGCGGAACTGCCCCAAGTATTTGGCGGATAAGAAGGATGGCAAGGTGAACAAAGGTATATGTGATATACATGTTATTGATGTGTACCTTACTAGAGCTCGCAGTAGCACTGGTATTTGATACTGGTTCATTGCTAATATTTGCAACTCAAACAGGACTACGGATTGCTTAACACCGGCAAAGGACGAGGTGACGATGCGCGTGGGAAATGGTTCCAAAGTCGATGTGATCGCGGTCGGCACGCTACCTCTACATCTACCTTCGGGATTAGTGTTGAACCTAAATAAATGTTATTTGGTGTTTGCGTTGAGCATGAATATGATTTGATCATGTTTATTGCAATACGGTTATTCATTTAAGTAAGAGAATAAACTGTTATTCTGTTTACATGAATAAAACCTTATATGGTTACACACCCAATGAAAATGGTTCATGGGATCTCGATCGTAGTGATACACATATTCATAATATTGAAACCAAAAGATGCAAAGTTAATAATGATAATGCAACTTATTTGTGGCAATCGCCGCTTAGGTCATATTGGTGTAAAGCGCATGAAGAAACTCCATGTTGATGGGATTTTGGAATCACTTGATTATGAATCACTTGATGCTTGCGAACCGTGCCTTTTGGGCAAGATGACTAAAACTCCGTTCTCGGAACAATGGAGCGAGCAACATATTTGTTGGAAATCATACATCGATGTATGTAGTCCGATGAATATTAAGGCTCGCGACAAGTATCATTATTTTCGACCTTCACAGCTTGATTTGAAGAAGATATGAGTATATCTACTTGATGAAACATAAGTCTGAAATAGTTGAAAGGTTCAAAGAATTTCAGAGTGAAGTGGAAAATCATCGTAACAAGAAAATATAGTTTCATGATTTGATCGCAGATACTGAATATTTGAGTTACGAGTTTGGTCTTCAATTTAAACAATGTGGAATAGTTTCACAGCTCACGCCACCGAACACCACAACGTTATGGTGTGTCCGAACATCATAACCGCATTTTATTGCATATAGTACAATCTATGATGTTTCTTACCGATTTACCAATATCGTTTTGGGATCATGCATTAGAGACAGCTGCATTCACATTAAAAAGGGCACAATCTAAATCCGTTGAGACGACACTATATGAACTATGGTTTAGCAAGAAACCCAAGTTGTCGTTTCTTAAAGTTTGGAGTTGAAATGCTTATGTGAAAAAGTTTCATCCTGATAAGCTCGAACCCAAATCGGAGAAGTGCGTCTTCATAGAATATCCAAAGGAAATTGTTGGGTACACCTTCTATCACAGATCCGAAGGCAAGATATTCGTTGCTTAAGATGGATCCTTTCTAGAGAAGGAGTTTCTCTCGAAAGAAGTGAGTGAGAGGAAAGTGGAACTTGATGAGGTAATAGTACCTTCTCCCTTACTTGAAAGTAGTTCGTCGCAGAAACCGGTTTCTGAGACATCTACACCAAGTAGTGAGGAAGTTGATGATGTTGATCATGAAACTTCAGATCAAGTTACTGCAGAACCTCGTAGATCAACCAGAGTAAGATCCGCACTGAGTGGTACGGTAATCCTGTTCGGAAATCATGCTACTAGATCATGATGAACCTCACGAACTATGAAGAAGCGATGGTGAGCCCAGATTCCGCAAAATGGCTTGAGGCCATGAAATCTGAGATGGGATCCATGTATGAAAACAAAGTATGGACTTTGGTTGACTTGCCCGAGGGTAGGCAAGCAATAGAAAACAAGTGGATTTTCAAGAAGAAGACTGACGCTGACGGTAATGTTATCGTTTATAAAGCTCGACTTGTCGCAAAAGGTTTTCGACAAGTTCAAGGGATTGACTACGATGAGACCTTCTCACCCGTAGCGATGCTTAAGTCCGTCCGAATCATGTTAGCAATTGCCGCATTTTATGATTATGAAATTTGGCAAATGGATGTAAAGACTGCATTCTGAATGGATTTCGGAAGAAGAGTTGTATATGATGCAACCGAAGGTTTTATCGATCCAAAGGAAGCTAACAAAGTGTGCAAGCTCCAATGATCCATTTATGGACTGGTGCAAGCATCTCGAGTTGGAATAAACGCTTTGATAGTGTGATCAAAGCATTTGGGTTTGTACAGACTTTTGGAGAAGCTCAGATTTACAAGAAAGTGAGTGGGAGCTCAGAGCATTTATGATATTATATGTGGATGACATATTACTGATCGGAAATGATATAGAATTTCTGGATAGCATAAAGGGATACTTGAATAAGAGTTTTTCGATGAAAGACCTCGGTGAAGCTGCTTACATATTGGGCATTAAGATCTATAGAGATAGATCAAGACGCTTAATTGGACTTTCACAAAGCACATACCTTGACAAAATTTTGAAGAAGTTCAAAATGGATCAAGCAAAGAAAGGGTTCTTGCCTGTGTTACAAGGTGTGAAGTTGAGTAAGACTCAATGCCCCACCACCGCAGAAGATAGAGAGAAAATGAAAGATGTTCCTATGCTTCAGCCATAGGCTCTATCATGAATGCAATGCTGTGTACCAGACCTGATGTGTGCCTTGCTATAAGCCTAGCAGGAGGTACCAAAGTAATCCAGAGTGGATCATGGACAGCGGTCAAGAACATCCTGAAATACCGAAAAGGACTAAGGATATGTTTTCGATATGGAGGTGACAAAGAGCTCATCGTGAACGGTTACGTTGATGCAAGCTTTGACACCGATCCCGACGATTCTAAATCGCAGACCGGATACGATTTACACTAAACGGGGAGCTGTCGGTTGGTGCAGTTCTAAACAAAGCGTCAGGCGGGATCTACATGTGAAGCGGAGTACATAGCAGCCGGAAGCAGCTAATGAAGGAGTCGGATGAAGGAGTTCATATCCGATCTAGGTGTCATACCTAGTGCATCGGGTCCAATGAAAATCTTCGTGACAATATCGAGCAATTGCCTTAGCAAAGGAATCCAGATTTCACAAGAGGACCAAGCACATCAAGAGACGCTTCAATTCCATCCGGACTTAGTCCGTGGGAGACATAGAGATTTGCAAGATACATACGGATCTGAATGTCGCAGACCGTTGACTAAGCCTCTTCCACGAGCAAAACATGATCAGCACCAAGACTCCATGGGTGTTAGAATCATTACTATGTAATCTAGATTATTGACTCTAGTGCAAGTGGGAGATCAAGGAAATATGCCCTAGAGGCAATAATAAAGTTATTATTTATTTCCTTATTTCATGATAAATGTTTATCATTCATGCTAGAATTGTATTAACCGGAAACATGATACATGTGTGAATGAATAAACAAACAACATGTCACTAGTATGCCTCTACTAGACTAGCTTGTTAATCAAAGATGGTTATGTTTCCTAACCATGAACAAAGAGTTGTTATTTGATTAACAAGGTCACATCATTAGTAGAATGATCTGATTGACATGACCCATTCCATTAGCTTAGCACACGATTGTTTAGTATGTTGCTACTGCTTTTATCCATGACATATACATGTTCCTGTAACTATGAGATTATGCAACTCTCGTTTACCGGAGGAACACTTTGGGTGCTACCAAACGTCACAACGTGAATCGGGTGATTATAAAGGAGTACTACAGGTGTCTCCAAAGGCAGATGTTGGGTTGGCGATTTCGAGATTAGGTTTTGTCACTTCGATTGTCGGAGAGGTATCTCGGGCCCTCTCGGTAATGCACATCATGAAGCCTTGCAAGCACTACAGCTAATGAGTTAGTTGTGATATGATGTATTACGGAACGAGTAAAGAGACTTGCCGTAACGAGATTGAACTAGGTATTGATACCGACGATCGAATCTCGGGCAAGTAACATACCGATGACAAAGGAACAACGATGTTGTTATGCGGTCTGACCGATAAAGATCTTCGTAGAATATGTAGGAACCAATATGGGCATCCAGGTCCCGCTGTTGGTTATTGACCGAGAATAGTTCTAGGTCATGTCTACATTGTTCTCGAACCGTAGGGTCCGCACGCTTAAGGTTTCGATGATAGTTATTATGAGTTTATGTATTTTGATGTACCGAAGAAGTTCGGAGTCCCGGATGTGATCACGGACATGACGAGGAGTCTCGAAATGGTCGAGACATAAAGATTGATATATTGGAAGCCTATGTTTGGAGTTCGGAATGGTTCCGGGTGAAAACAGGAATTTACCGGAGTACCGGGAGGTTACCGGAACCCCCCGGGGGGTAAATGGGCCTCGGTGGGCCTCGAGGGAGAAGAGGAGGGGCCGGCCATGGGGTGGCTGCCCCCCCCCCAGTCCGAATAGGACAATGAGGGGGGGGGGCGCCCCATTCCTCTTTCCCCTTCCCAATCCTATTCCAACTAGGAAGGGGAAGTCCTACTCGGTGGGAGAGACTCCTCCCGCCCCTTGGGCCGGCCGCACCTCCCCCTCCCTCCTTTATATCTGGGGCAGGGGGCACCCTAGGACACACAAGTTTGATCTACGGATCGTTCCTTAGCCGTGTGCGGTGCCCCTCCACCATATTCCACCTCGGTCATACCGTCGCATGAAGCTTAGGCGAAGCCCTGCGCCGTGAAACATCAAGATCGCCACCACGCCGTCGGTTGACGAAACTCTCCTCGACACTCCGCTGGATCGAGTACGAGGGACGCCATCGAGCTGTACGTGTGTCAAGAACTCGGGGCGCCGGAGTAACGGCGCCGGATCGGTCGGATCGCGAGGAGAACGACGACTACTTCCTCCACGCTAGATCGCTTCCGCCGGGTCTACAAGAGTATGTGGACAACACTCTCCCCTCTCGTTGCTATTCATCACCATGATCTTGTGTGTGCGTAGGAATTTTTTTGAAATTACTACGTTCCCCAACACACATATCATTCATCACATTCTTTTTGGCCATATCACATCACATAGCATACCCTGCAAAAAAAAAGTTAGACGTCCTCTAATTGTTGTTTGCATGTTTTACGTGGTTGCTCTGGGTTTCTAGCACGAATGTTTCTTACCTACGCAAAAACCACAACGTGATATGCCAATTGCTATTTACCCTTCATAAGGACCCTTTTCATCGAATCCGATCCGACTAAAGTGGGAGAGACTGGGACCCGCTAGCCACCTTATGCAACAAGTGCATGTCAGTTGGTGGAACCTGTCTCACGTAAGTGTACAAGTAAGGTCGGTCCGGGCCGCTTCATCCCACAATACCGTCGAAACAAGATTGGACTAGTAACGGTAAGCATATTGAACAAAATCAACGCCCACAACAACTTGTGTTCTACTCATGCATAGAAACTACGCATAAACCTGGCTCATGATGCCACTGTTGGGGATCGCAGCAGAAATTTAAATTTTCTACGCATCACCAAGATCAATCTATGGAGTAATCTAGCAACGAGGGAAAGGGGAGTACATCTACATACCCTTGTAGATCGCTAAGCGGAAGCGTTACAAGAACGCGGGTGAAGGAGTAGTACTCGTAGCGATTCAGATCGCGGTTGGTTCCGATCTAAGTGCTGAACAACGGCGCCTCCGCGTTCAACACACGTGCAGCTCGATGACATCTCATGTGCCTTGATCCAGAAAGGGGAGAGGGAGATGTTGGGGAAGACTCCGTCCAGTAGTAGCACGACAGCGTGGTGGTGGTGGAGGAGCGTGGCACTCCAGCAGGGCTTCCCCAAGCACTGCGAGAGACGAGGAGGGAGAGAGGTAGGGCTGCGCCAGGGAGAGGCAAACTCATGTACTTGGCAGCCCCAAAAAACCCCACTATTTATAGGGGAAGGGGAGAGGGGGCCGACCCCCTCCAGATCCCATCTAGAGGGGAGGGGCGGCGGCCAGGAGGGGTGCCTTGCCCCCCAAGCAAGGTGGAGGCGCCCCCCTCCCCTAGGGTTTTCAACCCTAGGCGCCTTGGGCCCTGGTGGGGGGGGGCACCAGCCCACCTGGGGCTGGTTCCCTCCCACACTTGGCCCACGCAGCCCTCTGGGGCCGGTGGCCCCACTTGGTGGACCCCCGGGACCCTCCCGGAGGTCCCGGTACGTTACCGATATCACCCGAAACTTTTTCGGTGACCAAAACAGGACTTCCCATATATAAATCTTTACCTTCGGACCATTCCAGAACTCCTCGTGACGTCCAAGATCTCATCCGGGACTCCAAACAACATTTGGTAACCACATATATCTATTCCCTATAACCCTAGCGTCATCGAACCTTAAGTGTGTAGAACCTACGGGTTCGGGAACCATGCGGACATGACCGAGACAACTCTCCGGCCAATAACCAGCAGCAGGATCTGGATACCCATGTTGTCTCCCACATGTTCCACGATGATCTCATCGGATGAACCACGATGTCAAGGATTCAATCAATCCCGTATACAATTCCCTTTGTCTACCGGTATAGTACTTGCCCGAGATTCGATCATCGGTATCCCGATACCTTGTTCAATCTCGTTACCAGCAAGTCTCTTTACTCGTTCCGTAACACATCATCCCGTGATCAACTCCTTGATCACATTGTGCACATTATGATGATGTCCTACCGAGTGGGCCCAGAGATACCTCTCCATTACACGGAGTGACAAATCCCAGTCTCGATTCGTGCCAACCCAACAGACACTTTCGGAGATACCCGTAGTGCACCTTTATAGCCACCCAGTTACGTTGTGACGTTTGGTACACCCAAAGCATTCCTACGGTATCCGGGAGTTGCACAATCTCATGGTCTAAGGAAATGATTCTTGACATTAGAAAAGCTTTAGCATACGAACTACACGATCTTGTGCTAGGCTTAGGATTGGGTCTTGTCCATCACATCATTCTCCTAATGATGTGATCTCGTTATCAACGACATCCAATGTCCATGGTCAGGAAACTGTAACCATCTATTGATCAATGAGCTAGTCAACTAGAGGCTTACTAGGGACATGGTGTTGTCTATGTATCCACACATGTATCTGAGTTTCCTATCAATACAATTCTAGCATGGGTAATAAACAATTATCATGAACAAGGAAATATAATAATAACCAATTTATTATTGCCTCTAGGGCATATTTCCAACATCTTTTTCTTTTTTTTGCCGCTAAGACAAAGCAAAAATGTTACAGCCTCTGATCCATAATAACTATCGTAGTTTTAAACTTAATTCAAAATTGCGACAATTATTTTGGACCAGAGGTAGTATATACTACGTACTAAGAGCATCTACAACCGGGCGCGTCAAACCCGTCTCATACGCCAGGGCTAACCGACACCCCCCATATCCAGTCCAAATATGGAGCGGATATGGGGGGCGCACGGGCGCACCCGGGCACGCCCACCACACCGGACCCGACAGCCCGACCCCACTCCAAATTGCACCAAATCCACTCCGAAGACCAGCCGAATCCATTTGCTATCTCCTCTCTTCTTCCTCCTCCGCGCCGTCCATCTCGCGCTTCGCCACCGCACCCGCTCCGCAGCCGTTCCCAGGCTCTCCGGCGCCAGCTCCGGAAGAGCCTTCCCATCCTCGCTGCGGGGACGTCGTCGCCGGCCCGGACGCCACCGTGGTACGTCCGGCAACTCTCTTGCTCCGCCTTGCGCTCGACACATTTTTTTTGACCGGATTTTTTGTGATTTTTTAGGTAAAACGATGGATTCCGATTCTTCGTCGGACGAGGAGTATGGACCGACGGAAGTTGACCAAATGATTGAAGATGAGTTATTCGATTCGTCGGATTTGGACGAAGAAGTGGACATGATTATGCTCATGAGCATGCAAGAGGAAATGGACCGACAAGTGGAGCATATTCTCAACTTCAAGGACTCAATCAAAGGAAGAAGAATGATCAACCGGGACAGGGTGTCCAGAGCAAAGCTGCCGCACAAGGATTACTTTGCTCCCAAACCTACTTTTCTGGATGACCCATGGTTTTGTCGCCGTTTTCACATGCGGAAACCATTGTTTTTCGCATTGTGGACGGAGCGGAGGCACACAACTACTACTTCAAGCTCACAAGGGATTGCGGCGGCCAACTCTCTTTCTCGGCCAAGCAGAAATGCATGGCTGCTCTGAGGATGCTTGCACTTGGTACTGCTACAGATGCCGTTGGTGAGATGGTAAGGATGGGGGGAGAGCACCTGCCTGAAGGCTACTATCAAGTTTGCCCGTGCCATGGTGGAGGTGTTTGGACCTGAGTATCTTAGAGAACCAAATGTGCAGGACACGTAGAAGTTGTTGGCTATTCGAGAGGCAAGGGGGCCTCCAAGAATGCTCGGATCAATTAATTGCATGCATTGGCAATGGAATAGCTTCCCTAAAAGGTCTTCGGGGAATGTATCAAGGTCACACCAGAGAGGCCGTCGTCATACTAGAAGCGGTGGCATTGGATGACTTATGGATTTGACATGCTTTCTTTGGAATGTTGGATTCTCACAATGACATCAACGTGCTTCAACGATCTTCGGTGTTCAGGAGGCTTTGCAATGGGGAATCACTGCCGTGCAACTACACCGTCAACAGCCAAGACTACAATATGGGGGGACTATCTTGCTGATGATATTTATCCTCAGTGGACGGCGTTTGTGAAGACCATATCCGAGCCGCGTGCCAATAAACAGAGCCACTTTGCAACAATGGAGGAAGCGTCTAGCGGTCTAGGAAGGATGTGGAGAGGGCATTTTGTATGCTTCAAACTCGCTGGGGAATTGTGCGGAGTGCTGCAATGATGTGGGAATCGGAAACTTTATGGCAACTGATGACATGTTGAGTTATTCTGCACAATATGATTGTCGAGGATGAGGGTGATGGTGTAGACCAAACCCATGATTTCAAAGCACCTAGAGAACAAGTTGAAATCCCGAAAGGTCAAGATACGGCTTAGCTGATGAACTTTCTGCAGATGCATCAGAATCTTTGAGATCAGCAGGTGCACACACAACTACTCAATGATCTTGTGGAGCACATGTGAACCCACAATGGCAACCAAAGAGACAATGTTGAGTTTGGTACTTAAATAAATTTTATGTAAACGCTATGTATGCTTCGTACCAACATTTGCTATTTACATGCACCTGACATGTGGGCCGTCCTGCCGGTGTGTGATATCCCATGGAAGGTTCGTGATATCCCATCACAGTCACAGCCTGGTCAACATATTGACCTTCATGGCCAATGTGTTGACGCGACGGCACGACCACGAGCAATGCATGCATGGCGCTGGCGGCAATGGCTATGGCATTGGCAGCAAAAATCTGTATTGGTAAAAAAACACTAAGCCTACGTGCACCTGGCATGTGGGCCGTCCTGCCGGTGATAAGATGGGCTGCTTTTCCTTGCAGGCTCGCCAAACGAGGCCGCCGCGCTGTCGCTCGTTGGTTTGCTGCTGCATGCCCCATGCCGGCGGCGGCCGGCGACACAAGTAGTAGTACACCCTCGGAATATTTTGGAGATTTTCCTTTTACTATGTCATTTGGGGTTTGGGCGTGCCCACTGTCAAATCAACCTCCATCACCTCAGGTCTTAGCTCAGCTTGCAACTTGTTCGTTTCTTTTTTCTCCTCTATTATAAACTAGCACTGCTATTGTTTACGCATGCAGTAGAGTAGCCATCAACATCACTCGTGTAAACAATGACAGCTCGGTTATTACTATTTTAATTTTAATTTTGTATGACAACGATGATGCCAAAATCTTGAGTTAACGGCGCTATTTTACAACTGCACATCCTCTATAGATGGCACGAGGTTTACTTTAAGTACCCCCCCCCCCTCTCTCTCCCACGTAAGCACTTATCAGGAGATCACAAGAAAAATAGAGAGAATTGTCACGCCTGCCAAGGCGGCCCCACCTGCCAGCACGGTGGTTGAAGATGCAAGCAGTGCAGCAAGAGAGAATTAGTCAAGGGATTGTGGCGAGGCTCTGCCAGCGGTATCCAGGTGTAAGAGTAGGTGTGGTCTGCGTGCCAAGGGAGGGATAAGATAGCAGAGTGCGCTGGGAATCGGTATCGAGTTGTATTGTAACGAAATTGAACAAAGGAACGAAGCTGATCTTTGTCCTCTCTCTACCTGATCCCCTTTCCTCCTCCTTTCCCCTCCGCTCAATCCCGAGCTCAAGATCAGGTCTGTGACAAGTGGTATCAGAGGTCAGGCGACCTGGAGACAGCCTACCCCTGACCCCGCTACGCCACCAAGCAAGCGCTGAAGACGGCGGCCATGGAGGAGCAGCTCGCTGCGCTCATCCAGTCCGTCAAAGAGGGCCCGTGGCCAACGACGCGCGTCTGGATGCGATCCAGACGTCCCTCGAGCTGTGGTGACCGGCGGTGACGAATCTTCAACAGCAACTCGACGAACTGCGCACCCAAGTAGGTCGCATCACCCTTCAAACCGCGCTGGCCGATCCGATCAACCTGGAGGCGGATCCAGCGGCGGACGTGGCACGCACCGCGGCGGCGTCTCCATCAGCCGACCCGGGGCACCACGGGCCCGGTGGCCGCGGCGTCATCATCGACTTCGGAGGAGCGGCACACGGGGTGGTCACCACCCTGGCGCCCCCTCCTGTCAAGGGTGCGTGTCCCCTGTCTCATCTTGAAATCCTTGTTCCACCTATAGATCAACATAGAGAGCATGAACATCACTCACCACGTCATGGGTGGTCTTTGCCGAGGCTTGATTTCCCTTCCTTTGATGGGGATAGCCCTCAATTTTGGAAGGCAAAGTGTGAAAAATACTTTGATGTCTATGGGATTCAGAAGGAGATGTGGTTCGAGTAGCTACATTACTTTTTTCTGGTAATGCAGCACGATGGCTCCAGATCCACGAAGCACATCACACCGGTTTCACTTGGGAGGAGTTATGCACGGCCATTTGTGCCAAATTCGTCCGTGAGCAATACCAAGCTCAGTTGCGCCAATTCAATTCTCCCAGACAGACAAGCACTGTCATAGAATACATGGAACAATTTGAGGAGCTCATGCATCATCTATTAGCACATAATTCTGCATTTGATCCCTTATTTTTCACCACTCAGTTCCTTGATGGTTTGAAAATTGAAATCAAAGCCAATGTTGCTCTACACCGCCCCCAAGATTTGGATGCTGCCTTTTCTCTTGCTAAGTTGCAGGAAGAGCTCCTCGCAAGCTTTCCACGACGGGAACACCCGCGACAAGAACCTGTCCAGCACCGCGCTCCTCCCCGACCGCTGCTGGCAATAGGGATGCCGCCGCACCGTCCCGTGCTGCCTGTGCCACAGGAGGCCACGGAGGACCGTCGCGCATTGGACGTGGCCCGAGCTCCGGATCGACGTCAAGACCAAGGGCGAGGCGAGGACCGGGTGGCCGCGTTACGAAACTACAGGCGTGCCCGGGGCTTATGCTTCAAGTGTGGCGAGCGCTGGGTGCAAGGGCACCAGTGCGGCCCCACTGTGCAGCTGCATATCATCAAAGAATTACTGGAGTTGTTGCAAGCAGAAGAGCTAGGTCACGATGAACCAGATTCTGACGACGAGCAGTTGATGTCAATCTCCAAGATGGCTACCACAGGAGCCACCACACCGCGTACTGTCAGGCTGCTTGGCACCAAGGGAGGGGAAGACATATTGGTTTTGGTAGATTCAGGCAGTTCCCATAGTTTCATCAGCGAAGAGGTGGCCGCGAAGATGCAATATCAAGTCCAAACAATGCAACCAGTTTCTGTCAAAATTGCAGATGGGGGAGTGTTGATATGTTCAGGATATATTCCAGCATGCCAGTGGACTACCCAGAATCACTTGTTTGAGACAGATGTCAGAGTCTTGCAGCTGGGTTGTTATGACATGGTTGTGGGTATGGATTGGCTAGAAGCATGTGGCCCTATGTTCGTGGATTGGACGGCGAAAACTGAGCAATTCCAGCACGAAGGGCGACGAATCTCTTTACAGGGATTGCTACCCAAGACACCGCAGGCGACACTAGCCACCATGGATCAATTGTTGGCCTTGGAGCAAACATATTCCATTGCCCATGTGCTGGTGGTGTATACGATGGAACAACAGATAGAATCAGGCGAAGTTCCAGTGATGATTCAGCATGTCCTCGAAAAGTTCAGTGAAGTCTTTGATGAACCAACAACCTTACCCGAGCACAAACATTGGGATCACTCGATTCCCTTGCTGGCTGGCGAAAATCCCATCAACATCCGGCCCTACAGATACACTCCGGAGCAGAAGGATGAGATCGAAGCTCAGGTCAAGGAGATGCTACGTACAGGTGTGATTACCCCCAGCACCAGTGCCTTCTCGTCCCCTGTTCTGCTGGTGAAAAAGAAGGATCAAAGGTGGCATTTTTTTGTTGATTATCATCATCTCAACTCCATCACGATTAAGTCGACATATCCCATGCCAGTCATCGACGAACTGCTCGACGAGTTGGCGGGCTCCCATTGGTTCTCTAAGCTCGATCTGCGAGCTGGATATCACTAGATCAGGCTGGTACCCGAAGACGAGCATAAAACTGCATTCAAGACACATCAGGGCCATTTCTAGTTTCAGGTCATGCCTTACGGGCTTGCATATGCTCCATGCACCTTTCAGGGTATGGTGAATACTGTCCTATCTCCAGTATAGCGACACATGGTCCTTGTTTTCATTGACGACATCTTGGTTCACACTTAAGAATTGGAAGAGCACCGACGGCTCCTAGCACAAGTTCTGCAAATGTTGAAAGACAATGGCTTAAAGGCCAAGCTCTCAAAGTGCGCATTTGCACAGCCAAAGATCCAGTACCTTGGACATGTCATCAGTCGTGAGGGCGTGGCAATTGATGATAGTAAAGTGAAAGAAGTTCAAGAGTGGCTGATTCCCCAATCAGTCAAGGAGCTGTGGGGATTACTTGGACTGGCTGGGTACTACAGAAAATTTGTCCGCTCTTTCGGGGTGATCAGTAAGCCCCTTACAGAGCTCCTGAAGAAAAACATGCTTTTTGTATGGACACCAGCTGCAATGGCAACATTTGACTCTCTGAAACAAGCCTTGATGGAAGCCCCAGTTCTGGCTCTACCCAATTTTCGCCAACAATTTGTGGTGGAAACAGACGCGAGTGCCGCAGGGATCGGAGCTGTGTTAATGCAAGAAAATCACTCCATCGCATATCTCAGCAAAGCTCTCGCTCAGAAGAATCTTGGGTTCTCAGCATACGAGAAAGAATGCCTCGCGCTGTTGTTAGCAGTAGATCACTGGCGCCCCTACCTCCAACATACAGAATTTGTGGTGCAAACTGATCAAAAAAGCCTCCTACATTTGATAGATCAAACACTCAACACACCAATCCAGCAAAGGGCGTTCACGAAGCTCATCGGATTGCAGTTTGTGATTCAATACAAGCCAGGGCTGACCAATCGCGCAGCCGACGCTCTCTCTCGAAGAAATCATAAGAGCGAGGGGAAACTGGCAGCGGTTTCGGTCTGCAAACCAACATGGTTGGAGGCTATTAAACGCAGCTATCAGAACGATAGGACTGCCATGCAGAAGATGACCAAGCTCGCCCTAGACCCTCTCAGTGTACCGGGTTTCGCTCTACAAGATGGCATTCTGCGGTATAAAGGACGTGTGTGGATCGGACAAGATGTAGAGATTAAGAAACACCTTCTCCAAGCTCTCCATGCCTGCGTGGCTGGAGGTCACTCGGGGTTTTATGCCACTTACAACCGGGTGAAGCGATTGTTTGCGTGGCAAGGCATGAAACAACAGATTAAAGATATGGTGCGCAACTTCATGGTTTGTCAACAAGCAAAAACTGAACGCATCTCACCAGCGGGTCTCTTGGAACCATTGCCAATCCCACAAAATCCCTGGACGGTGGTGTCGCTGGATTTCATAGAAGGACTACCCCGACCTGGAGGATATGACATGGTGCTCGTCGTGGTCGACAAGTTCTCGAAACATGCACACTTTGTGCCTCTGAAGCATCCATTCACAGCCTTGCAGATTGCCCAAATCTTTATGAAGGAGATCTTTCGACTCCATGGACTACCTCTGGCAATCATCTCTGACCGGGACCATATTTTCACCAGTGCGGTGTGGAAAGAGCTCTTCCATTTGTGCCATACCGACCTTCGTCTCAACTCCTCGTACCATCCACAAACGGACGAGCAGACCGAGAGGGTCAACCAATGCTTGGAGGGATATCTCAGGTGCGCGGTGCATTCTTGCCCAAGGAATTGGTTTAAATGGCTGCCGCTCATGGAATATTAGTAAAATACCTCGTTCCATTCGGCTCTGGGGAGGACACCATTCGAAGTGGTCTACGGGCACCTGCCTAGAGAATTTGGGGTGGCACAAATCGACGAATGCACAGTGCCAGATCCTGCTACATGGCTTCAAGAGAGAGAGATCATGATAGAGCACTTACAACAGCAGTTGAAACAAGCACAGGACCGCTTGAAGGCCCAGGCTGATCACCGCCGTACTGACAGAAAGTTCCAGGTTGGTGATGCCGTGCTTCTCAAACTCTAGCCTTTCGTCCAATCTCCGTCGCCCAACGACCACACCAGAAGCTGGCCTTCCGTTACTTTGGGCCGTACTGGGTGTTGGCCCGAGTGGGCAAAGTGGCATACAAGTTATCGCTACCTCCGGAGAGCAAAATCCACCCCGTTGTCCATGTTTCCCAACTTAAGAAGGCGGAGGGTGCAACAGTGCCGGTAAGCGCGACGTTACCTCCTGACCATAATGTGTTGCAGGCTGAACATGTGCCGGAGAGGGTGCTGGAGCACAAACAAGTTCGTGTATCCGGCGCTCTGCGTACCCGCATTCGAGTCCAGTGGAGTGATCTTCCGGCATCCATGTCCACCTGGGAGGATCCGACAAGACTACAACAATAGTTTCCCACATCGCCGCCTTGGGGACAAGTCGACACTCAAGACGGGGGGAATGTCACGCCTGCCGAAGCGGCCCCTGTTGGGGAACGTAGTAATTTCAAAAAATTTCCTACGCACACGCAAGATCATGGTGATGCATAGCAACGAGAGGGAGAGTGTTGTCTCGTACACTCGTAGACCCGGCGAAGCGATCACAACGTAGAGGAAGTAGTCGATGTTCTCCTCGCGATCCGACCGATCCCGACGCCGTTACTCGGCGCCCGAGTTCTTGACACACGACAGCTCGATGACGCCCTCAGACTCGATCCAGCCGAGTGTCGAGGAGAGTTCCACAAGACGACGGCATGGTGACGATCTTGATGTTTCACGGTAGAGGGCTTCGCCTAAGCTTTGACGGTATGACCGAGGTGGAATATGGTGGAGGGGGCACCAGACACGGCTAAGGAACGATCCGTAGATCAAAATGGTGTGTCTAGGGTGCCCCTGCCCCGTCAGATATAAAGGAGGGAGGGGGAGGCCGGCCGCCCCTATAGGCGCGCCAAGGAGGGGGGAGTCCTCCTCCTAGTTGAGTAGGACTCCCTTTCCTAGTCCAACTAGGAAGGAGAAGGGGAAGGAAAGAGAGGAGAGGAGAGGAGGGGGCCGCGCCTCCTTGTCCTATTCGGACTCCCTGGGGCGCGCCACCTCTGGTGCGGCCCTCTCTCTCCCTCTTGGCCCACTAAGGCCCATAACTTCCCGGGGTTCCAGTAACCCTCGGCACTCCGTTTTCTCCGAAACTTCCGAACCTTTCCGTGTCCGAATATAGCCTTCAATATATCAATCTTTATGTCTCGACCATTCCGAGACTCCTCGTCATGTCCGTGATCACATCGGGACTCAACTTCTTGGTACATCAAAATACATAAACTCATAATAACCGTCATCGAAACCTTAAGCGTGCGGACCCTACGGTTCGAGAACTATGTAGACATGACCGAGACACGTCTCGTCAATAACCAATAGCGGACCTGGATGCCCATATTGGTTCCTACATATTCTACGAAGATCTTTATCGGTCAGACCGCATAACAACATCGTTGTTCCCTTTGTCATCGGTATGTTACTTGCCCGAGATTCGATCGTCGGTATCTAATACCTAGTTCAATCTCGCTATCGCAAGTCTCTTTACTCGTTCAGTAATACATCATCTCACAACTAACTCATTAGTTGTAGTGCTTGCAAGGCTTGATGATGTGTATTACCGAGAGGGCCCAGAGATACCTCTCCGACAATCGGAGTGACAAAACCTAATCTCAAATACGCCAACCCAACATACGCCTTTGGAGACACTGTAGTACTCCTTTATAATCACCCGATTCGTTGTGACGTTTGGTAGCACCAAAGTGTTCCTCCGTAAACGGAGTTGCATAATCTCATAGTTACAGGAACATGTATATGTCATGGATAAAAGCAGTAGCAACATACTAAACGATCATGTGCTAAGCTAATGGAATGGGTCATGTCAATCAGATCATTCTACTAATGATGTGACCTCGTTAATCAAATAAAAACTCTTTGTTCATGGTGGGAAACATAACCATCTTTGATTAACAAGCTAGTCTAGTAGAGGCATACTAGTGACATATTGTTTTGTCTATGCATTCACACATGTATCATGTTTCGGTTAATACAATTATAGCATGAATGATAAACATTTATCATGAAATAAGGAAATAAATAATAACTTTATTATTGCCTCTAGGGCATATTTCCTTCATCTCCCACTTGCACTAGAGTCAATAATCTAGATTACATAGTAATGATTCTAACACCCATGGAGTCTTGGTGCTGATCATGTTTTGCTCGTGGAAGATGCTTAGTCAACGGATCTGCAACATTCAGATCCATATGTATCTTGCAAATCTCTATGTCTCCCACCGACTAAGTCCGGATGGAATTGAAGCGTCTCTTGATGTGCTTGGTCCTCTTGTGAAATCTGGATTCCTTCGCTAAGGCAATTGCTCCGAGATTGTCATAGAAGATTTTCATTGGACCCGATGCACTAGGTATGACACCTAGATCGGATATGAACTCCTTCATCGAGACTCCTTCATTAGCTGCTTCGAAGCTGCTATGTACTCCGCTTCACATGTAGATCCCGCCACGACGCTTTGTTTAGAACTGCACCAACCGACAGCTCCTCCGCTTAGTGTAAATCACGATCCGGTCTGCGATTTAGAATCGTCCGGATCGGTGTCAAAGCTTGCATCAACGTAACTGCCACGATGAGCTCTTTGTCACCTCCATATCTGAGAAACATATCCTTAGTCCTTTTCGGTACTTCAGATGTTCTTGACCGCTGTCCGATGATCCACCTGGATTACTTTGGTACCTCCTCGCTAAACTTATAGCAAGGCACACATCAGGTCTGGTACACTGACATTGCATACATGATAGAGCCTATGGCTGAAGCATAGGAACATCTTTCATTTTCTCTCTATCTTCTGCGGTGGTCGGGCATTGAGTCTTACTCAACTTCACACCTTGTAACACGGCAAGAACCCTTTCTTTGCTTGATCCATCTTGAACTTCTTCAAAATTTTGTCAAGGTATGTGCTTTGTGAAAGTCCAATTAAGCGCCTTGATCTATCTCTATAGATCTTAATGCCCAATATGTAAGCAGCCTCACCGAGGTCTTTCATTGAAAAACTCTTATTCAAGTATCCCTTTATGCTATCCAGAAATTCTATATCATTTCCGATCAGCAATATGTCATCTACATATAATATCGAAATGCTCTGAGCTCCCACTCACTTTCTTGTAAATCTGAGCTTCTCCAAAAGTGCAGACAAACCCAAATGCTTTGATCACACTATCAAAGCGCTTATTCCAACTCGAGATGCTTGCACCAGTCCATAGATGGATCATTGGAGCTTGCACACTTTGTTAGCTCCTTTGGATCGATAAAACCTTCGGTTGCATCATATACAACTCTTCTTCCGTAAATCCATTCAGAATGCAATCTTTACATCCATTTGCCAAATTTCATAATTATAAAATGCGGCAATTGCTAACATGATTCGGACGGACTTAAGCATCGCTCACGGGTGAGAAGGTCTCATCGTAGTCAATCCCTTGAACTTGTCGAAAACCTTTTGCGACAAGTCGAGCTTTATAAACGATAACATTACCGTCGCGTCGGTCTTCTTCTTGAAGATCCACTTGTTTTCTATTGCTTGCCTACCCTCGGCAAGTCAACCAAAGTCCATACTTTGTTTTCATACATGGATCCCATCTCGATTTCATGGCCTCAAGCCATTTTATGGAATCTGGGCTCACCATCGCTTCTTCATAGTTCGTAGGTTTATCATGATCTAGTAGCATGACTTCCGAACAGGATTACCGTACCACTCAGTGCGGATCTTACTCTGGTTGATCTACGAGGTTCTGCGAGTAACTTGATCTGAAGTTTCATGATCAACATCATCAACTTCCTCACTACTTGGTGTAGATGTCTCGAAACCGGTTTCGCGACGAACTACTTTCAAGTAAGGGAGAAGGTACTATTACCTCATCAAGTTCCACTTTCCTCCCACTCACTTCTTTCGAGAGAAACTCCTTCTCTAGAAAGGATCCATTCTTAGCAACGAATGTCTTGCCTTCGGATCTGTGATAGAAGGTGTACCCAACTGTCTCCTTTGGGTATCCTATGAAGACACATTTTCGATTTGGGTTCGAGCTTATCAGGTTGAAGTTTTTTCACATAAGCATCGCATCCCCAAACTTTAAGAAACGACAACTTTGGTTTCTTGCCAAACCATAGTTCATAAGGTGTCGTCTCAACGGATTTCGACGGTGTTCTATTCAGTGTGAATGCGCCGTCTCTAGAGCATAACCCCAAAACGATAGCGGTAAATCTGTAAGAGACATCATAGATCGCACCATATCTAGTAAAGTACGACATGACGCTCGGACACACCATTACGCTGTGGTGTTCGGGTGGCGTGAGTTGCGAAACTATTCCGCATTGTTTCAAATGTAGACCAAACTCAGAACTCAAATATTCACCTCCACGATCGATCGTAGAAATTTAATTTTCTTGTTACGATGATTTTCAACTTCACTGAAATTCATTGAACTTTTCAAATGTTTCAGACTTATGTTTCATTAAGTAGATATACCCATATCTCGCTTAAGTCATCCGTGAAGGTGAGAAAATAACGATATCCGCCACGAGCCTCTACATTCATCGGACCACATACATCGTATGTATGATTTCCAACAAATCTGTTGCTCTCTCCATAGTACCGAGAAGCGGGTTCGGTCATCTTGCCCATAAGGCACGGTTCGCAAGTGCCAAGTGATTCATAATCAAGTGACTCCAAAAGTCCATCAAGATGGAGTTTCTTCATGCGCTTTACACCGATATGACCTAAACGGCAAGTGCCACAAATAAGTTGCACTATCATTATCAACTCTGCATCTTTTGGTTTCAACATTATGAATATGTGTATCACTACTATCGAGATTCATCAAAATAGACCACTCCTCAAGGGTGCATGACCATAAAAGATATTACTCATATAAATAGAACAACCATTATTTTCGATTTAAATGAATAACCGTCTCGCATCAAACAAGATCTAGATATAATGTTCATGCTCAACGCAGCACCAAATAACAATTATTTAGGTCTAAAACTAATCCCAAGGTAGATGTAGAGGTAGCGTGCCGACCGCGATCACATCGACTTTGGAACCATTTCCCACGCGCATCGTCACCTCGTCCTTTGCCGTTGTTCGCAATCCGTAGTCCCTGCTTCGAGTTGCAAATATTAGCAAGTAACCAAGTATCAAATACCAGTGCTCTGCGAGCTCTAGTAAGGTACACATCAATAACATGTATATCACATATACCTTTGTTCACCTTGCCATCCTTCTTATCCGCCAAATACTTGGGGCAGTTCCGCTTCAAAGGACGATACCGCTTGCAAGAGAAGCACTCGATTTCAGGCTTAGGTCCAGACTTGGGTTTCTTCTCCGAGCAAACAACTTGCTTGCTGTTCTTCTTGAAGTTCCTTCTTCTTCCCTTTGCCTTTCTTCTTGAAACTAGTGGTCTTATTGACCATCAACACTTGATGCTCCTTCTTGATTTCTACCTCCGCAGCCTTTAGCATTGCGAAGAGCTCGGTATAGTCTTTACTAACCCTTGCATATTATAGTTCATCACGAAGCCTTTGTAGCTTGGTGGCGGTGATTGAAGAATTCATCAATGACACAATCATCCGGAAGATTAACTCCCAATTGTGTCAAGTGATTGTAGTACCGGACATTACGAGTATGTGCTCACTAATGTAACTATTCTCCTCCATCTTGCAGCTATAGAACTTATTGGAGACTTCATATCTCTCAATCCGGGCATTCTGTTGGAATATCAACTTCAACTCTGGAACATCTCATATGCTCCATGACGCTCAAAACGCCGTTGAAGTCCCGATTCTAAGCCGTAAAGCATGGCTGCTTGAACTATAGAGTAGTCATCAGCTTTGCTCGCCAGACGTTCTTAACGCCGTCGGCCACATCAGAAGCAGCACTGGCACCCAGCGAAGTGCATCCAGACGTAACTCTTACGTGCAGCAATGAGGATAATCCTCAGTTACGGACCCGATCCGTGTAATTGCTACCATCATCTTTCAACTTTGCTTTCTCAAGGAACGCATTAAAATTCAAAGGAACAACAAAGACGAGCCATCTATCTACAATCAAACATAAACAAGCAAGATACTATCGGTACTAAGTTCATGATAAATTTAAGTTCAATTAATCATATTACTTAAGAACTCCCACTTAGAAAAACATCTCTAGTCATCTAAGTGATCACGTGATCCAAATCAACTAAACCATAACCGATCATCACGTGAAATGGAGTAGTTTTCAATGGTGAACATCTTATGTTGATCATATCTACTATATGATTCACGCCGACCTTTCGGTCTCCGTGTTCCGAGGCCATATCTGCATATGCTAGGCTCGTCAAGTATAACCCGAGTATTCTGCGTGTGCAAAACTGGCTTGCACCCGTTGTAGATGGACGAGAGCTTATCACACCCGATCATCACGTGGTGTCCGGGCACGATGAACTTTGGCAACGGTGCATACTCGGGAGAACACTTCTTGATAATTTAGTGAGAGATCATCTTATAATGCTACCGTCAATCAAAGCAAGATAAGATGCATAAAGGATAAACATCACATGCAAATCAATATAAGTGATATGATATGGTCATCATCATCTTGTGCTTCGTGATCTTCATCTCCGCAGCACCACCATGATCACCATCGCCACCGCGCGACACCTTGATCTCCATCGTAGCATCGTTGTCGTCTCGCCAATCTTATGCTTCTACGACTATCTCTACCGCTTAGTGATAAAGTAAAGCATTACGTAGCGATTGCATTGCATACAATAAAGCGACAACCATATGGCTCCAGCCGGTTGCCGATAACTTCGGTTACAAAACATGATCATCTCATACAATAAAATATAGCATCACGTCTTGACCATATCACATCACAACATGCCCTGCAAAAACAAGTTAGACGTCCTCTACTTTGTTGTTGCAAATTTTACGTGGCTGCTACGGGCTTAAGCAAGAACCAGTCTCACCTACGCATCAAAACCACAACGATACTTCGTCAAATAGACTCCGTTTTAACCTTCTCAAGGACGGGCGAGCCACACTCGGTTCAACTAAAGTGAGAGAGACAGCACCCACCGGTCACCTTTAAGCAACGAGTGCTCGTGGCGGTGAAACCAGTCTCGCAGAAGCGTCACGCGTAATGTCGGTGCGGGCCGCTTCATCTCACAATACCGCTGAACCAAAGTATGACATGCTGGTAGGTAGTATGACTTGTATCGCCCACAACTCACTTGTGTTCTACTCGTGCAAAACATCAAACCATAAAAACCTAGGCTCGGATGCCACTGTTGGGGAACGTAGTAATTTCAAAAAATTTCCTACGCACACGCAAGATCATGGTGATGCATAGCAACGAGAGGGGAGAGTGTTGTCTACGTACCCGCGATCACAACGTAGAGGAAGTAGTCGTACGTTCTCCTCGCGATCCGACCGATCCCGACGCCGTTACTCCGGCGCCCCCGAGTTCTTGACACACGTACAGCTCGATGACGTCCCTCGTACTCCGATCCAGCCGAGTGTCGAGGGAGAGTTCCGTCAGCACGACGGCGTGGTGACGATCTTGATGTTTCACCGGTGCAGGGCTTCGCCTAAGCTTCATGACGGTATGACCGAGGTGGAATATGGTGGAGGGGCACGCGACACGGCTAAGGAACGATCCGTAGATCAAAATGGTGTGTCTAGGGTGCCCCTGCCCCGTATATAAAGGAGGGAGGGGGAGGCCGGCCGGCCCTATAGGCGCGCCAAGGAGGGGGGAGTCCTCCTCCTAGTTGGAGTAGGACTCCCCTTTCCTAGTCCAACTAGGAAGGGAGAAGGGGGAAGGAAAGAGAGGGAGAGGAGAGGGAGGGGGCGCGCCTCCTTGTCCTATTCGGACTGGGGCGCCACCCTCTGGTGCGGCCCTCTCTCTCCCTCTTGGCCCACTAAGGCCCATAACTTCGGGGTTCGGTAACCCTCGGCAGACCGGTTTTCTCCGGAAACTTCCGAACCTTCCGGTGTCCGAATATAGCCGCCCAATATATCAATCTTTATGTCTCGACCATTCCGAGACTCCTCGTCATGTCCGTGATCACATCCGGGACTCGAACTTCTTCGGTACATCAAAATACATAAACTCATAATAACCATCATCGAAACCTTAAGCGTGCGGACCCTACGGTTCGAGAACCATGTAGACATGACCGAGACACGTCTCGGTCAATAACCAATAGCGGGACCTGGATGCCCATATTGGTTCCTACATATTCTACGAAGATCTTTATCGGTCGACCGCATAACAACATACGTTGTTCCTTTGTCATCGGTATGTTACTTGCCCGAGATTCGATCGTCGGTATCTAATACCTAGTTCAATCTCGTTACCGCAAGTCTCTTTACTCGTTCCGTAATACATCATCTCACAACTAACTCATTAGTTGTAGTGCTTGCAAGGCTTCAAAGTGATGTGTATTACCGAGAGGGCCAGAGATACCTCTCCGACAATCGGAGTGACAAAACCTAATCTCAAATACGCCAACCCAACATCTGCCTTTGGAGACACTGTAGTACTCCTTTATAATCACCCGATTCGTTGTGACGTTTGGTAGCACCAAAGTGTTCCTCCGTAAACGGAGTTGCATAATCTCATAGTTACAGGAACATGTATATGTCATGGATAAAAGCAGTAGCAACATACTAAACGATCGTGTGCTAAGCTAATGGAATGGGTCATGTCAATCAGATCATTCTACTAATGATGTGACCTCGTTAATCAAATAACAACTCTTTGTTCATGGTCAGGAAACATAACCATCTTTGATTAACAAGCTAGTCTAGTAGAGGCATACTAGTGACATATTGTTTTGTCTATGCATTCACACATGTATCATGTTTCCGGTTAATACAATTATAGCATGAATGATAAACATTTATCATGAAATAAGAAAATAAATAATAACTTTATTATTGCCTCTAGGGCATATTTCCTTCAGCCCCACCTACCAGCACGGTGGTTGAAGATGCAAGCAGTGTAGCAAGAGAGAATTAGTCAATGGATTGTGGCGAGGCTGCCAGCAGGGCCCAGGTGTAAGAGTAGGTGTGGCCTGCATGCCAAGGGAGGGATAAGATAACAGAGTGCGCTGGGAATCGGTATCGAGTTGTATTGTAACGAAACTGAACAAAGGAACGAAGCTGATCTTCGTCCTCTCTCTACCTGATCCCCTTTCCTCCTCCTTTCCCCTCCGCTCAATCCCGAGCTCTAGATCAGGTGTGTGACAAGAATGTTGTTAAGCCGAAAAGAAAATCCTAGAACAGAAATCAAACCGTCGAGACCTTGTCGTCTAGTTGGGCCAGCCCATCAGTATTTCCGTGTGCGTTTGCTTGTCAATTTGAAGGAACGAGGACCATAAGGAATGTCATATAAATTTCTATGTTTTAACTATTCGATCTGGTTTTGTACTCGGTTTATTTATTTTCATAAAAACTCTAATATTTTTCTCGGGCAACTATGAAGATTTCCTGAAATATGTGAAACTTATTTTTAACATTAAACATAATTTTTTAAGTTTTTAAATGTTAAAATTTTGTGAACTTTTAAAATAAACAAACATTTTATATTGAAGACATCTTTTATATTACACAGCCTTTTTAATATTCATGAATATTTACAAAATTAAATTATTTTACAATCATAAATAATTTTCAAAATCATGAATAATTTAAGTATGTCACTAGAATTTTCCAAAATTCATGGCTGTTTTAACATTTTAAAATTTCTAATCCCTTTTCTAAAATTCATTTAAGTTTAATAAATTATTGTTTATAAAATATAAAAGAATTCTTATGTTTGGAATATTTTGATAATTATTGGAGAACCAGAAATTTCTTGGGACTTTTAGAAAATTTCAAAGGGGGAAATAAAATAAGAAGAAAGAAAAAAGAATGAAAACTAGGGAAATAAAGATGGAATGAAAAACAAAAAAACCCTAGACAAAAACCAAAAATTTAAATGAAAAATGGAAGATAATAATAATGGAGAAACCGTAAAACCGAAATTGAAAAGAGAATGAAAAATGAAAAAGAAGGAAGACTGGACAAAGCAAGCAACGGGAGCCCGACAGCCCATTCATCTCACCGAGCACAAACAACCCAACAATACGGACCTCGTTACGCTCCCGTCTCCGAAAAAGAAACTCTTTGCGGTTTCTGTTCCGCTTGCACTCTACATACTGAATCTGTGGCGGGCCGGAGGAGCCTTGTGCGAGCGCCGCATCCGTCAGGGTGCCATGTCGCGCTGCCCTATCGGAGCCTCCCACTCCTTGGTGAAGAAATTCTTCCTTGCTTCACAACCGGGGCTGTGCGTGTCGTCCGTTGGGATGGCCTTTTTCTCTCTCAACGGAGAGCCACGCGCTGATAACGTGTTAAAGTAAAGTACATAGAAAGAGAGATGTAATGAATGGTGAGAATGATTCAAGTGTACTTTCCTTGCTGCAGAAGCTTCATCAAGCATAAGTATCGGGGGCTTCTTCGAACCCTTGGCAAGGCCGTGCCACGGATCGGTGACATGGCGCAATCTAGCCCAAATCTCCTTGGATGGCCGATACGCATCCCTAGAATTTTAATCACAGCTGCATAACTTGAGCTTACGGAGATCTTTTTCAGACTGCCTGTTTTAAAAAAATGCTCAAGCTTCCAATATTTTTCCGGGTACTCCCCATAAACATGGGAGTAGAACTTAGTGAAATTATATAACGATTAATTGTATTTTCATTTGCTGGCATCTCAATTGCAAAGGTTCATATTGGATTTAAAGGGCTTGAAGATTCCATTAAGTAGCTACTCTGTTTTAGAGATGTAGGCAAGAAAATTCCATTTGTCAGCTCCACATCCCCTTAAGCTCCCCCATTACTTTCAGAGGCAGAGCTTGCCATGTCTGGTATACCATATGAGCATATTTAAACCTTGAAGCCTATCCCAGCACCAAATATGTAAATCCTGTGCAAGCGGAAAACGTCTTGCCCTTGACGAGGGGCGACGTGTGTTTATATATTGCCGGAGGAGAAGATTACATGTGGAAGAGATAAGAGAGATCGGTACACATCTTGGGAAACAAGAAAGAGGAGATAAAGAGAACATAGTTACAAGAATATCTCTATGCAAACTACTTCCTAGACTTATCTCTATGATGTACCGCGCCGTACCAACCGCTCCATATCTCCTGTACATAATGATGTTTAACACTCCCCCTTAAACACAACTTCATGAGGTTGAGATTATGCTTAAATTCTTCAAAGCTTCGCATAGGCAGGGCTTTAGTAAATCCATCTGCAACTTGATGTCTGGAGTGAATAAACCGAATATCAAGCTGTTTTCGTGCAACTCTTTCTCTGACAAAGTAAAAATCTATCTCTATATGCTTTGTTCTGGCATGAAAGACTGGATTGGCAGACAAGTAGGTGGCACCAAGATTGTCACACCACAGACATGGAGCTTGAGAACTGCGTATACCAAGTTCTTTTAACATTGACTGTACCCATATAATTTCAGCTGTGGCATTTGCTAAGGCCTTGTATTCTGCCTCTGTGCTAGATCTAGACACTGTAGCCTGTTTTCTTGCACACCACGAAATCAGATTTGGTCCAAAAAAATATGGCAAATCCACCAGTAGAGCGTCTATCATCCAGACAGCCTGCCCAGTCAGAATCAGAAAACGCACTGACAAGAGCCGAAGATGACTTGCTGAAACTAAGACCAATGCTCAAGGTATGTTTCACATATCTGACAATGCGTTTTGCAGCAGTCCAATGCACAGTAGTGGGAGCATGCAAGAACTGACATACCTTGTTAACAGCAAAAGAAATACCAGGCCTTGTTAAAGTCAAGTACTGAAGTGCACCTACTAAGCTTTGGTACTTTGTACTGTCCTCTTGATTCAAGAGTTGCCCTTCTGTAAGAGATAATTTTTCTGTGCTGGATAATGCAGTGAAGGATGGTTTACAACCTTGCAGACCTGCCTTTTTTACCACATCAGTTGCATACTTCTCTTGAGAGAGATGAAGTTCATCCTTGTGTTTCTTCACTTCAATCCCAAGGAAAAAAATGCAAATCTCCAAGATCCTTGAGAGCAAATTCTGCACTTAGATCCTTCAACAATGATGCAATGGCCTCACTAGACGAGCTTGTAACAATAATATCATCAACATAGATGAGAACAAATATGCATGTGTTGAGTTTATTGTAAATAAACAGGGAGGTGTCTGACTTGGAAGGAACAAAACCAAGTGATTGCATCTTGTGACTGAGACGTGAGTACCATGCTCTTGGTGCTTGCTTCAAGCCATAGAGTGCTTTATCAAGTTTGCACACAAATGATGGATTAGACTTACTCTCAAACCCAGGAGGCTGTTTCATGTAGACCTCTTCTTCCAGAACACCATGAAGGAACGCATTCTGTATATCTAGCTGCCTGAGACTCCATCCCCTAGAGACAGCAATAGACAGAACAAGACGAATGGTATCAGCTTTCACAACTGGACTGAATGTATCCTCATAATCAATCCCATATCTCTGTTTAAAACCTTTGGCAACAAGCCTTGCCTTGTATCTGTCAACAGTTCCATCAGATTTTCTCTTAACTCTGAACACCCACTTACAGTCTATGAGATTTTTACCTTGCCGTGGGGGAACTAGATGCCATGTTTTATTCTTTTTTAGTGCCATAAATTCTTCCATCATTGCTTTTCTCCACTTTTCATCTCCGAAAGCCTCGTCCAAAGTTCTGGGTTCAACTTGTGCATCTGTACTGGCACAAACGAGATCATATTTGCTCATATGTTTATAATTGAGAGGTTTAGTTACACCTTTTTGCAGCTGTGTGAACCGCCGAGATGGTGCTGCAGAGTCAGCTGGCGCAGAGGATCCGGAATCGCGCACAGGAGTTCCTGCCACGGGCGATCCCGAGACTGATTTGCCCGCCAGCTGCACCGGATCTTCTGTGGCTTCAGTAGTTGATGAAGACGCCGCAGCAGCCGTAGAAGATCCCGGCGCACCCGGCGAACCGGTCGGCTCATCACGAGCCCATGATTGCGCGGGGCCACACAGATCTGCACCGGATCCCGCGTCCTCCTGGCCAGGCGAATCAGCACGGGAATCCGCGCTGGTCGGCTCCACCTGGACGCTGCGATCCGCGTTGGTCGGCTGCGCCTGGGCCCGCCTTGTGTAGCACCGCGGTTGGTCTCCAAACCGCGCCCCGCCTGGGTCATCAGGTTGCCACCACGTGGCATCTGGCGATTGGCGCGGAGACGAGGCGGGGCTTCCGCCAGCTGCAAGCTGGCGCGTGGCAGGCGCGGAGCGATGGGAGCCCGCACACGCAGCAGATTCTGTTGCGGTCGAGGCTGACGCGTCTGCGGGCGCTGATCCCGGGGCGGATCGCCTGGGCGCCTGTTCTGGCGCTGATCCCGAAGGGGATTTGCTCCCTGAGCCGCAACACAGCAAATATGGTGCCTGGAAACCGATCGCGTCGCCGTTTTCGTCGCTGGTTTTTCCTGCACATCACCAGAAGACTCATCTGGACCATTAGGAGGGTTAGTCAGCATTCAATCATCACAAGTATTTCCCCCATGGTCAAGGCCAGAGAGATGAGATGGCAAGAGAAGAATTTCTTTTTGAAGCAGGGCACCTGCGTTGGGATGAAGGTCAGCAAACGGGAATTTCGTTTCGTCAAAAACAACATCACGGGAAATATAAACTCGTCCCGTAGATACATCAAGGCATTTTACACCTTTGTGTTGAACACTGTATCCAAGAAACACACATTGTCTTGAGCGAAACATGAGTTTGCGTTGATTATATGGACGAAGATTGGGCCAACATGCACACCCAAAGACACGAAGAGATGTGTAATCGGGTTTGGTGTGGAGGAGTCGTTCTACTGGAGTTTCATTATTGATGACACGACTGGGAAGCATGTTGATGATATGAACGGCAGTGAGAAAAGCTTCATCCCAGAATTTAAGAGGCATGGAGGCGCCAGCTAAAAGAGCTAAGCCAACCTCAACAATGTGCCTGTGCTTGCGTTCAGCTGAGCCGTTTTGTTGGTGAGCGTGAGGGCATGACACAAGATGGAAGATGCCAAGAGTTTGAAAGAAAGAGTTTAATTTCTCATACTCTCCCCCAGTCTGATTGGACAGCAAGTATCTTGCTGTCAAACTTGCGTTCAACGAGTGCTTGGAAATTTTTAAAGACTAGAAAGACATCGGATCTTTTCTTAAGTAGATAAATCCAAGAAAATTTGCTGTAGTCATCAATAAAGCTTACATAATACGTATGTCTACCAACTGAGTTGGGGGCAGGACCCCAAACATCGGAAAAAATTAATTGTAGTGGTTTGGTAGACACACTAGTTGATATAGGATAGGGTAGCTGATGACTCTTAGCACCTTGACAGGAATCACAAATACTTTCAATATTGCGCTCACCAACAAACGGGAGCTTATTCTTTCTAAGTAATTTTTCAACTAAGGAAAAAGAAGCATGTCCTAGATGATCATGCCATCGTGTGGATGAAAGCTTGATAGCACCACAAGCTTGTTTATTTAGTCTCCTAAGCTCCGGAATCAACGGGTAGAGCCCACGGACGCATCTACCTCGATAGAGAATTTTCTTCGTCACCTGATCCTTGATAAAAAAGAAAAAGGGGTGAAATTCAAGGAAGACATGATTGTCAAGAGCAATTTTGTGGACAGAAAGAAGACTTTTGTCGGCATTAGGAACATGCAAAATTTTCCTAAGATGAATTCTACGAGAAGGGGTACTAAAACTTGAATGACCAATGTGACGGATCTCCATACCTTCACCACTAGCTGTGTGGATTTGGTCCTTGCCACGGTACTTCTCCTTCATGGTCACCTTCTCGAGCTTGTTGGTGATGTGGTTGGTGGCGCCACTGTCGACATACCAGTTGGTGTTGACTCCGTAGGAGCCATCTGCGGCCGCCGCCACCTTGTCATCATCTTGAGAGGAGTCGTCATCCTCTTCATAGCGGTACCAGCAGTCTTTTGCTGTGTGTCCCATCTTGCCACATATCTGGCACCGCGGAGCGTCGGGACGTGCACGAGGGTTGCCATCGCCGCGGCGATTTTTGTTGGAGTTGCGCCCGTCGTTACGGGTGTTGGAGACGCCGCCGTTGCTGCTGCCGGACCTCCCCCTGCCACGGCCGCCACCGCCGCGGCGAGAGGAGCCACCATGACCACGAGACGCCGAGTTTGCGGAGGACTTGAAGCTGCCGCCGCCGGTGCCGTGGAAGTGTGCCATCCGCTGGTCAAAGTTTGACAGCATGGTGAAGAGCTCATCGATGGTGACGGGCGTGACGCGGGCATCCAGGGCAGAGACAAGCGGCTGGTAGTCGGCGTCGAGCCCGTGGATGATGTAGGAGATGAGCTCGTCGTCGAGGATGGCCTTGCCCGCCGCAGCCAGCTCATCGGCGTAGCCACGCATGGTGGCGAAGTAGGTGGCGACGGAGAGGTGGCCCTTCTGCGCATTGATGAGAGAGGTACGGATGTTGTTGATTTGACTAACCGATTGCGAGGAGTACATGCCCGCGAGCGTCGTCCAGAGCGCGCCCACGCTGGTGGCCGTGGTCACCGTGAGGAGCACCTCCTTGGTGAGGTTGCTCAGCAGGTAGCCGAGGACCTGCTGGTCCTCTCGGACCCAGATCGGGTGGAGAGGGTTGGGCGTTGATGTCTCCTTGCCTTCCTTGGTGGTGACGAGGAGGCGCGCCGGCTCCGTATGGGTGCCGTCGACGTAGCCGAAGACCCCGACGCCACGCAGCTGCGGTATGATCTGCGTGCGCCATAGCACGTAGTTCGTGCGGGATAGCTTCTCGATGACCTGGCCATTGAGGCTAGGGTGGAAGGAAGCGCTGGAGGAGGAAGACATGGTGAGGCTTCGGCACAGGTGGTTCTGGTAGCTAGATGAGATGAAGAAGAGGGGCTCTGATTACCATGTGCGAGCGGAAAACGTCTTGCCCTTGACGAGGGGCGACGTGTGTTTATATATTGCCGGAGGAGAAGATTACATGTGGAAGAGATAAGAGAGATCGGTACACATCTTGGGAAACAAGAAAGAGGAGATAAAGAGAAGATAGTTACAAGAATATCTCTCTGCAAACTACTTCCTAGACTTATCTCTATGATGTACCGAGCCGTACCAACCGCTCCATATCTCCTGTACATAATGATGTTTAACAAATCCCCCTAGAATTTGAGAACTTCTTGATTCGGGTAGTAGACGGTGGCCATAATTTTTTAGACAAGCATATCATTTCTTAAGCTATTGAGGTATCACATATATACATATATGAGAGCAGATATACCTAGTACCATCGATTCAAGGATGGTGGTTTCTAACAAGAGCTACGACTCCAAAAGAGTGCATCCTACCAAAGCAAAAAACTAGTCACAATCATGTGTCTAATATTCACAATTCCAAAAAGAACGAAGACAAACTAACTAGTCTTGGCGAGAACCAGCAGCGCCATCCATAATGATGGCCTAGAGCTTCACCACGGCTTCGGCTTTTTAATAAGATGGCTGCATGCATCATTCCGATGCAGAGGCCAGGGGTAAGCCTCCTTTTCCAAAAAAAAACACAAGCTAAGAGGCAGCAGTGCGCTTGAATACAAAACGAGCCAAGGTTGCCAAACAAGAACCATCAATCAGGCCCTTGCCGCCATAAGTCATCCACATTTAGCAGCAACCAAAAATGGACGACAAGCTCAGATTTACGCCATCCATCTCTCTTCTCGCCTTCTCCTATGCCCGTAGGTCCAGGCCCCTACCTGTGCAGATAGAGAGAATAAGATTCATTAATTAGTGGCCAAGTTATAAGCTCTGATGAACATACAAACTGCGGCAGGTACACACACAACACTAACATGTCCACGCTATACATTTTCTCCATTTGGTGGGTACAGACAGACTCACAACATTGTACCATAGCCTCAGCCGCTTTGCAAGCCGGCATTAGAAACCGTGGCTTCTGGTCTTTCTTTACCTTCAATTAACAGCCAGAGATGTCAGCTTAATACTTCACATGAAAAAGGTTCCAAAAGGCAAAAAGTAAGCGTACAAAAAAAAGAACACTTGACAGTCCCAGACGGTCACTTACATAGCTAGTCATTCTTCTACATCTTCAGTTTCTTCCTTCAACTCACCAGCAAAACCTTTCTCCTCCAGCGATGCCAAAAAGCTTTTGACGCATCATTGCACAAGCACCTGCACACCAGTCCGGTAAACATCACTACTAGTGCATCTTGCATGTATGATACGATTGTTGGGAAATGTAGCATGCAATTTTAAAAAAAATTCCTACGCACACGCAAGATCTATCTAGGAGATGCATAGCAATGAGAGAGGAGAGTGTGTCCATGTACCCTCGTAGACCAAAAGCGGAAGCGTTAACTTAACGCGGTTGATGTAGTGGAACGTCTTCTCGAATCAACCGATCAAGTACCGAACGTACGACACCTCCGAGTTCTGCACACGTTCAGCTCGATGACGTCCCTCGAACTCTTGATCTAGCAGAGTGTCGATGAGTTCCGTCAGCACAACGGCGTGATGACGGTGTTGGTGACGTGATCCGCGCAGGGCTTCGCCTAAGCACTATGATGATATTATCGAAGGAGTAAACGATGGAGGGGGGCACCGCACACGGCTAAGATAATTTTGTCCTTTGGGGTGCCCCCCTGCCCCCGTATATAAAGGAGGGGGAAGGAGGCCGGACACCAGGGCGCACCATGGAGGGGGGAGTCCTACTAGGACTCCACTCCTAGTAGGATTCGGCCCCCTCCCTCTTTTTCGTTCTTTCCGGAGGGGAAAAGGGGGAAGAGGTGGAGGGGGAGAAGGAAAGGGGGCCCGCGACCCCACCCCTAGTCCAATTCGGACTGCACCAGGGGGGTGCCACCTCGTGTGGCCTGCCTCCTCCTCTCCACTAAGGCCCATGTAGGCCCAATAACCCCCCGGGGGGTTCCGGTAACCTCCCTGTACTCCAAAAAACATCTGAACCTTTCCGAAACCATTCCGGTGTCCGAACATAACCTTCCAATATATCAATCTTTACCTCTCAACCATTTCGAGACTCCTCGTCATCTCCGTGATCTCATCCGGGACCCCGAACAACCTTCGGTCACCAAAACACATAACTCATATAATACCTATCGTCATCAAACATTAAGCATGCGGACCCTACGGGTTCGAGAACTATGTAGACATGACCGAGACACCTCTCCGGTCAATAACCAATAGCGTAACCTGGATGCTCATATTGGTTCCCACATATTCTACGAAGATCTTTATCGGTCGAACCGCAATGTCAACATAGCTATTCCCGTTGTCATCGGTATGTTACTTGCCCGAGATTCGATCGTCGATATCTCTATACCTAGTTCAATCTCGTTACCGGCAAGTCTCTTTACTCATTCCGTAGTGCATCATCTGGTAACTAACTCATTAGTCACATTGCTTGCTAGGCTTCATATGATGTGCATTACCAAGAGGGCCCAGAGAAACCTCTCCGATACTCGGAGTGACAAATCCTAATCTCGATCTATTCCAACCCAACAAACACCTTTGGAGATACCTGTAGAGCATCTTTATAATCACCCAGTTACATTGTGACGTTTGATAGCACATAAGGCATTCCTCCGGTGTCCGTGAGTTTCATAATATCATAGTCGGAGGAATATATATTTGACACGAAGAAAGCAGTAGCAATAAAACTGAACGATCATTATGCTAAGCTAACGGATGATTCTTGTCCATCACATCATTCCACTAATGATGTGATCCCGTTATCAAATGACAACTCATGTCTATGGCTTAGAAACTTAACCATCTTTTGATCAACAAGCTAGTCAAGTAGAGGCATACTAGGGACACGTAGTTTTGTCTATGTATTCACACATGTATCAAGTTTCCGGTTAATACAATTCTAGCATGAATAATAAACATTTATCATGAATAAGGAAATATAAAATAATAACTTCATTATTGCCTCTAGGGCATATTTCCTTCAGTCTCCCACTTGCACTAGTCAATAATCTAGACTACATTTCAATGAATCTAACACCCATGGAGTCTTGGTGTTGATCATGTTTTGCTCGTGGAAGAGGCTTAGTCAGCGGGTCTGCAACATTCAGATCCGTATGTATTTTGCAAATCTCTATGTCTCCCTCCTTGACCAAATCTCGGATGGAGTTGAAGCGTCTCTTGATGTGTTTGGTCTTTTTGTGAAATCTGGATTCCTTCGCCAAGGCTATTGCTCCAGTATTGTCACAAAAGATTTTCATTGGATCCAATGCACTAGTAGAACACCTAGATCGGATATGAACTCCTTCATCCAGACTCCTTCATTAGCTGCTTCCGAAGCGGCTATGTACTCCGCTTCACACGTAGATCCCGCCACGATGCTCTTCTTGGAACTGCTCCAACTGACAGCTCCACCATTCAATAAAAATATGTATCCGGATTGCAACTTAGAGTCATCCGTATCAGTGTCAAAGCTAGCATCGACGTAACCACTTACGACAAGCTCTTTGTCACCTTCATAAACGAGAAACATATCCCTAGTCCTTTTCAGGTACTTCAGGATGTTCTTGACCGTTGTCCAGTGATCCACTCCTGGATTACTTTGGTACCCCCTCCTAAACTTATAGCAAGGCACACATCAGGTCTGATACACAGCATAGCATACATGATAGAACCTATAGCTGAAGCATAGGGAATGACTTTCATTTTCTCTCTATCTTCTGCAGTGGTCGGGCATTGAGTCTGACTCAACTTCACACCTTGTAACACAGGCAATAACCCTTTGTTTGACTAATCCATTTTGAACTTCTTCAAAACTTTATCAAGGTATGTGCTTTGTGGAAGTCCTATCAAGCGTCTTGATCTATATCTATAGATCTTGATGCCCAATATATAAGCAGCTTCTCCGAGGTCTTTCATTGAAAAACTCTTATTCAAGTATACCTTTATGCTATTCTGAAATTCTACATCATTTCCAATTAACAATATGTCATCCACATATAATATTAGAAATGCTATAGAGCTCCCACTCATTTTCTTGTAAATACATGCTTCTCCAACAGTCTGTATAAAACCATATGCTTTGATCACCTCATCAAAGCGTATATTCCAACTCCGAGATGCTTGCACCAGTCCATAAATGGATCATTGGAGCTTGCACACTTTGTTAGCACCTTTAGGATCGACAAAACCTTCTGGTTGCATCATATACAACTCTTCTTTAAGAAATCCATTAAGGAATGCAGTTTTGACATCAATTTGCCAGATTTCATAATCATAAAATGTGGCAATTGCTAACATGATTCGGTCAGACTTAAGCATCGCTACGGGTGAGAAAGTCTCATCTTTTCCAACTCCTTGAACTTGTCGAAAACCCTTTGCAACAAGTCGAGCTTTATAGACAGTAACATTACCGTCAGCATTAGTCTTCTTCTTGAAGATCCATTTATTCTCTATGGGTCACCGATTATCGGGCAGATCCACTGAAGTCCACACTTTGTTCTCATACATGGATCCTATCTCAGATTTCATGGCCTCAAGCCATTTTTCGGAATCTGGGCCCATCATAGCTTCTTCATAGTTTGTAGGTTCGTCATGGTCATGTAACATGACTTCCAAAACAGGATTACCATACCACTCTGGTGCGGATCATGCTCTGCCAGACCTATGAGGTTCTGTAGCAACTTGATATGTAGTTTCATGATCTCTATCATTAACTTCCTCTCCAGTTGGTGTAGGCATCACGGGAACAGATTTGTCGGATGAGCTACTTTCCAAATTGAGAGCATGTACAATTACATTATCAAGTTCTACTTTCCTCCCACTCACTTCTTTCGAGAGAAACTCCTCTAGAAAGGTTCCGTTCTTAGCAACAAAAATCTTGCCTTCGGACTTGTGGTAGAAGGTGTACCCAATTGTTTTATTAGAGTATCCTATGAAGACACATTTCTTTGATTTGGGTTCGAGCTTATCGGGCTGAAGCTTTTTTCACATTAGCATCGCATCCCCAAACTTTCATAAACGACAACTTAGGTTTGTTGCCAAACCACAGTTCATACGGTGTCGTCTCAACGGATTTTGACGGTGCCCTATTTAAAGTGAATGCAGCTGTCTCTAATGCATAACCCCAAAACAATAGTGGTAAATCAGTAAGAGACATCATAGATCGCAACATATCCAATAAAGTGCGGTTACGATGTTCGGACACACCATTATGCTGTGGTGTTCCAGGTGGCGTGAGCTATGAAACTATTCCACATTGTTTTAAATGAAGGCCAAACTCATAACTCAAATATTCTCCTCCACAATCAGATCATAGAAACTTTATTTTCTTGTTACTATGATTCTCCACTTCACTGAAATTCTTTGAACTTTTCAAATGTTTCAGAGTTGTGTTTCATTAAGTAGATATACCCATATGTGCTCAAATCATCTGTGAAGGTCAAAAAATAACAATACCCGCCACAAGCATCAACATTCATTGGACCGCATACATTGGTATGTATTATTTCCAATAAGTCACTAGCTCGTTCCATTGTTCCAGCGAACAGAGTTTTAGTCATCTTGTCCATAAAGCACGGTTCGCAAGTATCAAATGATTCATAATCAAGTGATTCCAAAAGCCCATCTTTATGGAGTTTCTTCATGCACTTTACACCGATATGACCCAAACGGTAGTGCCTCAAATAGGTTGCACTATCATTATCAACTTTGCATCTTTTGGCATCAATATTATGAATATGTGTATCATCATGATCAAGATTCAACAGAAATAGACCACTCTTCAAGGGTGCATGACCATAAAAGATATTATTCATATAAATAGAACAACCATTATTCTCTGATTTAAATGAATAACCGTTTCGCACTAAACAAGATCCAGATATAATGTTCATGCTCAACGTTGGCACCAAATAACAATTATTCAGGTCTAAAACTAATCCCGAAGCTAGATATAGAGGTAGCGTGCCGACGGCGATCACATCAACCTTGGAACCATTTCCGACGCACATCGTCATTTCGTCCTTAGCCAATCTTCGTTTAATCCGTAGTCCCTGCTTCAAGTTACAAATACGAGCAACCAAACCGGTATCAAATACCCAGGCACTACTACGAGAATTTGTAAGGTACACATCAATAACATGTATATGACATATACCTTTGTTCACCTTGCCATCCTTCTTATCCGCCAAATATTTGGGGCAGTTCCGCTTCCAGTGACCAGTCCCTTTGTAGTAGAAGCACTCAGTTTCAGGCTTGTGTCCAAATTTGGGTTTCTTCCTGGGAGTGACAACTGTCAGTCTTTTTGAAGTTCCCCTTCTTTTTACCCTTGCCCTTCTTGAAACTAGTGGTCTTGTTAACCATCAACACTTGATGCTCCTTTTTATTTCTACCTCCGCGGCCTTTAGCATCGCGAAGAGCTCGGGAATAGTTTTTTCCATCCCTTGCATATTGTAGTTCGTCACGAAGCCTTATAGCTTGGTGGCAATGATTGAAGAACTCTGTTAATGACACAATCATCTGGAAGATTAACTCCCAGCTGAGTCAAGTGATTATGGTACCCAGACATTATGATTATGTGCTCACTAACAAAACTGTTCTCCTCCATCTTGCAGCTATAGAACTTGTTGGAAAGTTCATATCGCTCAACTCGGGCATTTGCTTGAAATATTAACTTCAACTCCTGGAACATCTCATATGGTCCATGACATTCAAAACATCTTTGAAGTCCCGATTCTAAGCCGTAAAGCATGACACACTGAACTAAAGAGTAGTCATCAACACGTGACTGCTAGGCATTCACAATGTCTATAGTTGCTGGGGCAGGTGGTACTTCGAGCGGTGCATCAAGGACATAATTCTTCTGAGAAGCAATGATGATAATCCTCAAGTTACGGACCCAGTCCTTGTAGTTGCTGCCATCATCTTTCATCTTAGCTTTCTCTAGGAACACATTAAAATTCAAAGGAACAGTAGCACGGGCCATTGATCTATAACATAGACATGCAAAAACTATCAGGACTAAGTTCATGATAAATTAAGTTCAATTAATCAAATTACTTAAGAACTCCCACTTAGATAGACATCCCTCTAGTCATCTAAATGATACATGATCCAAATCAACTAAACCATGTCCGATCATCACGTGAGATGGAGTAGTCTTCAATGGTGAACATCACTATGTTGATCATATCTACTATATGATTCACGTCTCTAGTGTTCCGAGGCCATATCTGTATATGCTTGGCCCGTCAAGTTTAACCCGAGTATTCCGCGTGTGCAAATCTGGCTTGCACCCGTTGTATTTGAACGTAGAGCTTATGACACCTAATCATCACGTGGTGTCTTAGCGTGAAGAACTTTCGCAACGGTGCATACTCGGGGAGAACACTTATACCTTGAAATTTTAGTGAGGGATAATCTTATAATGCTATCGCCGTACTAAGCAAAATAAGATGCATAAAAGATAAACATCACATGCAATCAAAATATGTAACATGATATGGCCATCATCATCTTGTGCTCATGATCTCCATCATCGAAGCAACATCATGATCTCCATCATCACCGGCTTGACACCTTGATCTCCATCATAGCGTCGTGGTCGTCTCGTTAACCATAGTTTCTACGACTATCGCTACCGCTTAGTGATAAAGTAAAGCAATTACATAGCGCTTGTATTTCATACAATAAAGCGACAACCATATGACTCCTGCCAGTTGCCGATAACTTTTACAAAACATGATCATATCATACAACAATCTTATATCACATCATGTCTTGACCATATCACATCACAACATGCCCTACAAAAACAAGTTAGACGTCCTCTACTTTGTTTGTTGCAAGTTTTACCTGGCTGCTACGGGCTTCTAGCATGAACCGTACATACCTACGGTACAAAAACCACAAGGGCGATGTATCAAATATGCTGTTTTAACCTTCACAAGGACCGGCCGTAGTCAAATTCGATTCAACTAAAGTTGGAGAAACAGACACCCGCCAGCCACCTTTATGCAAAACTAGTCGCATGTCTGTCGATGGAACCGGTCTCATGAACGTGGTCATGTAAGGTTGGTCCGGGCCGCTTCATCCAACAGTACCGCCCACAACTCCTTGTGTTCTACTCGTGCATATCATCTACGCATAGACCTGGCTCGGATGCCACTATTCGAAAACGTAGCATGCAATTTTAAAAAAATTCCTACGCTCACGCAAGATCCATCTAGGAGATGCATAGCAACGAGAGGGGAGAGTGTGTCCATGTACCCTCGTAGACCAAAAGCGGAAGCGTTAACTTAATGCGCTTGATGTAGTGGAACGTCTTCTCGAATCAACTGATCAAGTACCGAACGTACGGCACCTCTGAGTTCTGCACACGTTTAGCTTGATGACGTCCCTCGAACTCTTGATCCAACAGAGTGTCAATGGAGTCGATGAGTTCCGTCAGCACGATGGCATGATGACGGTGTAGGTGATGCGATCCGCATAGGGCTTCTCCTAAGCACTACGATGATATTACCGGAGGAGTAAAGGTGGAGGGGGGAACCACATACGGCTAAGATAATAGTGTCCTTTGGGGTGTCCCTTGCCCCCGTATATAAAGGAGGGGGAAGGAGGCCGACCACCAGAGGCGCGTCATGGAGGGGGGGAGTCCTACTAGGACTCCACTCCACTAAGGCCCATATAGGCCTAATAACCCCCCGGGGGGTTCCGTAACCTCCTGGTGAAGGAAATATGCCCTAGAGGCAATAATAAAGTTATTATTTATTTCCTCATATCATGAAAAATGTTTATTATTCATGCTAGAATTGTATTAACCGGAAACATGATACATGTGTACATAGACAAACATATAGTCACTAGTATGCCTCTACTTGACTAGCTCATTAATCAAAGATGGTTATGTTTCCTAACCATAGACATGTGTTGTCATTTGATTAACGGGATCACATCATTAGGAGAATGATGTGATTGACATGACCCATCCCGTTAGCTTAGCACTTGATCATTTAGTATTCTGCTATTGCTTTCTTCATGACTTATACATGTTCCTGTAACTATGAGAATTATGCAACTCCCGTTTACCGGAGGAACACTTTGGGTACTACCAAACGTCACAACGTAACTGGGTGAGTATAAAGGAGTACTACAGGTGTCTCCGAAGGTACATGTTGAGTTGGCATATTTCGAGATTAGGTTTTGTCCCTCCGATTGTCGGAGAGGTATCTCTTGGGCCCCCTCGGTAATACTCATCACTTAAGCCTTGCAAGCATTATAACTAATGAGTTAGTTATGAGATGACGTGTTACAGAACGAGTAAAGAGACTTGCCGGTAACGAGATTGAACTAGGTATTGGATACCGACGATCAAATCTCGGGCAAGTAACATACCGATGACAAAGGGAACAACGTATGTTGTTATGCGGTTTGACCGATAAAGATCTTCGTAGAATATGCAGGAACCAATATGGGCATCCAGGTCCCGCTATTGGTTATTGACGAAGACGTGTCTCGGTCATGTCTACATTGTTCTCGAACCGTAGGGTCCGTGACGCTTAAGGTTTCGATGACAAGTTATATTATGAGTTTATGTATTTTGATGTACCGAAGGTTGTTCGGAGTCCCGGATGTGATCACGGACATGACGAGGAGTCTCGAAATGGTCGAGACATAAAGATTGATATATTGGATGGATATATTTGGACACCGAAAAGGTTTCGGGAGAGTTTGGGAATATACCGGAGCTCCGGGAGGTTACCGGGACCCCCCGGTAAGTATATGGGCCTTATTGGGCCTTAGTGGAAGGGCGGGAGAAGGAGCAAGGGAGGGGGCGCCCCCCCCCCAAGCCCAATCCGAATTGGGAGGCGGGCCGGCCCCCCCTTTCCTTCTCTCCTCCCCCCTCTTCCTTCCTACTCCTACTTGAATAGGAAGGGGGGCAAACCTACTTGGAGTAGGTTTGCCCCCCCTAGGGCGCGCCACCCCTTGGGCCGGCCTCCTCCTCCCTCCCTCCTTTATATACGGGGGTAGGGGGCACCCTAGACACACAAGTTGATCATTGAGATCGTTCCTTAGCCGTGTGCGGTGCCCCCCTCCACGATATTACACCTCAGTCATATTGTAGTGGTGTTTAGGCGAAGCCCTGCGACAAGAGAACATCAAGATCGTCACCACGCCGTCATGCTGACGGAACTCCCCCTGCGCCTCTGCTGGATCGGAGATCGGGGGTGCGTCATCGAGCTGTACGTGTGTCAAGAACTCGGAGGTGCCGGAGTAATGGTGCTTAGATCGGTTGGACCGGGAGGACGTACAACTACTTCCTCTACGTTGCGTCAACGCTTCCGCTTCGGTCTACGAGGGTACGTAGACAACACTCTCCCCTCTCGTTGCTATGCATCACCATGATCTTGCGTGTGCGTAGGAAATTTTTTGAAATTACTATGTTCCCCAACAGTGGTATCAGAGCCTAGGTTTTATGCGTTGATGTTATATGCACGAGTAGAACACAAGTGAGTTGTGGACGATATTAGTCATACTGCCTACCAGCATGTCATACTTTGGTTCAGCGGTATTGTGAGATGAAGCGGCTCGGACCGACATTACGCGTACGCTTACGCGAGACTGGTTTCACCGTTACGAGCACTCGTGCTTAAAGGTGGCTGGCTGGTGTCTGTCTCTCTCACTTTAGTTGAACCGAGTGTGGCTACGCCCGGTCCTTGTGAAGGTTAAAACGGAGTCTATTTGACAAACTATCGTTGTGGTTTTGATGCGTAGGTAAGAACGGTTCTTGCTAAAGCCCGTAGCAACCACGTAAAATTTGCAACAACAAAGTAGAGGACGTCTAACTTGTTTTTGCAGGGCATGTTGTGATGTGATATGGTCAAGACGTGATGCTATATTTTATTGTATGAGATGATCATGTTTTGTAACCGGTTATCGGCAATGGCAGGAGCCATATGGTTGTTGCTTTATTGTATGAAATACAACGCATACTGTAATTGCTTTACTTTATCACTAAGCGGTAGCGATAGTCGTAGAAGCAATAGATGGCGTAACGACAACGATGCTACGATGGAGATCAAGGTGTCGCGCCGGTGACGATGGTGATCATGACGGTGCTTCAAAGATGAAGATCACAAGCACAAGATGATGATGGCCATATCATATCACTTATATTGATTGCATGTGATGTTTATCCTTTATGCATCTTATCTTGCTTTGATTGACGGTAGCATTTTAAGATGATCTCTCACTAATTATCAAGAAGTATTCTCCATGAGTATGCACCGTTGAGAAAGTTCTTCGTGCTGAGACACCACATGATGATCGGGTGTGATAGGCTCTACGTTCAAATACAACGGGTGCAAAACAGTTGCACACGCGGAATACTCAGGTTATACTTGACGAGCCTAGCATATACAGATATGGCCTCGGAACACGGAGACCGAAAGGTCGAGCGTGAATCATATAGTAGATATGATCAACATAGAGATGTTCACCATTGAAACTACTCCATCTCACGTGATGATCGGACATGGTTTAGTTGATTTGGATCACGTGATCCCTTAGATGAAAAGAGAGATGTCTGTCTAAGTGGGAGTTCTTAAGTAATATGATTAATTGAACTTAAATTTATCATGAACTTAGTACCGGATAGTATTTTGCTTATCTATGTTTGTTTGTAGATAGATGGCTCGTGTTGTTGTTCCGTTGAATTTTAATCTTTCCTTGAGAAAGCAAAGTTGAAAGATGATGGTAGCAATTACACGGACTGGGTCCGTAACCTGAGGATTATCCGCATTGCTGCACAGAAGAGTTACGTCCTCGAAGCACCGCTGGGTGCCAACCTGCTGCTGATGCAACCGACGACGTTAAGAATGTCTCGCGAGCAAAGCTGATGACTACTCTATAGTTCAATGTGCCATGCTTTACGGCTTAGAACCGGGTCTTCAACGACGTTTTGAACGTCATGGAGCATATGAGATGTTCCAGAGTTGAAGTTAATATTTCAAGCAAATGCCGGATTGAGAGATATGAAGTCTCCAATAAGGTCTATAGCTGCAAGATGGAGGAGAACAGTTACGTCGGTGAGCATATACTCAAAATGTCCGGGTATAATAATCATTTGATTCAAGCGGGAGTTAATCTTCCGGATGATAGCGTCATTGATGAATTCTCCAATCACGCCACCAAGCTACAAGAGCTTCGTGATGAACTATAATATGCAAGGGATGAACAAGACTATTCCGAGCTCTTCGCGATTTGAAAGCAGCGGAGGTAGAAATCAAGAAGGAGCATCAAGTGTTGATGGTCAACAAGACCACTAGTTTCAAGAAGAAGGGCAAAGGGAAGAAGAAGGAACTTCAAAAGAACAGCAAGCAAGTTGCTGCTCAAGAGAAGAAACCCAAGTCGGACCTAAGCTCGAAACCGAGTGCTTCTACTACAAGCGGATCGACTTTGGAAGCGGAACTGCCCCAAGTATTTGGCGGATAAGAAGGATGGCAAAGTGAACAAAGGTATATGTGATATACATGTTATTGATGTGTACCTTACTAATGCTCGCAGATAGCACTGGGTATTTGATATGGTTACATTGCTAATATTTGCAACTCAAACAGGGACTACGGATTAAGCGAAGATTAGCTAAGGACGAGGTGACGATGCGCGTGGGAAATGGTTCCAAAGTCGATGTGATCGCGGTCGGCACGCTACCTCTACATCTACCATCAGGATTAGTTTTAGACCTAAATAATTGTTATTTGGTGCCTGCGTTAAGCATGAACATTATATCTGGATCTTGTTTGATGCGAGACGGTTATTCATTTAAATCAGAGAATAATGGTTGTTCTATTTATATGAGTAATATCTTTTATGGTCATGCACCCTTGAAGAGTGGTCTATTTTTATTGAATCTCGATAGTGATGATACACATATTCATAGTGTTGAAACCAAAAGATGCAGAGTTGATAATGATAGTGCAACTTATTTGTGGCACTGTCGTTTAGGTCATATCGGTGTAAAGCGCATGAAGAATCTCCATACTGATGGACTTTTGGAATCACTTGATTATGAATCACTTGGTACTTGCGAACCGTGCCTTATGGGCAAGATGACTAAAACACCGTTCTCCGGTACTATGGAGAGAGCAACAGATTTGTTGGAAATCATACATACAGATGTGTGTGGTCCAATGAATGTTGAGGCTCGTGGCGGATATCGTTATTTTCTCACCTTCACAGATGATTTGAGCAGATATGGGTATATCTACTTAATGAAACACAAGTCTGAAACATTTGAAAAGTTCAAAGAATTTCAGAGTGAAGTAGAAAATCATCGTAACAAGAAAATAAAATTTCTACGATCTGCTAGTGGAGGAGAATATTTGAGTTACGAGTTTGGTCTACACTTGAAACAATGCGGGATAGTCTCGCAACTCACGCCACCTGGAACACCACAACGCAATGGTGTGTCCGAACGTCGTAATCGTACTTTACTTGATATGGTGCGATCTATGATGTCTCTTACCGATTTACCGCTATTGTTTTGGGGTTATGCTTTGGAGACGGCCGCATTCACGTTAAATAGGGCACCATCAAAATCCGTTGAGACGACGCCTTATGAACTATGGTTTGGCAAGAAACCAAAGTTATCGTTTCTTAAAGTTTGGGGTTGCGATGCTTATGTGAAGAAACTTCAACCAGATAAGCTCGAACCCAAATCGGAGAAATGTGTCTTCATAGGATACCCAAAGGAGACTATTGGGTACACCTTCTATCACAGATCCGAGGGCAAGATTTTCGTTGCTAAATTCGGATCCTTTCTAGAGAAGGAGTTTCTCTCGAAAGAAGTGAGTGGGAGGAAAGTAGAACTTGATGAGATAATCGTATCTACTCCCTTATTGAAGGTTGTTCATCACAAGAACCGGTTCTGTGACAACTACACCAATTAGTGAGGAAGCTAATGATATTGATCATGAAACTTTAGATCAAGTTTCTCATGAACCTCGTAGGTCTACCAGAGTAAGATCCGCACTGAGTGGTACGGCAATCCTATTCGGAAGTCATGTTACTTGACCATGATGAACCTACGAACTATGAGGAAGCGATGATGAGCCCAGATTCCGCAAAATGGCTAGAGGCCATGAAATCTGAGATGGTATCCATGTATGAAAACAAAGTATGGACTTTGGTTGACTTGCCCGATGATCGGCAAGCAATTGAGAATAAATGGATCTTTAAGAAGAAGACTGACGCTGATGGTAATGTAACTGTCTATAAAGCTCGACTTGTTGCGAAAGGTTTTCGACAAGTTCAAGGGGTTGACTACGATGAGACTTTCTCACCCGTAGCGATGCTTAAGTCTGTCCGAATCATGTTAGCTATTGCTGCATTTCATGATTATGAAATTTGGCAAATGGATGTCAAGACTGCATTCTTGAATGGATTTCTAGAAGAAGAGTTGTATATGATGCAGCCGGAAGGTTTTGTTGATCCAAAAGGTGCTAACAAAGTGTGCAAGCTCCAGCTGCTCCATTTATGGACTGGTGCAAGCATCTCGAGTTGGAATAAACGCTTTGATAGTATGATCAAGGCATATGGTTTTATCTGACTTTTGGAGAAGCCTGTATTTACAAGAAAGTGAGTGGGAGCTCAGAGCATTTCTAGTTTTATATGTAGATGACATATTGTTAATTGGAAATGATATACAATTTCTGGATAGCATAAAGGGATACTTGAATAAAAGTTTTTCGATGAAAGACCTCGGTGAAGCTGCTTATATATTAGGCATCAAAATCTATAGAGATAGATCAAGACGCTTAATAGGACTTTCACAAAGCACATACCTTGACAAAATTTTGAAAAAGTTCAAAATGGATCAGGCAAAGAAAGGATTCTTGCCTGTGCTACAAGGTGTGAAGTTGAGTCAAACTCAATGCCCGACCACAGCAGAAGATAGAGAGAAAATGAAAGATGTTCCCTATGCTTCAGCCATAGGCTCTATCATGTATGCAATGTGTGTACTGACGACGTATGCTTAGCAATAAGCTTGGCAGGAAGGTACCAAAGTAATCCAGAGTGGATCATCGACAGCGGTCAAGAACATCCTGAAATACCGAAAAGGACTAAGGATATGTTTCTGATATGGAGGTGACAAAGAGCTAGTCGTAAATGGTTACGTCGATGCAAGCTTTGACACTGATCCGGACGATTCTAAATCACAAACCGGATACGTGTTTATATTAAACGGTGGAGCTGTAAGTTGGTGCAGTTCTAAACAAAGCGTCGCAGCGGGATCTACATGTGAAGCGGAGTATATAGCTTCTTCTGAAGCAGCAAATGAAGGAGTCTGGATGAAGGAGTTCATTTCCGATCTAGGTGTCATACCTAGTGCATCGGGACCAATGAAGATCTTCTGTGACAATACTGGTGCAATTGCCTTGGCAAAAGAATCCAGATTTCACAAGAGGACCAAGCACATCAAGAGACGCTTCAATTCCATTTGGGACCAAGTCCAAGTGGGAGACATAGAGATTTGCAAGATACATACGGATCTGAATGTTGCGAACCGCTGACTAAGCCTCTCTCACGAGCAAAACATGATCAGCACCAAGACTCCATGGGTGTTAGAATCATTACTATGTAATCTAGATTATTGACTCTAGTGCAAGTGGGAGATCAAGGAAATATGCCCTAGAGGCAATAATAAAGTTATTATTTATTTCCTTATATCATGATAAATGTTTATTATTCATGCTAGAATTGTATTAACCGGAAACATGATACATGTGTGAATACATAGACAAACATATAGTCACTAGTATGCCTCTACTTGACTAGCTCATTAATCAAAGATGGTTATGTTTCCTAACCATAGACATGTGTTGTCATTTGATTAATGGGATCACATCATTAGGAGAATGATGTGATTGACATGACCCATCCCGTTAGCTTAGCACTTGATCATTTAGTATTCTGCTATTGCTTTCTTCATGACTTATACATGTTCCCGTAACTATGAGAATTATGCAACTCCCGTTTACCGGAGGAACACTTTGGGTACTACCAAACGTCACAACGAATCGGGTGATTATAAAGGAGTACTACAGTGTGTCTCGAAGGTACATGTTGAGTTGGCATATTTCGAGATTAGGTTTTGTCACTCCGATTGTCGGAGAGGTATCTCTTGGCCCTCTCGGTAATACTCATCACTTAAGCCTTGCAAGCATTATAACTAATGAGTTAGTTATGAGATGACGTGTTACAGAACGAGTAAAGAGACTTGCCGGTAACGAGATTGAACTAGGTATTGGATACCGACGATCAAATCTCGGGCAAGTAACATACCGATGACAAAGGGAACAACGTATGTTGTTATGCGGTTTGACCGATAAAGATCTTCGTAGAATATGTAGGAACCAATATGGGCATCCAGGTCCCACTATTGGTTATTGAACGGAGACGTGTCTCGGTCATGTCTCAATTGTTCTCGAACCGTAGGGTCCGCACGCTTAAGGTTTCACTGACAAGTTATATATGAGTTTATGTATTTTGATGTACCGAAGGTTGTTCGGAGTCCCGGATGTGATCAAGGACATGACGAGGGGTCTCGAAATGGTTGATACATAAAGATTGATATATTGGACGGATATATTTGGACACCGGAAAGGTTTCGGGAGAGTTTGGGAATATACCGGAGCTCCGGGAGGTTACCGGAACCCCCCGGTAAGTATATGGGCCTTATTGGGCCTTAGTGGAAGGGAGGGAGAAGGAGCAAGGGAGGGGGCGCACCCCAAGCCCAATCCGACTGGGAGGGGGCCGCCCCCTTTCTTCTCCTCCCCCTCTTCCTTCCTACTCCTACTCCGAATAGGAAGGGGGGGCAAACCTACTTGGAGTAGGTTTGCCCCCCTAGGGCGCACCACCCCTTGGGCCGGCCTCCTCCTCCCTCCCTCCTTTATATATGGGGGTAGGGGGCACCCTAGACACACAAGTTGACCATTGAGATCGTTCCTTAGCCGTGTGCGGTGCCCCCCTCCACGATATTACACCTCGGTCATATTGTAGTGGTGCTTAGGCGAAGCCCTGCGACAAGAGAACATCAAGATCGTCACCACGCCGTCGTGCTGACGGAACCCCCCCCCCACGCCTCTGCTGGATCGGAGATCGTGGGTGCGTCATCGAGCTGTACGTGTGTCAAGAACTCGGAGGTGCCGGAGTAACGGTGCTTGGATCGGTTGGACCGGGAGGACGTACGACTACTTCCTCTACGTTGCGTCAACGCTTCCTCTTCGGTCTACAAGGGTACGTAGACAACACTCTCCCCTCTCGTTGCTATGCATCACCATGATCTTGCGTGTGCGTAGGAAATTTTTTGAAATTACTACGTTCCCCAACACCCGGTACTCTGAAAAATATCCGAACCTTTTTGAAACCATTTCGGTGTCCGAACATAACCTTCCAATATATCAATCTTTACCTCTTGACCATTTCGAGACTCCTCGTCATGTCCTTGATCTCATCTAAGACTCCGAACAACCTTCGGTCACCAAAACACATAACTCATATAATACCTATCGTCATCGAACGTTAAGTGTGCGGACCCTACGGGTTCGAGAACTATGTAGACATGACCGAGACACCCCTGCGGTCAATAACCAATAGCGGAACATGGATGCTCATATTGGTTCCCACATATTCTATGAAGATCTTTATCGGTCAAACCACAATGTCAACATAGCTATTCCCTTTCACTATAAAAAAAATACACTTCCATGATGATACGTGTTTGTCACAGTAGGTCACATTTTCTGTCATGCATGTACATCCATGACGATTTTATGATAGAATCAACATAGTCATACCTGTGTTGTCGTAGAAGTGTTCCATGACATTACCAAAATTATCATCATGGAAGTGTCCACTTCCATCATGATAAATCACACGTCATAGAAGTGCTTTCGTCAAGGGTGACCGACATGTGGCATCCACCGTAACAGCTCGCCTTTAAGCTATCGGGTCCGGTTTTGGATCCGATAACCCGTTAACAGCCCAGACCAATGGGGATTTTCCATGTGTAAAATTCTCATTGGCCGAAGGAAACATGTGTTGGCTCACCGTTGGGACAGATGTCATCCACTCATTGGACAGGAGGCGCCTATGATACGTCGACACGTGGCACGGCCCAACAGAGGCCCATTCCAGTGAAAAGGCCGGCCCGTTTGACTTGGTCAAAAGGTAACGGGCCGGCCCACAGAAGTCCTGTTAACAGCCTGTTCATATATCGCCCATTTACGACCCACTAACACCCGGCTCGTTACGGCCTATCGGAATTAAGCCCAGTAGCTTCATCTGGGCCTTCCAATATGATTCCAGCCCATTGTAACTTCCGGCCCACATATGTCCCATGATGTCTTTCGGCCCATATGATGCCCTTCGTAACTCTGGTCCCATTGAAGGCCCGAGATGAAACTCGCCCATAATGAACAGTGTATCGCTTTATACCCATTAACGACCCATTATTCAGTCCACCGTTTCCAGCCCGTGTTAACTTTCGGCCTTCTAAGGGGCCATTTATTCTTGGGCTCCTTTCTAGAATTGGTTTAGTTACGGTCCGTTACTGGCCTGTTCTGTTTGTGGGCCAAATTCATCCCGTGGTTACATTCGGCCCGTTTGTGGCCCGTTAACTCGTTGGGCTGTTTTCATGTAAAAAAACCTGTTGGGCTGTTTTCATAGAGTTATCAAATACAGCCTGTTAACGACCCGTTATGGTCCACAAATAGTAGGACCCATGATTGGCGAAATGATTATACGCCCTGTAGAAGGCCCATGGATTCTACGACCCGTAGAAGACCAATGGATCCTACGGCCCGTAGAAGGCCCATGGATCATACGACCGATAGAAAGTCCATGGATCCTACGACCCGTAGAAGGCCCATGGATCCTACGGCCCAAGGATCCTACGGCCCGTATAGAAGACCAATGGATCCTATGGCCCGTAGAAGGCCCATGGATCATACGGCCCGCAGGAGGCCCATGGTTACAACAGTCTATGTGTAGCCATGATTATTGTGGCCTAGTTACCAGAAATAGGTTATTGTGGTCACTGGAAAAACGCGAAAAAAGAACTGCAGTGACTACAAGCAAACAACTAAACAAGACAATAAGGAAATAAATAAGCAAGCAACTAATGCTAGCCTATTACCGCTATTACACATATTACATCCACTTGGCATCAAAGTTCGCCACCAGTGGAAATATAGGGAACAAAGCAGCATATTACATAAACTAGCCGTCAAAATTGGCCACCAGTGCAAATAAACGAGGCAGCAAAACAAGAGCATAACTGAAACAACTTCAGAAGAGCTCAAGAAACGTTATCCTGGGTATCCACCATGCTGGAAATAAGCTTAGCAAGCTTATCAGCTTTGTCCTGTTTGGCGCTAAAATCCTCCAACGCTTGCTGTTGCACCATAAAGTATGCATCTGAATGCTCCAGGACTTCTGCAGTCCTTCCGCTTCTTGTCGTAGCACAACAGATCGATGTCTTTCAGCTTGTAGTTGAGACTCAAGAAACCGAACTGATTCAGACAGTGAGTTTGAATAGCTTGTGCAAGCGGTAGTGGCCAGTAACTCAAACACTAAACCAAGACAGGACTTTGGGGTTGTCTTACTAGTACATAATAAAACCATCAAACAAACATATATCTATGTCCTATGGTCACTGCATTGTCTTGCCAAATCAAAATAGAGACACGGTTCAAATCATATCAGTTCAAGACAAAGCAGCAGTGAAAGAGTACAAAGCGTGGGAAACTACATGGCACAACAAGATTTCAGATGGGTACCTGATACGTCTCCAACATATCTATAATTTTTGATTGCTCCATGCTACTTTATCTACTATTTTAGGCAATATTGGGCTTTATTATCCACTTTTATATTATTTTTGGGACTAACCTATTAACCGGAGGCCCAGCCCAGATTTCTTTGTTTTATGCCTATTTGGTGTTTCGAGGAAAAGGAATATCGACGGAGTCAAACGGAACGAAATCAATGGAGAAGTTATTTTGGAAGGAAACCCACGATGGACTTGGACCCCACGTCGGAAGATACGGAGGTCCTCACGAGGGTGGGGGGCGCCCACCCCCCCGGGCGTGCCCCTGCCTCGTGGGGCCCCGTAGCTCCACCCCACGCATCCTTTCACCCATATATACTACGTACACTAAAACTTCCCGAGCAGAAGATAGATCGAGTTCCGCCGCAAGCCTCTGTAGCCACCAAAACCTCTCGGAGCCTCGTTTCGCACCACGGAGGGGATCCCATCACCGGTGGCCATCTTCATCATCCCGGCGCTATCCATGACGAGGAGGGAGTAGTTCACCCTCGGGGCTGAGGGTATGTACCAGTAGCTATGTGTTTGATCTCTCTCTCGTGTTCCTCTATGGCCCGATCTTGATGTATCCTGAGCTTTGCTATTGTAGTTGGATCTTATGATGTTTCTCCCCCTCTACTCTCTTGTGATGAATTGAGTTTCCCCTTTGAAGTTATCTTATGGGATTGAGTCTTTTATGAGAACACTTGTTGTATGTCTTGCCGTGATTATCTGTGGTGACAATGGGATATCATGTGCCACTTGATGTATGTTTTGGTGATCAACTTGCGGGTTTTGTGACATTGGGAACCTATGCATAGGGGTTGGCACACGTTCTTGACTCTCCGGTAGAAACTTTGGGGCACTCTTTGAAGTACTTTTATGTTGGTTGGATGAATCTGAGATTGTGTGATGCATATTGTATAATCATGCCCACGGATACTAGAGGTGACAATGGAGTATCTAGGTGACATTAGGGTTTTGGTTGATTTGTATCTTAAGGTGTTATTCTAGTACGAACTCTTTTATAGATTGATCCGAAAGAATAACTTTGAGGTGGTTTCGTACCCTACCATGATATCTACGTTTGTTCTCCGTTATTAGTGGCTTCAGAGTGACTCTTTGTTGCATGTTGAGGGCTTGTTATATGATCTATCTATGTTATTATTGTTGGAGAACTTTCACTAGTGAAAGTATGAACCCTAGGCCTTGTTTCCTATCATTGCAATACCGTTTACGCTCATTTTTATCATTAGTTACCTTGCTGTTTTTATTATTTCAGATTACAAATACCTTTATGTACCATCCATATTGCACTTGTATCACCATTTCTTCGCCGAACTAGTGCACCTATTCAATTTGCCATTGTATTGGGTGTGTTGGGGACACAAGAGACTCTCTGTTATTTGGTTGCAGGGTTGCTTGAGAGAGACCATCTTCATCCTACGCCTCCTACGGATTGATAAACCTTAGGTCATCCACTTGAGGGAAATTTGCTATTGTCCTACAAACCTGTGCACTTGTAGGCCCAACAACGTCTACAAGAAGAAGGTTGTGTAGTAGACATCAGTACCATGGGTCTACATGTACAACAACACTATTGGCTCTGTTGTGATGCTAGTAATGTACATGATATGAGAAGTCAACTGTATACACAATTGAAATTGAATTCAACAGAGCTATTGATAAGAGCAAACCTGTTAAAGAAACATGCGTGAACATACCTGCTGTGCCATTGGAGTTTCGATTGGATCCTTCAATTTAAAAATAAGTTTGTATGAGTAAATACAGTGATACAAGAGCAAAGCAGTATGCACGATAGCAATGGAATCTTAAATTAGAACAGTTGTTCTCCTGGTTTAAGCACTTCTTATACATGAACAGAGTATAGTAAGACGCAAGAATATAGTACTTAAAAATAGAAAATGAGCTCATAGACCTTACCACATTCTTGGTTCGAGACCAGTACAGAATAAGGCGTTTCCAGTCATCGTCCATTAAATGTGTCTTAGGAGAACGCAAGGGAATTTGATGAGTTTCTTTGCCGATGAAGTATGTTTTCTTTAGGTAATTTCGATATTCCCACGAAGCATTCTTGAAGATAGCAGAGGTATTAGCACAGGTTACCTCATCCTGAGTTTCCAAATCGGTCCTTCTCTATAGAGAAAAATGGGAAAATTTGCTGTATTATAACCATCATGGAGGTAGGATGTATGGGACAAAGCAAAGTAATTGCCATGAATAACATTACTTACACATAACTCCTGGACAAACACCTGCAACTGGCATTTTCCTTCATCTTCAGTATAATATTCCTAAGACCTGAGCTGACGCATGTACTCGGGATGGTGACAGACTTGCTTTGGGCCGACCAAACACTACTCCGTGACTGGGTAGTTACAAAGGCAGGTTTCGGGTTTGTCCAATCCCATGTTGCGAGACATGGTCGAGCAAGATGGGATTTGCCCCTCCAATCAGGAGAGATATACTCTGGGCCCCTCGTGTGATCCGACCAGGATAAGCATGGCCATGCGACAAGGATTATGAGATAATCCGGTTTGTGGTCGGTATCACTGGAACGAGAAAGAGGTCAGGCTAGCACAAGGATGACAGTCTCGCCTTGAGCCCGACAACATATATCATGAGGCAAAGGGAACAGAAGTGTGAGACGTTGTACATGTTCGCCTAACTAGCTTCATAGTCTACTTGGTGGTCGGCACGCCTTGCTAGAGGCCGCTACCAATCGTGCAGGTCGGAGGTGATCCGTACTGTGACCAAGCCGACTTCAACCTAAGGGGTCACGCGCTAAAGGGAAGGAACCTACGAGGTCGGTTCAAAGGACATTGGTCGGATGTGATCCGAGCTGGACTTGGAACGCGACCGAGTAGACTTTGGGATTTAGGGTCCGTGCAAGGCCCAAGTGTTGAGCCCGCGACAGATGCCTATAAATAGTGGAGGTGCGGCACACTCATTTGGTTGATCACTTCAGCGCTATCACTAGGGTTTGCATGTGTTGCGAATAGCCACCTCCACTTGCCACCGACTGTGTGATCGGACCTAGCAGTCCGCCGCACGGTGTTCCTTCTGCACGCACGGATACCGTTAGAGGCGGTGCACTTGCGCCACTCCGGCGAACTTGTATGTGGGATCGGACGACCGGCTGTTCGAGGGAGATCGGATGAGGAGGAGACGATCCACGCGGACGCGCTGCCCCAACTCTTCTTCCGCTGCACGGCACTGCGCGTCTAGTGGTAACAAACTGTGATCCATCTCCCTAGCATGTTCGTGTTGTTTTGCGTGTAGGAAAATTTTAATTTGCAGTCGATGCACTGTGACGCCCCGAGACCGTTGCGCCAGGTGTCTGCCAGTTATTCGCCGTTGTTGCCATGTCATTTGCTTGCGTGTTGCATTTTGCCATGTCATCATTTGCATTTTATCATGTCATCATGTGCATTTCATTTTGCATACATGTTCGTTTCATGCATCCGAGCATTTTCCCCGTTGTCCGTTTTGCAATCTGGCGCTCCTATGTCATCCGGTGTCCCCTTCTTCTCTCTTGTTGTGAACGGGTATTAAACTTTCTCGGAATGGCCCGAGCCTTGCCAAGCGGCCTTGGTATAGCACCGGTAGACCGCCTGTCAAGTTTCGTGCCATTTGGAGGTCGTTTGGTACTCCAACGGTTAACCGGTAACCGCAAGCCTCTTTGTTGCAGCCCAACACCCTTCCAAAGTGGCCCAAAACCCACCAAACTCCCTCCATGCTCTCGGTCGTTCGATCACGATCGCGTGGCCGAAAACCGCTCCTCATTTGGACTCTCCTAACTCCCTCTATGCCTATAAATACACCCCCCATTCCAAATCCCGGATGATCCCCCCGAAACCCTAGATATTTTTTTCCCCTCCGCGCGCGCCGGACATGTCCGCCCGGCGGACGGACACGTCCACCGCCCCGCAGCCACGTCGCCCCGGCCAATAGCGGATCGCCACGTCGCCTCGCCGCCTCCTCCTCCACTCCGGAGCCGCCACGTGGCACGCAGCCCCGCCGCGCGCGCCGCCCGCCCGGCCTGCTGGCTGCTGGCCAGCTTGCAAGGCCCAGCGACCCGCCAGCCCCCTTCGGCCCGCCGACCTCGCCGGCGTGCCCGCCGCCAGCGCCCGCCGGCGCGCCTCCGCCATGATCGCCGCCTCGCCGCGCCGCCCGCTTTCGCGCCTCACGCCGCCGCGCGTCGCCGGCAGCGCGGCCCCCGCGCCGGCGCGCCCGCGCATCAAGCCCTCAGCGCCGCCCGGCCGGATCCCGCCGCCGGCCGCTTCCCTCGCCGCCCGCCGCCGCGCCGGCTTCGCCGCCAGCCAGCACTGAGCTCCTCGCGCCCATGCGGCCGGATCCGGCCGAGGAAGGCGGATCCGCCTCCACCGCGCCTCCCGGCCCGATCCGCGCCGCCGCGTCTTCTCCCAGAACTCGGCGAATCTCCGCGAGATTCCGGCCGCCAGAACCGTGCCCGCAGTTGACCTCCCCGATTTCACTAAGTCCCCAGGATTCTAACATTTTCGTGCATTTTCATAGCATCACTTCTCCGCACCCGTGGCTCCGTTTTGGCGTATAATATGTCAAATTGTTCGTCTCGAAGAGTACATCATTTCATTCCATTGCATCATTTGCATTTGAGCTCATCTTGATGCCCGAAATGCTGTTGGAAGATGGCTTCAGATCGTTAGTTTCAGAATCTTATCAGATCGAGCTCTTTTGTCATTTTTGCCATGAATTATATGTGCACCCTATGAACTTGAGTCCTACATGTGAGTTGAACATTGCCATGCCATCTTTCCAGGGGTGTTTGCCATGTATTTTTGTGAGCTATGTGTTGACTAGAACAAGCATGCAAAGTAGGGATGATGATGTTGCTGATTTCAGGAACTTAGTGATTTCACTTAAGTCATGTCCTGCTGTTAATTTTATGCCATATGTTCATGTTGTTACAGAGAGTTCTATGCCCTTTTTGAGCATGATCAGTAAGGGTGTTTTGAATATATGGATGTTCTCTATCCATCCATGCCTTTGTTGGCATTTATGGAGTAGTCTAGCATGTCATTTTCGTGCTCTACTTTTGCTTGAAAATGTTTCCTGGTAGACTGTTTGCGTGAGATTCAATTTTCACGAGGTCGTTGTAGTTGATCCGTGTATGCTATGATGTTGTTCTTGCCATGTATAGCTCCTATGCCATGTCTTCTTGATGGGTGTATGCTTAGTTTATCATGAGATGCTCTGTAGTGAGTGCATCGAGCTCACGAACATGCCATGTTGAATCTGTTTTGCCATGTCCTGATATTTCACTAAGTCTGAAATCTGTAATAAAACTTGCTATGTTTACATGGGTGCCATCATTTCTTAGAGTCCTTTTGGCTTATGGTCAGTAAGGGACTATTGATATATGCTTTGAGTAGAATCATGTCATGCCTTGCTTTGCTATTATAAGTTCCTGTAGCATGTTGTTTGCTTGCTCTAAACATGCCTTCTGATGTTAATTCCTGGTATGTTAGTATTTTCACTAAGTCTGTGAACCTGATATTTTGAGCACTTTCTCCATGCTTGTCGAACATGTTATGATGTGATTTAGCCGTAGCTCAGTGTTCCTCTTTTGTTAAGCATCTCCTGTAGTTCGTTGTCATATGCTTTGTTTTTATGTTGGGGTGCTGTAGCATAGTTTCGTGTTGCGTGCTAAGTAGCATCGGGCTGTTAAACGCAGATTTGCGTCATTCTTGTTTTGCTTGTCATTTGCAAACCGTGCATCCGATTCCGGTGATCTTTATATCGATTTCAACCGAAATCATCTCATCTTTCAGCGGCATACTTGGTTTGCCAAGTTGATGCCAGTTCATCATTTTCCTTCCGGAGCATACATATGCATTGCATATCACATCTCGCATCGCATGTCATGTATTGCATCATATTGCTTGTGCATTGTTCCTTGTTTGATTGTGGTTCCGTTGCTTGTGTTCTTGCTTTGGGTAGAGCCGGGAGACGAGTACGTGAACGAGGAACCTGTTGAGAACGCCTACGAGGATCAAGTCTTCGACAGCTCTGAGAACCTTGCAGGCAAGATGACCATACCCTCGAAATCACTACTATCTTTGCTATGCTAGTTTGCTCGCTCTTTTGCTATGCCAATGCTACGATGCCTACCATTTGCTTGTCAGCCTCCCAAATTGCCATGTCAAACCTCTAACCTTTGACACCATTCCTAGCACACCGTTGTTTGGCTATGTTACCGCTTTGCTCAGCCCCTCTTATAGCGTTGTTAGTTGCAGGTGAAGATGAAGTTTGTTCCTTGTTGGAACATGGAGATGTTGTTCCTTGTTGGAACATGTTTACTTGTTGGGATATCACAATATCTCTTATATTATTAATGCATCTATATACTTGGTAAAGGGTGGAAGGTTCGGCCTTATGCCGGGTGTTTTGTTCCACTCTTGCCGCCCTAGTTTCCGTCATACCGGTGTTATGTTCCCGGATTTTGCGTTCCTTACGCGATCGGGTGATTTATGGGACCCCCCTGACAGTTCGCTTTGAATAAAACTTGTCCAGCAAGGCCCAACATTGACTTTTACCATTTGCCTCACCACCACCTACCTTTTTCCCTTGGGAGTCGCTCTCTCGAGGGTCATCTTTATTTACCCCCCCCCGGGCCAGTGCTCGTTGTGAGTGTTGGTCCAAACCGTCAGCCGCCGGTGGCCACCAGGGGCAACTCTGGGCTGGCCTACCGGAAGTTTGGACAATCCGGTGTGCCCTGAGAAAGAGATATGTGCAGCTCCTATCGGGATTTGTCGGCACATTCGGGAGGTTTTGCTGGTCTTGTTTTACCATTGTCGAAATGTCTTGATGTACCGGGATACCGAGTCTGATCGGAGTGTCTTGGGTGAAGGTCTATTCCTTCGATGATCGCGAGAGCTTGTCATGGGCTAAGTTGGGACACCCCTGCAGGGTATTAACTTTCGAGAGCCGTGCTCATGTTATGTGGCAGATGGGAATTTGTTAATGTCCGGTTGTAGAAAACCTGAAGTTGACCTTAATCAAAATACATCAACCGTGTGTGTTACCGTGATGGTCTCTTTTCGGCGGAGTCCGGGAAGTGAACACGGTGTTGGAGTTATGCTTGACGCAGGTTGCTATAGGATCACTTCTTGATCATACTTTTGTCGACCGTGCTTTGCCTTCTCTTCTCGCTCTCATTTGCGTATGTTAGCCTCCGTATATGCTAGTCGCTGCTGCAGCTCCACCTCATGCCTTTACCTTACCCATAAGCTTAAATAGTCTTGATCTCATGGTGTGAGATTGCTGAGTCCTCGTGACTCACCGGATACTTCCAAAACCAGTTTGCAGGTGCCTATGTTGCGGCGGTGGCGCATCTAAGCTCAAGGAGGAGCTCGATGAAGATCTTGCCCTTTGTGTTGTTTCGTTCTAGTTGATCAGTAGTGGAGCCCAGTTGGGGTCGATCGAGGACCTTTGTCGCATTTGTGGTTCTTCTTTTATTTTGGTTCCGTAGTCGGACCTTGTTTGTATCTGGATGATGTAATGCTTTATTCATGTAATTGTGTGAAGTGGCGACTGTAAGCCAACTATGTACCTTTTCCCTTATGTATTACATGGATTGTGCGAAGATTACCTCACTTGCGACATTGCTTTCAATGCGGTTATGCCTCTAAGTCGTGCTTCGACACGTGGGAGATATAGCCGCATCGAGGGCGTTACATGCACCCTACCGTAAATACCAACAGAGGCCGCACAACAAACCCCTTGTCCAATTCGGACTGGGCTTGCGGGGGTGCGCCACCTCCTGGCCACTGCCTCTCCTTCCCACTAAGGCCCATCAACTCCCCGGGGGGTTCCGTTAACCTCCCGGTACTCCAAAAAATACCTGAACTTCTTCGGAACCATTCCGATGTCCGAATATAGCCTTCCAATATATCAATCTTTATGTCTCGACCATTTCAAGACCCCTCATCATGTCCGTGATCTCATCCGGGACTCTGAACAAACTTCGGTCATCAAAACACATAACTCATAATACAAATTGTCATCAAACGTTAAGCGTGCGAACCCTATGGGTTCGAGAACTATGTAGACATGACTGAGACACATCTCCAATCAATAACAAATAGCGGAACCTGGATGCTCATATTGGCTCCTACATATTCTAGGAAGATCTTTATCGGTCAAACCTCCTAACAACATACATTGTTCCCTTTGTCATCGGTATGTTACTTGCTCGAGATTCGATTGTCGGTATCATCATACCTAGTTCAATCTCATTACCGGCAAGTCTCTTTACTTGTTCCGTAATGCATCATCCCGCAACTAACTCATTAGTCACATTGCTTGCAAGGCTTATAGTGACGAGCATTACCGAGAGGGCCCAGAGATACCTCTCTGATTCACGGAGTGACAAAACCTAATCTCGATCTATGCCAACCCAACAAACACCTTCGTAGACACCTATAGAGCATCCTTATAATCACCCAGTTACTTGTGAAGTTTGATAGCACACAAGGTGTTCCTCCGGTATTCGGGAGTTGCATAATCTCATAGTCTGAGGAACATGTATAAGTCATGAAGAAAGAAGTAGCAATGAAACTATAACGATCATAATGCTAAGCTAAAAGATTGGTTTTGTCCATCACATCATTCTCTTAATGATGTGATCCCGTTTATCAAATGACAACACATGTCTATGGTTAGGAAACATAACCATCTTTGATTAACGAGCTAGTCAAGTAGAGGCATACTAGGGACACTATGTTTTGTCTATGTATTTACACATGTACTAAGTTTCCGGTTAATACAATTCTAGCATGAATAATAAACATTTATCATGATATAAGGAAATATAAATAACAAATTTATTATTGCCTCTAGGGCATATTTCCTTCAGCTACGTCACCTGTCCTTACTAATTTATCTCTAACTCAAACACAGTATATTTCTAACAACAAACATAAATCAGCTAGCTGCGTCCTTGTGCAGCACTGAGGTGAAGTGTAGGAAACACTTCCAAGTTCCATGCCAAGGGTACTTGGCTGACAAAACATTGAAACATACATTGGGACTTGGGCAGCATATACTAGTTTCAATTTTCTCGAAAACAGCTAGCTTATCAAGATGCTTCATGAATACAGGCAGAGAAGCACATACCGTCTTCTTTTGCAGCGGTGACAGAGAAGTGACGGACGATGCTCCCGCGCTCGCAGTCCAGGATGCTGTGCACTCTTCACAGCTGCACAAGCGAAACGTGTGCAACCATGAGCACATGAAAACGAGCTAGGGATTTACGGTTCCAAGAACGCATCCGATTTTAGTAAATTACCTTAATAATAGTAGGGGAAAGAGAAGGCATCCCGATTGCCTCATGCGGTGGCACATCTAAAATGGTATATAACTTTGTTAAAAATGTTATATGAAGATATCAACTTGTCTGTATCATCTTATAACTCAAATCTGAAAACAATTTTAATACACACATAGCTTGACAAGAGGGAGAGGTACCTGCTCCACTTGAAAGATGCCCGGCCGAAACTACCTGTCCACTAAAAAATAGCAACAGACATTCAAAACATGGTACTTACCTATTTGAAATAAGGAAGAGGGGGGGCACGGCCCCCTCAGACATTCATGTAGTAGCTCCCCCGTTGCCTGTTTGCCACAAGTTGTTGTATATGAATTCGCGTAGTGTGTGTTCATCTGGAAGGATTTTCCGAATGACTCGCCACCAAAAAACATGCACTTTTGGCAGCACATTGAGCTTTCATAATTGCTTCGACATATGTTCATCGGTCTGTGAGGTGTTGGTAGTTGTCCCTTCCTCTAGAGCAGCATGCTATTTGCGAGACACAAGAGCATGGTATGCTGATTTAACAGAGTAGTTCATATTTGCTTCATGGACCCAAGCAAGAAAATTATCACCACCCCCATTTTGAAGTGGTATGTTGAGGATGGCATCCGCTTCAGGAGGAATAAACATATCCCAGATCAGATCGCGTTTCCAGGTCCTGTTTTCTTCATCGATCAACTGACTAACAAGATGCAGCGTAGTTTCTCTTGGCTGAACCGTTGGGCAGAAGTAGGGGCGTGTTTGGTTGTCTGCATGAGGCCCGGCCTGGCTCGCGCGGGACGCATATGGGCCGATTGGTTGCCTGCTTTTACTGTTGGCAGGAACCTTATAGCACTCATGGGCCTGGCTCCCTGGGAAAGCCCAAATCGGAAGTTCTCGAGGGCCAGGCTCGAGCGGTGCACATGGGCGGAGGCAGCTGCACGTGCGCGGCCACACTCGAGAAGCCGCGTTGATTCCTGAAGCGCCGATAGTTATTAGCCTCATCGCCCCTCACCGCTCCCTCTCCCCGCTCTCCCCCATTCTCCCAACTCTCACAGGTGGCGGTGGATCGGAGGAGAGCAATAAGACCACCAGACTCCATCACCAGCGAGCGGATCATCACCTGGCCCGCGGCAATTGCGGTAAGCACTTCTCTGTTTGTCATGCACTACTTTCGCATTCGATCCAGCGGTAGATTCGATCCATGATAGAGAGGGGAATGGGGAATAGAGGTAGATAAGCATGGCAGTTCATACTAGTTCACACGAGTACGTACGAGTTCATACTAGTTCAAGCTAGATCGGAATAGAGGTAGATGCGGATGGAGTAGAAGGGGGATTGGGGGTACACAACAGACACTCGCTAACCGCGGCGGCCGTCACTGGCGTGCAGAGCGGCGGGTCGAGTGGCTGGCCTTCATCTTCTTGTTCATCGCCGTGCGGGGCGGCGGGTCGTCATCGTCATCCTCGGCAGAGTCGGGGTCAATCTGCTAGGTAGGACGGCCTGGCTCCAGTGCCCTCACTGGCATCTGCACCGGTTCTTCCTCCTCCTTAGGCTCCCCACCGATAACCGTCGGTGGCATGACTTTCGTCTCCCAGTACACTGCGGCACGATGGTCATTAGGATCCTAGTAGTTCTTGTACTTGAACCACTTCTTCCTCTGTTTATCATCGTCGGAGATGACCTGATTCATGGCCAAGCGAATGATGTCGACTGCCATCGCGCCCTCCGCTGGGTCAGGAATCACCATCTTCAACTCTTGTGAAGTGGCCCTCATGAGCATTGCATCAGATTCCTTCTGCATCTCAGGCATGGAGCCGAAGTTCAAGCACACCTCCATGGTGTTCTCGAACTTGGTGCGGTCACCAGACGACCACCCGAGGAAGAAGGCCCTGCAGCCAATACCCCAAGGGAAGGGGTTGGCGTTGGAGCTGGAGCTAGAGCTCATCACTAGTAGAAAAAGGACCTATTGTCCCGGTTGGTAAGGGCCTTTAGTCCCGGTTGGTGAACCGGGACTAAAGGGTCGGTACTAATGCCTCCCCCCTTTAGTCCCGGTTCAATCCAAAACCGGGACTAAAGGCCGCGGCCACATGGAGCCTTTAACAATCCACCTTTAGTCCCGGTTGGTAACACCAACCGGGACTAATGAAAATTTTATGATTTTTTTTCTGAAATTTTTTTTAAAATAATTTTTTTATTTTCAAATTTCTGAATTATTTTAACCCCTAATCTCTAATCAGCACCCCTCATCACTGCTCAATTTATCCTCTTCTCTAATCACCCTCATCATTCCAAATCACCTAACTTCCCTAACGGTCACCCATCCTCCTACTCACCCGGCTGAGCACGCTTAACTTCCGGGTTCTATTCTCCCCGCTTCCAAGTCTGCACTTGTTGTTTTCTCGACAATAGTAAGATGTCAATCCTATTAACCCTCAGGAATTTTGCTTGAGCATGAATTGACACATTTCACTGTTTGTTTCAAACTATTGTTTTTCAAAAACAATAATTATTTAGAAAACAATAGTTATTTTGAATAATTAGTTTGACCATGGTTTGACCATAGTTTGACCATTGTTTGACCATAGTTTGACCACAATTTGACCAGATTTGACCAAAATTCAAAATAACTGAACAAATTATTTAGTAACACTAATATTCTAGAATAATTAGTTTGACCATGGTTTGACCATTGTTTGACCACAGTTTGAAATTTTTTCGATTTTTTCCACTCTAGATATTAAAAGCCCTGTAACTTTTTTTCTGTTAGGTTTTTGAGGATTTTGAAAATGTTTAACGGGGTTCCCCCGATTAAATTTGTCTGTAACTTTTCGAGTAGATGATTTTTCATATAAAAAACTTTTTCATCCGAGTTAGTATGCAAAAGTTATGCCCATATTTACAAATTCCAGAGAGATTTTGCAAATAAATTCGAAATTCACATTTGCAAATTTTCCCAACAACTAGACCACATATCACATGGGAAACTTATTTTCTTTCATTTTTTTGACATTTCCATCATTTTCTTTTATTTATTTTAAAATTGAAAAGGCGGTCCCGGGGGGGGGGCGGTGTTAGAGTTTGAAAATGGGACCTTTAGTACCGGTTCGTGGCACGAACCGGGACTAAAGGTCTCAACCCCATTAGTCCCGGTTCGTGCCTCAAACGGGACTAAAGGTTCTCTTTAGTCCCGGTTTGAGGCATGAACCGGGACTAATGGGCATCGCACCCTTTAGTCCCGGTTTGAGGCACAAACCGGGACTAAAGGGCACGGGCGAACCGGAACTAATGCCTTAGCCGCACGAACCGGGATAAATGCTCACATTAGTCCCGGTTCTGGATTGAACCGGGACTAATGGGCTAAACTGGCCTGGACGAAAGCCCTGTTTTCTACTAGTGCATGGCGATGGAGAGGAGGAAGGTTGATAGTGAGAGAAGAGAAGGGGTGGGTAAGTAGTGGTGGGCAGGGTGAGTAAATATAGGTGTGGGTAAGTAGTGATGGAGAGGAGGAAGATTGACAATAATGCCGTTTTAACTACATGCTCTTCAATAAGCCATGAACTCTGTGTTGTGCCGGACTCCATGAATTGTGTGCAGATCGAGGAGAGTAGTGAGATGGGCACGGAGGTGCTCTCGACCATTGCCAACAAGGGCAAGCAGCCCCTTCATCCAATGCCCGAGGAGGTTATGTTGCCGCCCACCGTCGAGGAAGAACCGAAGATGCCTGAGGTTGGCGACGACGAGCGCATGGAGGATCCCCCCAGCAACAAGCGCCACAACTACGACCACTACCATCAGTAGGATGGCCCAACTCACTTCGGCAAGGTTATCCTTGCACCGAAGCATGAGTGCATCCCCATGCCGCTGGACTTCACCAAGCACTTCGTTGCGGTGCCGACGGAGTTCAAGCTCAGTAACAACACCGGCTGCTCCTGGAAGGTGACGGTGAAGCTGATGAACGGCAGGGTGATCCTGGATCAGGGTTAGGCCACCTGCGCAGTTGTTCATCAGATCAAGATCGGGTACATGGTGACGTTCAAACTCCTCACTCCCGACACCCTCAAGGTCATCATCTTCGACGGCGATGGCATTGAGGTCGTCAACAAGTGCGGGAAGCACGACGAAGCCTTCACCGCCAAGGACTAGGGCCAGAGCACCTCCTTCCTAAGTACTATCGAGTCTGCTTTGAACTGTTTATGGTTTATGCGTTGAACTATTATGAAGTGTGGTATTGCTTATCTGAAATATGCTGTTAAGTAGTTAATCCTCTGTTTATACTCTGCTCTGCTTATGATGTGTGCTACATGGTTGTGCCGAAGTGTGTTGGTAACCTCACCAACTAGCCAAAGATGTTACCACACACCAGGCATTGCATACAACCAAACACCATGCCTTGGGTTTGTCCACTAACATGCACGCAACCATACACCAGGCAGTGTGGTTCAGCCCATGCAAGCAAGGGGGCATGCAGGCAACCAAACAACTTGCAGATGGTGCATTTCAGGCTGCATTTGCATAGCCAGGCTGAGTTGAGAAGGCTATGCAATGCAGCTGCTGTAGACTTCGGCAACCAAACACGCCCTAGACAGACATGGGATCCATCTATCACCCCAAATAGAGATGGTGTCACCCGCACCAACGCGTTTTAGCAAACCCGTCCGGAGAGCTTCTTTACCTGCCACAATTGCGCGCCACACTACCGAGGAGGAGTGAGGCACTGTAGCATCCATGAAATCACAACAATATCTCTTCACAACTCTTCCTAATAAAGGATATGATGGTCTTCTTGAAAAATAACTCGCTTGCGCCGATTCTTGGCTTGTGTACATATTGCCCGTACATGGTCCGACATACTTTTTTCTCCTTTTCTTCCTGCGTACTTCTTTCTCTTTCTTCAAATCTTCAATAAATGTGCGTCATGGGAGAATCTAAGAGCATCTCCATCCGTTCGCCCCCCCAGGGCGCCGAAAAAGAGCGTCCTGGGGGTGCACCGGCGATAAAATCAGCGCTGGGGGCGGTTCGGCACCCAGCCGTTGCCCCCAGGTCGCCCCAGGCCCCAAATTCAGCCCAGCTTTCGGCCCAAATATGTCGAGAAACGGCCCGATAACTGCGTGGATCGGCCAATATTCGGCGCGGTTCGGCGGGTTTCGGCGTGAATTTTCACAAACAAATAGGAATCAATTAGCTCCTCACATAGTTCGGCGTGTTTTCGACTTGTTTCATCACATAAATCAGATAGTTCGCTACAAATTATATCGTTTAACAAATAAAAACTCAAGTTTCATCTCCATTCCCGGCCTCGCCCTTGAGCCTCCATAGGTGCTCCACTAGATCGTGTTGCAGTTCTTGATGCACCTGTGGGTCTCGGATCTCCTGACGCATATTGAGGTAGTCAGTCCAGTTTGTCGGTATTTGGTGATCAACTTGGGCAAGAGGACCCTGCAAGTAATATGGTTCAGAATCAAACACTGGCTCTTCCTGCTCGCTCTCAATAATCATGTTGTGCAAGATGACACAGCAAGTCATGATGTCCCACATTTGATCTTTCGACCAGGTCTGAGCAGGGTACCGGACAACAGCAAATCGAGATTGGAGCACACCAAATGCCCGCTCGACATCCTTCCTGCAAGCCTCCTGAATCTTCGCAAACCAGGCATTCTTGCCTCCTGGCACAGGGTTTGAGATGGTCTTCACAAATGTCGACCATCTCGGATAGATGCCATCACCTAGATAGTACCCCCTTGTTGTACTGCCGCCCATTGACCTCGAAGTTCACCGGAGGAGAGTGACCTTCAACAAGCTTGGCAAAGACTGGGGAGCACTGTAGGACGTTGATGTCATTGTGTGTTCTTGGCATCCCAAAGAAAGAGTGCCAATTCCAGAGGTCATGTGTGACCACTGCCTCAAGCACCACACTGCAACCGCCTTTGGCGCCTTTGTACAACCCCTGCCAAGCAAATGGACAATTCTTCCATTTCCAATGCATGCAATCGATGCTTCCAAGCATCCCAGAAATCCTTTGCTTCATTCTGCTAGGATCGGCGGTGTCTTCCGATTGGGTGTTCGCAGCATCTGCGGTCCAAACATCGCCACCACGCCTGCAGAACTTGTAGAAACACTCAATGGTGGTGGACTCGGCCATGCGCCAATAGTCGTCGAGTGAATCACCGGGAGCTCCGTATGCAAGCATCCTCATACCTGTCGTGCACTTCTGGATCGAGGTGAATCCAAGTGTGCCGGTGCAATCCTTCTTGCACTTGAAGTAGCTGTCGAACTCCCGGATGGAATTCACAATCCGGAGGAAAAGCTTTCGGCTCATCCGATAACAGCGCCGAAATGTTTTCTCACCGTGCAATGCATCGTCGGCGAAGTAGTCCGAGTAGAGCATGCAGTAGCCTTCTAGACGATGTTGGTTCTTTGCTTTCACCCGCCAAAGCGCCGAGCCACCTCGGCGCGGCTTCTCATCGCCGCATGAAAGGTGCGGGCGAAAGCACCATGAGATGCTCCTGCTCCGGACGCCGACTTGGCTTCCTCATCCAAAGAACGCCATGAAGCTCCTCATCTTCGGAGTCCACCACCGGGCCGGGCAATTCACCGAAGACCTTGTGGGCGAGGTGGGCGCAAGCCCGCCGGCGTACAGGCCCTTGCGCGGCCGGAGCGCCGGAAAAGGTGCCGGGGCGGCGGCGAAGAGGCTGCCTCGGCGACGCTCCTTCTTTTTCTAGGCTGGAGACGGTCTACCTAGCTGCGGCGAGCGGTGGTCGGCGCCGGGATCGGCAGGGTGGCGGAGGGTGGCGGCCAAGCGCGGGGGGCAGGAGGCCGAATCTGGGCGGGTGGATTGACTTTTCTCCTGTCAATGTGGGCCCAGGAGCACTTTTCGCTTGCGCCAGAGCCCCCGAGCGCCCCCAGTGCGCCGGGCGCAAAAACGGCCCGAGCCGGCGGAATTCGGCGTCCTGGGGGCGCGACTGGGCCATTTTTTCGGCGCCGGCGCAAATAAATCGCCTGGGGAGGCCTTCCTGGGGGCGCGGCTGGAGATGCTCTAACTCCACCCCTCAAGGTTACTTCAGGTTCTAGTAACCAACTAAAACAGGTTACTTACTCCACCCACTTGCTTTCTTTTTCGCTTTTTATGTGGCAAATGTAACTTCGTGAACATTCAGGTCGGGTTTTCTTTTGTGTTTCTTTAAACTGGGTTCTATTCTCTTTTATTTTTGGATTTTTCTTTTTCCTGCTTCTAGAAATGTGAACTTTTTAAAATTAAAAAAATAAATCAAATTTGCGATTTTTTTCTTAAATTTATCTACCTTTTTCAAAATTTTGATTTTTTTTGCAACTTTTTTTGGTGAATGTTTTTTAAAATCTCTGGTTTTTTCAAACCCATTAACATTTTTTTTTCAAAATTGATGATCTTTTTTCAAATCCGCGAACGCTTGGGCTAGACCAACAGTCGCACAACAACAGGGATGTTGTCGCCTTATTGGGCCAAGGCTTAAGCATTTTTATTTTAAATTTTTTGGTTCTTCTACACTTGTTTCCTTAATTCATTTTTCTCCTTATGATTTTTTTAAACCTGTTCTAAAATTCTAAATATTGTTTAAATACCAATTTTGTTCATGTTGTCACGTATTGTTTACAATTTTAAAAAATGTTGTGGACTATTTTAAATGTTCCAGTCTTTGAATTTTTTATTCACAAATATTCAATTTTTTGGCATTTCAGAAAAAAAAAAGATATTTTTGTGAAAGTACGTGGTAGGGAATTTGTTTTCGAAATTTTCATCAATTGTTTGGAATTTATTAACAATTTAAGAAAAAGGTGGTCAAGATTGTAAAATTTTCAAACACAATTTGTTATTTCAAAATTGTTGACAAAATTCAAGAAATGGTTAGGGCATAGAATTTTTTTAATGCTGATTGATAATGACAGAAACTGCAAATAACAAAGCATTCAAAATAGGAAAAATTAGATGCCCACGAATGCACCCGTTTAGCCAAGTTTGACACACTACCAAATGGTGGTTTTTTTGGACTATGGATAAATGACCCTAACTTTTGCCAGTAGGTTGACATGCTTATGATACGAATCCATGCTAGGTTTAAACGGCTTTCGACACTGTATGCAAGTTGCAACACGTCCGACCATTTTCTCAGCCTTTTTTAACCGAGAAAACTCCAAAAAATGCAAAAAATGTTGAAAGAAAAACAACCTGGCAAGGTGCCTTGAATTGGTCATACAAGTCAATGGAAAAAATTGGGGTCCTTTGGCGGATGTTAAGAAACCCCGTGCTCTCAAATAGAGCTTTCTAAACTAGCGGCACCATACATTAAACCTGGTCTATTTTAGGACATTCTTAAAATAAACCCGACATTTGCAAGCAGGTGAGCCCATGGTAGGAATCTGTGCAGGTTTGAACGATTTTTGACACGTTATGTAAGTTGTGAAATGTCCGGCCATTTATTTGCCTTTTTTGACCGAGAAAACTTCATAAGGCAAAATTTGTCAAAATATAAAACAACTCGCAAATTGCCTTGAGTTGGTCATACAAGACAATGATTAAAGTTTAGGTCATTTGGCGGACGTTGAGAAACAACATGCTCTCAAACGGAGCTTTCTAGCATATCCGGACACCCTATGTCTTGAACATGGTGTGCTTTTGGACATTCTTGGAATGACCTCAACTTCTGCCAATAGGTTGGCATGCACAAGGTATCCGTGCCAGGTTTGAAGGAAACCAATATTTAAGATCATAATTTCAATAGGTAATATAACTAATAAATACAAAGAGATAAAACTGAAAATAGTAAATGCTTTTAAAAAGTGCATCTAATAATTATTTGAAGGAAAAAATAATTTACAAACATAATTAAAAAATTTGCTTAAAATGTTATGTTGGTATTTCAAACAATATTTTAAATTTGAATAAGTTCAAAAATAACAAAGTTCAAAGGAGAAAATGAATTAACAAAAAAAGACATAAAACAAAATTAGAAAGAGAAAACACTTTGGATTTGGCCCAACTAGGCGACGCCATCTCTCCCGTCGGGTTCCTGTTGGGCCGGTCCAAGTGCTCACGGATATTAAAAAAATGTTCACAGATATGAAAAATTTCGAAGACTAAAAACAGGTTCACTAATTTTTTTTTAAAAAAAATAGCGTTCCCGTTTTTGGGAACCATAGCTTTCTAGCTGTTTTTTTTCCGCTTTTAGGAACCTTCTAGGGGGTTCCTGAACCACGTTTTTTTTCTTTTTCTTGTTGGTTTTTTCTTTTGTTTTATCTCCTATTTTATTTGTTCGATTGATTTTTCATTTTCTTGGACTTTTTTTTTGCCTTTTTCGTTTATTTTTTATATTTTTCATAAATTTAAAATTTCAGAATTCAATTTTTTTTGGAATTTCGAAATATTTCATGTTAAAAATTTTGATTTTTTTTCATATTTATTATTCAATGTTTTTAAAATTCAGAAAATGTTCAGAATATTCAAATTTTGTTCATATTTTACTTTTTGTTCATTATCCCTCCATAACAAAATATAAGACACATTTTGACACTGCCTTGGTGTTTTTCATTCATGGTGTTGTAGAGAGTTCAGTGGCAAGGATGCCAAGTTCCTAATTGGTGACATTGAAGCGAGCCAATGATGTTTTACACGCGTTTTTGGCTGCAAAACAACTAACCAAGCGCACCCTTAATCTATTTTCTTTGGTGGATTAGGCTAGCTATATTATGTCACGCTGATTCCTTCAGTAAGGTTGGTACAGTATGTCAAAGCAAGGAAAATTTGCTATTTGATATGGAGACGCAATCGTCAGATAAACTTCCTGCTACCACATGCGAAAATCTAACTCGGTGCCCGGGCTCATCTGCTCCCGAGCTACAGTAAATCCAAAAAAATAGAAAATTTCAAAAAAAAAAATCAGTTTTGTTGTATGAAAGATGTTCGCGTGCGTGATGTCCGTGCAAAATTTCACCCCGTTTGGACATCTGAGAAGCTTGTGACAAAAAAGAGAAAATCGGGCCAAATAGTGCGTAAACAGTAAACTTACTCACAGAGCCGAAATTTGTCTTTTTTGTCGCCCGCTCCTCGGATGTGCAAACTCCACAATTTTTGCACGAACATCATACATATGAGCATCTTGCTTCCAAAAAAATCGGGATTTTTTTTATTTTTTTCTTTTCTATTTTTATCGATTTTTTGATTTTGCGCGGGCTCATCTGAGCCGGGGAGCAGAAACGCGGCTTCCCTACCACATGTCACTTTCGAGTTACATTTTGGAGCCATTTATACTACAATTACAAGCAGATCATTTTTTTGCCTTGCTGTCTGGCTTTGACTCTTTGTTGATTGACTGATTCACATTCTGTATTAGTGGAAACAAAATGAATAATCTATCAGTAACCGGCATGAGCATAGTATATACTGGCACCTATGCAACAAACACGGTTTAATAACAATCCCATGCATGAGCAGTATATGCGAGCAGTGGCGGAGCTTGATGAAGATTGTTGAGGGGGCTAATCTAAGTTGAGGGGGCGAAGAAGATAAGCAGTGTATGGACTCTAAGAAATTTTTGATATTCAAGCCTAATAATTAAGGGTACACTTAATATTTTTCTTAGAGTGGGGGGGGGGGGCAATGCCCCCCCTTGGCTCCCATGAAGCTCCACCACTATATACGAGGCTACAATGCGCAGGTAGACGGCACCGACGAGGAGGACTACCGCGAGCACGCCGAGCGCCACGTAGAGATCACCATGGGGACATTCTCGAACTTCAAATCGAAGGGCAGCGACAGTTGCGTGGTCGGCGGTGATGGGGTTAGCCTCGGCTGGAAGCCACCCTGGCGCGCGCCGGCATCGGTGGCCAGGAGGAGGAGGGGACGACCTTAGCTGCCAATGCCATGGCGAACAGAGAAGCAGGATGGCGAGAATTTGTGAACTTTGTCCAAAAGTTATATTAGGAGCTTCCCATAGAAGAATGATTCCACAATGCAAAGGTAATTCCTAATTAGAGAATAGTTGGAAGCCAGATAGATGGATTGAAGAGATTCATGCTAAGTAATGATCTAGAGATTGGTTGTCTCACCCTCTAAAGATAAATGTAAAAACCCTAACGAGCTCCCTTTGTCTCGCGTCAAGTGAGACATAGGGGCGCCCCCGCCACGATACCCTAATGAGCGCAACGGTTATTTATCGCCATTGAACCGGCCCGTTCGTGGGCGCTCAAGTAAAAAGACAAGAAAGAGGAAAGGGGGAACCAGGAATCGGTCCCTAGCCACAAGGGATATCAAACGCGCTGCTAGTCACTACGCCCACGTTCCACTTGTGATTAGTACTAGGGGCACGACCTGCTTTACACCATTCGAGCTAGTTTTTTTTTCATTTTTTTCGTTTTCTTTCTCATATTTCCTAGATTTTTTATTTTTCTTTCTATCTTATTTGGTTTTCTTTATTCTCCATTTTCTTTCTTTTATTTTGATTATTTTTTCTTCTCTGTTTTTTATTCTTTTTTTCATTATTTTTTTCATTTTGTTTCTTAGTTTTTATCTTATTTTTTCTTTTGTTTATTTTTTTTCTATTTTCGGTTTTTGTTGCTCTTTTGGTTATTATTCCATTTTCTTGTATATCTCGTCAAAAGTTTTCAAATACACCTGTAACATTTCTTCTCAATTTGTTTTCTATTTTCTTATGTTTTTCTCGCTTTCACTCTACATGGTATATGTAAAAAAATTAATAAGTGATCAACATTTTTTGTATACACGTTCAACATTGTCCGAACGCTTATTAAAGATTTTTTAAATACCTGTTCAACATCTTTCAAATACATGGTCAATATTTTTCATCCACTCGTTCAACAATTTTTATTACGTATTCAACATTTTCAAATACTTTGTTCAACATTTTTGATACTTATTCAACATTTTCAAATAATTGTTCTACATTTTTCAATTACTAATTCAACAATTTGTAATACTTATTCAACATTTGTCAACTAATTGTCCAATGTTTTTCATATTTATTCAAATTTTCTGAATAATGGTTCAACATATTTTAGTAGTTAATCAACATTTTTCAAATACTTGTTCAACATTTTCCAAATTTGTTTTTAAGGAGTGTTTTTCTGATATAGATGTAGAATATTTTAAATTATAAAGAAAAATACAGAAATAAAGCAAAAAACGAGAAAAAAACAGAAAAAAAGGCCTTTGCCTCCCGCGCGGCTGGGCCGGCCCATCTGTTATCAAGGGCACCCCTATGTCTCGCTTCTAAGCGAGACATAGGGGTGGGGAGCTCCTAGTTGGCGCTTCAGGCGCCAACTAAGGGAGCTGGCGCTCACAGGCGGCGAATCGTGGACCCGCCCATGTGGCGACCACGCCCAGTCGCTCACTAAACTCGCCCCGCCTGGTCCCTCGCTCGATCGAGAGCCTAGAGGGCTGTTCGTACGGTCGCGGACCGTTGACTTCAGAAAAAAGATGAAAACTTAAAATGAAAAAAAAGCACAAAAAAGGAAAAAAAAACGAGATTTCAAAAAAGTTCACAGATTTGGAAACCTTCATCCATTTTTTTGAATCATCAAATTTGGAAAAAAAGTTCACAGAATTGAAAAAAGTTCATCAAATTGGGAAAGAGTTTATCAATTATGAAATAAGTTCACCGAATTTAAAAAAGTTCATCAATTTTGAAAAACAGTTCATCAATTTTGAAAAAAGAGTTCATCCATTTTTTAAAAAAGTTCATCAATTTTGAAAAACAGTTCATCGGTTTTGAAAAGGAGTTCATCAATTTAGAAAAAAAGTTCATCGATTTAGAAAAAAGTTCATCGATCTTGAAAAAAATTTCATCGATTGTGAAAGAAAGTTCACCAATTTTGAAAAAGAGTTCAACGATTTTGTAAAAATAGTTCTTTCAAATTAGCAAAAGAAAAATAAAACCGTTCCGAAAAGAAGAAAAAAGAAAAAGAGCAAAAAACATAACAAAACAGTTTCAAATAAGGAGTACATCGATTTTGAAAAAATTTCATCGATTTTGAAAAACATTTCATCGATTTTGAAAAACAGTTCATGGATTGTGAAAAGAGTTCATCGGTTTTGAAAAAAACTTCATCGATTTAGAAAAAAGTTCATCGATCTTGAAAAAGAGTCGATTGTGAAAGAAAGTTCACCGATTTTGAAAAAGAGTTCAACGATTTTGAAAAAATAGTTCTTTCAAATTAGCAAAAGAAAAATAAAACTGTTCCGGAAAGAAGAAAAAATAAAAAGAACAAAAAAAACATAACAAAACAGTTTCGAATAAAAAGGAAAAAGAAATAAAAAAAAGAATCGCTGTAAGAAGAAAAGGTGAAGAGGCAGTAGTTTGGGCAACTAATACGTGTTGGTGCGGGGGTTAGTGCATTAGGCGAACGACCCTGAGGTCGCGGGATCGATTCCCAACCATTTCGACCCTATTTTTGTCCTCACAACAGGAAAAAGATGGGCCAGGCCCAGTTAACGCGGCTGGGTTTGCGGAAACAGCTATAACCGGCGCCTGCAGCGCTAAATAGGAAATGCCATAGGGGTGTCCCCCTGATGCAAGGCCTCCCCTTGTGCTCACTTAAAGCGAGACATAGGAAGGGTGCCCTTGATCCCAAATGGACCGGCCTAGCCACGCGGGATGCAATGGCCTGTTTTTTTTTTGTTCCCTTTTTTTCTTTATTTTGGGACTTTTCTTCAAATACTCCAAAAAATACTCTTCAAAAAACACATTTTAAAAATGTGGAACAAGTATTAAGAAATGTTGAAATTGTATTGGAAAAATGTTGAAAGAGTATTCGAAAATTTTGAATAAGTATTGAAAATGTTGAGCAAGTATTTAACAAATGTTGAATAAGCATTAGAAATTGGTGAACGACTACTTGAAAAATGCTGAGAAATTATTTGGAAATGTTGTATAAGTATTAAAAATGTTGAACAAGTATTTGAAAGTATTAAATAAATAATAAAAAATAAGGAAAAAATAGAATAGAAAACAAAAAAAATGCTGTGGTCCCATGCTGCTGGGCCGGCCCATCTGGGCTCCCCAGGCATCCTCTTGTGCTCGCTTAAAGCGAGAAATAGGGATGCCCGCTAACGAGTGCCACTTAGGCCAACTGGCACCTTCGCGCGAATGGGTTGGCCCAATTATGCCTCGTCAGTTGATAAGGAAAGAAGTACATATTTCACCCCCAAATGCGCCTAGAGGGACGAATCCCCCCGAACTCCAATTTTTGGTACAATTTCAACTCCCAAATCTTCAAAACCGGGTAAATCCTTCTCTAAGCTGGTTTTGATCCAATTTTAGGCTGTTTCCGGTTTTTGGTTCAGACGTGGCGAGTAGCTAGACATAGTAAAGAGGCTGACTTGGCATAGTTGGGTTGGGTCATTTCACCCTGGTCGGCTCCCCAGTCGCTTTGCCCTTCCTGGACGTTTCACGCCTGCTCCCCAGTCGCCTTGGCCATTGCCGCCGTGGGTTGCAGCCGCCGCAGCTCATGATCGGCGCAACAAATCCGTGATCCAACTGAAGGCATGGAAGGAAGTACATGATGCGAATCCAATGTCCCATGATTTTTGCCCTGACTCTATTTCATATTGCTATTAGGGCGCACATGATACGGTTTGCCCTGCCCCTCCTCAGGCCGTTTCGAGATAGTGCTGGCCAGGCATGACTTGGTCTGGGGAGGGGACGCCCGTAAGTGACACGGTCGTGACATGATCCTGCATGATTTGGTTGGGGTTGGGTGATTTTCGTCAGTCTTGTTGGATATGAGAAGTGAAGGTACAAAAAAGTTCAGAGTTCTAAGTTTGAACTTAAATGTTTGCCTGAAAAATGCATACAAAAGAAATCAAAATGAAGTTGGTACTGTTGAAAGCTTTAGCTTCAATCAAAATGACATTCACTTCCACCACAACAAAGCAGAAGCACAAAGATACAAAATTTCTTTCATTTCTAATTTCATAAAGTGCCATTCATCCCAGGTTCATACAAATCTCAGGTTTCAGATTGTGCCATAAAAAATTCATGGGAAAACTAAGAGCACATGCTCAACGATTACAACCTTCAAGATTTTATTTCCTTGTCTTGTTCTGGAAACAGAGCATCCTTCTCTTCAATCTTCCTCGTCAGCTTCAATTTCTTTCCAATCTCTCATCTGCACTTCGACCTCTGAGACACCCGGTGCCAGTCCGACGACGAGCTGCCCGAGCTATGCACCATGCGCCATCAACTTGTGTACCTGCATCCGGACAAGTTATTACATTGTCAACTGCTCAATGGTGCAAATTTTCTCGGTAATGTGCAAATTTGTTGCCAAATAGTACAGAATTTCACAAATCCTGTTCCTAGCATATATCTCTTTGATAGGCGTCTGAGGTATATACCTCAGACGCCTATCAAAACTAATTAAGTATGTCTTATATATTAGGTAGCAAGCAAATGTGGAGAACAAAATCTCAACTAAAGGATTGGTTTTCTAGCATAGGGGATTATTCAGTATGTCTTATTCAATCAACCAATATTTCCTGTAAATTAACTGCCACCAAGTATAAGATAATAAACCTCAGACGCCTATCAGAACTAATTCACTCCAGCATCCGCTGTGCTCGGGTTGGATGGGTCACACGCCCGACTTGTCTCCCGGGGGTCTGTTACGACTAACACGCACAAGCGTGTCTGTTAAAATTTCCCTATATTTATAGTGTTTGTTATCTTAATTGATTATTAGTTCTCATATCTTTTATTTTCTCATTTTCCTTTGTAGGTCCGTTAGTTTATTGTAGAAACAACCAGTATATATTCCTTCTTATCTAGTTCGGTTAGAATCACATAACATTTGTAGATGCACTCATGTGCCTGTCTCTATTCCTTAATAGTACGAAGAATCTGGTGTAGAATGCCCTGATTCAGTGGGGAAGACCGAATTTCTCACAATATGGATAGGGGAATATTTTAGTTGGGATAGCTTTAAACACTCCGCTGGAATATGTTAGTTTTAGGATGCTAATTCCTGAGCAGGAGTAGCATCTATGCTTTACTTCCGTGACACGCATCCATGAATATCTGCCGTAGTGAAGTAAACAGATGATACATCCTATGGTACTCCCTCCGTTCTAAATTACTCCCTCTGTTCCAAAATAGATGATTCAACTTTGTACTAACTTTAGTACAAAGTTGAGTCATCTATTTTGGAACGGAGGGAGTACTTGTCTTGGATTTGTCTAGATACGGATGTATCTAGACTCATTTTGATGCTAGATACATCCGTATCTAGACAAACCTAAGACAAGTAATTCGGAACGGAGGGAGTACCTTCTAAGATCCTCTCCTCTGGCGCCCACAGGTTGGTATCTAGCCACACAAATAAATGCCAAACGGGTCTTTTGTAGTGGAAAGGACAGTGGAAAAAAACCTGAAGTCAGTTGCTTCCGTGATGCGCCGCAGCAGTGCCTTACTTAAGTTGTTTTATAAGCAAGTCAGCACTACTACAAAACATGCTATTGATGTAGGTTTTGGCATCCGGCTGAAGACCATCGGAGCTAATAATATATATTATTGTTCAGCCAGTTGGGAAACCAACTAGGATACTCCTTCGTCTCAACCGTTTACAAATCAGAACCTTTCGAGATAGTGTAGTACTCTCTCCACCATTGTTTATATAATATTTACATATTTTGAAGTTTACATTTCACCATCAATTTAACCAATCGAATGCATCGGCATATGTCACAAACATTATACCATTAAATTCATATTAAAAAATAGTTTCAATGGTATAATGTTTATAACATATAGTAAATATTTTATTAGCAAAAATGATGCTCGAAGTTCAATCACAAAAACGAGGGAGCGGCTTAGTCGTTATCCCCATCTATTTCTTCAGCGGAACTGGTGAAGATAGATTCTTGGGCTGCTTGGCGGAATATATATCCGCCTATCATCCCCTGAACAAGAAAAAAACATATAGATATATATCATGCGTCTGTGATCATCACACCTTAAATCCTGGACTGCGTAGAAATCCGTCTGTGATGTGGATTTCTACATGTCTGTGATGTGCCTTTGTAGTAGTGTGGATGGATAAATTAGGACGTGCAAGCGTGTAGTAGGGAATTTGTTCTGAATGACGCCTGCTCGTGCATTGATCCTGCCACCTGCCCGTTTGGATTGAAGATAGGAAAGTGAATTAGAAACACTATGCCGACGAATTTGTGATTGAGCAAATAATAGTTTCAACCATGGGCAAACATATTTACACATATATGCATGGACCGAGATAAAGTAGAATATAAATGGAATAAGAAAAGGAGTTTTACGATAGAACAGGTTAGACACACAACCACTAACGTCACATTCACATAACCACATACTATGTGTGTTTCCTACACATAGGAATAGGATACTAATTAATGGATGCTCCATCAACCCCACTTAAGTGACCGCGTGTTGTCCCACTTTAGAATATACTCCTGACGTCATGGACAAACGTGTTTTGTGACTCATCATAGATAGGTAAGACACTTGACTTGTCTGTGATGAGCATCATGTACACAAACTGGTCGAAATTGGACTTGTCTGATATTTATCTTTAGGGTTTTTGAGAAAACTAGCATATCTGCCCGCGAAAATGCACATACAAAATCCTAGTCATCTATTATTTTTGTATGCCAAGATTCTTGTAAACTTAGGTTATATAATCTATTGAAACATTCATGATTAGTTGGTCGTCATAATCCGACATGTAATTTTGACCGTATACACTATGAACTGATTAATCCTAAGAATATGTAAAAGCAACTCAGAAACATATGATATCTTTGAGAAATAATCAAACTATACCAAGATAAAATAAAATACTCATATTGTGCATGACTGTTCAGATTTAAATATGTAGAGTAATTTATAAAAGGATGAAATAGCTGCGATAAATATAAAACAAAATAGTTGAGATGAATTTAAACAGCCACTGCTCCTCACAATGGTTAAAATCAACCCATAGGCAATTTACTGTCACAGAGTGAAAAAGGATGAAACCTCATGAATAACATCTCAACTCCACCATATAATATGCACGGAAATGAACACAAAACAAATCAGCAGGACTTGATACAGGATACTAGGTTTCAAAGAGAGATATGGGAGTAAAGAAGAAGAACAACAAGGGAGTGGGGAGGGGATGGATGAAGCCGATTCTCTTTTGTTCGGTAAGATGCAGGGGAGGGGATATTTCGGTTCTCACCTAATGTTGCTTCTTCCTTTTGTATGTCCCGCTGACCCACCAACCCTTGACACGTGACCCAAGATGATGTGTTATATAGACAGCTTTGACACCAACCAATAACACCAGCAGACAGGTTTGATTGTGTGCATCCTAACTATGCAGAGGTCGGGTGTGTGCTCATCGTGTTTGTATTCTCTTAATGCTTCATTTTGAGCTAATAAAATTCACCATTTTTTTAGAAAAACAATAACACCAGCAGAAGCCATAAAATCAATTCATCCCCCCATACGTACTTACATCTTACCTAGCTAGATGAGTGAAATGCGCCGCTAGTCTACAAACTCAAATTGATTGCACACTTTAGGCCATCAACTCAAAAAGTGATCAGATTTAGTCCACAAACTTGTTCATTTGATCAAATAGGGCCAAAACTGGTTAGAGAGGAGAAAAACAGGCCATGGACTAGTGGAGCATTTCACTCTAGCTAGAACATCAGCTCGATCGATCAAAGCAAATTTAAGCTTGGCGCACACACACATAAGCAGGATTTATTTACCGGGAGTATAATTTACTTTGATTTTACCCGCAAAAAAAAGAATTTTTATTGATTTAATTACACATACTAGGAGGAATATTTATTTAAATCGCAGTATATCACACGTGGCATCCACGGGTGAGACTGCATGCATGCACACAGCAAAAATATACGTACCATAATGCATGTACTAGCTAGCCTGACTTGATTAGAATTAGGCCTAATCTATATTGGCTGGCCCGTGGCTACGTGCGTATGGCTAGAAGCCCACGAAAATTAACAGCCCAGCTCTCCATTTTAATTATGCCATCGTAGACATTTCTTTAGTCGCGTATCAAAATCCTCTCTCCAACCCTAAAGAAGATCGAACTCCTGCTACGGCGTCCGCCGCCTGCCGCCGATCTCGCCCACTCGCCATCGGAAGGAGCCATGTGATCTGACTAAGACAATGGGAGCGGTGCAGCCGCTGCTAGCACCTTCTCCATCCACGCTGTGCTGATCCTGACGAACTACCGGCTGGCTCGATCTGCCTCGGTTCGGTGCCCCCTATTCTACCGGCCGTCACAGCGTCGATCAAGCAGGTATGAACTTGTACTACATGATTATCTTAATAAACACTCAATTCTGAAGTTACTCCAGTATATACAATTTATAGAAAGTATCTAAAGCAATTGAATAGTACTAATTGGATGTGTATTTTTTTCTTCTAATTATGCAATGCCTCAATGATTAGAAGAACACACCAACAGTAAATTCCTTGGTTTATATACTACAAACATATGTTGCCATATGTTGCACATGTGGTGAGAAAACTCAAAATTCATATCAAACGAAGATTTGTCTACCAGGAAATATATTATACAAATGCTATATTATATTGATACTCGGTATATTGCGGTTTTATGTCTTGCATGATCATTGTCTTTTCGCCCCCCTATGTTCAAATCCTGGCTCCGCCCCTGTCCACTATCCATGCACGCACGTACGGAGTCAGTAGGTTCGACAAAGGGTGAAGTGTTATACACTTATACAGGCACAATAGAGTGGACGCAGAGCATCGTCCATACATCGGGAATACAAATTACTTGGATTTAGTTACAGACACTAGGATGATTATTTATTTAAATCACACTCCACGTGTGAGGCTGCATGCATGCAGACAGCAAACATATACAGTAGTACGTACCATTATTTATATACGTATAGGTAGTGACACTCCTGCACTGCTGTTTGCCACACTTGCGGCAGGAGTGACAGTGCCGCCGGCGGCTGTTGCTTGCAGCGTCATCAGAGCCACTCAAGTCTCCCCCCTGGGTGTACGCGTGGGACTCCTTGCCCCCTTTGCTGCTGGAGCGTCAGCAGCATCAACCGGCGGTGCTCCTCTTCCTCCAATTCCTCGTCATCCTCATCATCTTCGTCCTCGTCGTCTTCTTCGAAGGCATCATCGTCATCTTCATCATCGTCGTACTCGTCGTCGTCCTCATCGTTGGAGGCGCTGAAGTCCTCCTCCTCGTAGCCATGAGCGCCTGCCAGTAAGGAGAACTTACGTGCATCCGGTGGCCCGTACCCACGAGGAACCGCCGATGAGTTGCCCGAGCGAGCGATTGCCAGTGAGTCACTAGAGAACCCCTGCCCCTGCCCCCCAAGTTGCCCGTACCCACGAACACGAGGGAGTGCCAGTGAGTTGCCCGAGTGAGCGAGCGCCAGTGAGTCACTAGAGAACCCATGCGCCCCCTGTCGCTCGTACCCACGAGGGACTGCTACTGAGTTGCTCGAACGAGTGACTGCTAGTGACTCACTAGAGAACCCCTGCGTGCCCCGCAGCTTCCCGGGTTGTTGCCGTAGCAGCAGCCACTGCAGCTCCTGCTCTCGCTGCCGCAGCTTTCGCTCCTGTCGGAGCCTCAGCTTACGCTCTCGCTGCAGCTTTTTCTTTCGCTTCCGCAGCTTTCGCTCCTGCTCGTTGTCCCCGAACAGGATGTAGCCGGGCCAGCCAAAGATTCCTCCGAACGTCATTGCTAACTGTTTGTTAGGTTATCTATCTATGGCTTGTGTGCATTGCTTGTATGGATTGGCTTTATATATATAGGCGCGAGTTAGCTGCCCTGCCATGGGTGCAAGTGGGGGAATTTGTGCTCCCATATGTTTGCTTTAGCATTTTATTTTAGCCCATCCGGGAAGGCATATCGTCCTAACTATGTAAATGATCTTATTCGTATGCCATATGTGACCTATGAATGATAAAAGCAAAGATTCTATTCTTTTCTTAATTGCTAGTTACCTAGAAGTAATGCTTATCCAATTATTCTATATCAACACCGGAAACCCCAATTGTATCTGGGCCACATTTGAGCCTTGGATTTTTTTAACCAAACTTAACCTTTTCACACAGGGTGCAAACTTGAAAGTTTTTCAGTGAAAGCTTTAAAAAAGTATTCACTTGTGTAAATGTTTTCAGAAATTTCCAAATTTGTAAGTATGGTTTTCAAGAAATTTAGATCCCAAGCTCAAATGAATCCGAGACCCAAAAAATCCTCACTCACCTCAGTGTGTACTACTTATAAGAAAACAGCCAAATATCTGCCTTAAGATGCACATGCAGTATTATATAAACTTGGAGAGTGGCCTGCTCAAATGCACGGGCAACATCTTAATGTTCTACTAATTATACGACGATTCAAACTTTTTAAAATATTACTTCTAAAGCTAGTCATTTTGGCTTCAATAAATTAGGTTATAATAACGTAATAATCATAAGTAGTGTATTTACCTAATTGAAAACTATGAAACCTACCCAAAATAATTCAACAAATTTGGACACACAATTTTGGGCAATGAAGTACTTTCATAAACGTTGTAGTGTCTTCAAATGTCATTCGGAGGCTTTAGGTAATTACAACATTGGATGAATTGATGTATATGGGTCTATGCAGGTTAGAGGCAAATATTGTAGTGTTATACATATATGACTGGAGTACATATTATCAGAGGCTAGAGTAAAGCTGGATTGAAGACCATTTGATTTACAATGTATATAATAGAATGGATATACCATTTATTTTCTAAAATATGCAATAACGTACATGGATGGCCATTTAAGTTTTCGACATATAGAAAAGGAATACATATATGCCTGGGATGGTAGAGTAGACGATCGAGGTCAAGGCCATTCAATCTTGGGAAAATAATATAATATTATTAATCTCCAGCATTATGGAGGAAATAATAATTATTATCAATAAATGGCATGGAAGTGTAATCTCCACTACTATTAAACAATCAAACAAGAACTTTCTTACGTGTACCCCGCAATTAGCCCCACAACACCGCACGTATCAATCAACACCGTACGATTAGGGCCATAATTCTCAATCTAACAGTCATCATTGATTTAATGGCTCTATGGTGTGGACTTACTAATTTTCGATGACTGACCATGCTCCACCGGAGGAGTTTTCGAACTACCGGTCCCGCGTCCCCTACAATCACGTGATTGTATATCGCAAACTCCACCCCGATCTGCGACCTGTTTTCCGTGATTAGCGCCCACCTCTCAATCCCTTCCCCCGCATGAACCCTTTCCAACTGAAAGACAAAATCTCAGGAGACGCAAGCTGCCGTCGGGGACTCGCTAGATGCCTGCCGCCACCACGCACACGAGCCACGGTGGGGAGAGAGGAGAGGTGGCCAGCCATGGCGAGGCGTCGGCCATCTGCCGCTCCGGCGAGCGTGGAGAAACTGAGAGGAGAGGCGCGACCGTCGAGGCATGGCCGCATGGGGGCTCTCGATGTGGCTCGGGCGGCAGATCCCGCAGGAGCCGTGCGCCTGCTGGGGCGCCAAGCCCTAAACGCTTCTACTCGCCTCGGTCCTCGCCCACCGCGGCCTCTCCCTTCGTCTTCCCCAACCCTTAGAGATGGCCTCGACCTGCTTCCACGCCGCCACCGCGACCTGGTGCTCCATGCCCTCCGTCGGCCGCTCCGCCGCCTGCCGCACCCCGTGCATCTCCGGGTAAATAAACATGACGCAGTTGATAGACTTATCCTTGCAGGTGCCAGATCTGTGACGCAGAATGGTTTCTGGTGTACAGGGTGTCGCTTGAGCTGGGGAGCTGCACGGGAATGCTCCTGCTGTGGCAGCACACGGCCAGGCTGACTTCGCGGCTGAGCACGGCGTCCTAGAGCTCCTGCGCTCTCTCTCAGGGTATACTCTGTCACACCTATCCCGGACTTTAACAATCATATAATCGATGAAGCTGTTGTCTGTATTTTCAGTTTGGGTGAGAACTGTGCCCCTGCAAACCTTCCTTTATTTCATGCATCGTTAGTTTAGTTGCTTGCTTTAGCATGTTGAAGACTCTGATGCTGCTTGTTTGATCCGTGTCACCCTCTGGTTAATTTCCTTCCGTGTAGTATTTATCCAAATATGTGTGATGTCACAGAAATGTCAGTGTTCTAAGAAGTTCCATTTGGTGTTTATTTTCTGTTATTTCTATTCCAAAGGGAAATGTTCAGCTTGCTGTAGATGGTTTGATCCATGAAAATGGAGAATTAGATATCCATGTGCATAAACCCTAAATTCCTCTATTTTTTACCAGAATAATGTCATATATAACTACATTTGGCTGGGTTCCGGTGAGAGCAAGGGCATGCTCACCCCCAACTCTTTGATCAATCCATTTGTTAATAATGCTAGCTCCTCTCTATTCTACTTGTCTCGCTTGGGTTTCAAATACAGTCCATGTAGGTTTTCTCTAATCAATTGGATTGGTTATCTTCATTTTACTGGGTGTGATGGAGATCAATACAGCAGGTAGGCAAGATAAATTATGAAATAATCATATTCATGATATGGTGTTTTCCTGGTGCATCCATGTGCTTTTTTAATACTTCCTATCAGATTACCCAGGCATGATTTTTTTAGTCACTGCCATGAGCTTCTTAGTCTATTGTTAGTTCCTGACCAATCAAAGACAATGGAAATTTACTGGATCCAAGGAAGTACTTTTGATGTAAGTCCAAGGATCGACCTCATCTTGTCCTGGTGCAACCATATATACCAACTGTTTTTATGTCTTATAACATGGTGCCTTTTATATGTACTAAATTAAGGAAACACCAATGTCTAGGAGAAGATGCAACATCACAAACAACTCATAATTGATTATTGTATATAGTGTAGCTAGCAAATCATTGTATATTATGAGTGATACTTCTCTTTATAATGCTACAGTCTTTGTGAAAGTTAGACCATTTATTCCTCTTCAATTGACATGAATGGCTAAAGTTCAATAAAGTCTTCATGTTTGAAAATTCACAGAATGAAGTAGTAAAGAAACTTGAGAATAAGTTCAAATTGTGAGAGAGAAGGAGCGATACAGACAGTGCATCCGATAAACGAGATAAGTTTCTCTTAATATATATAAAAGCACACCTTACCTGAGGGAAGGAGCTAATGATCGATTTCACTGGTCTGCTAGCCGCTCACATTTGCTGCTCCATTTTTTTCTTCCACACTTGCTTGCGTATACCTTTGTTATGACAACAATGACACTATAGCGTCTTCTTTTTCTTTGCTATGATTTTGTTTTTATCATGTATGGCATACATATAAATATGTGGTTAAAACTGATGTACTTTGTTTGGATCTGCTGCCAGTTGCATTATATATCCAAACGAGGACAACATCCCACTGGAAAAAGCACCAAGAACTTGTGTATGGAGATGCTTGGAGCGATGAAAAAAGTTTCTTATATATTCATGACAATGCATCTCACAGTTGCATGACAGTTCTCATTTCATTTGACTACTAATCTTTTTTATCTTTATGATTTCTACATGTGTTATGCAGCCAACAACAATTATATTCAACTAATATAAAAGATTATGGTCCTCTTTCATTTGGTTTTCTCTTTTATGTTGCAGTGGCATGCGAGAATGCTACCTGTTGTTGTTTATGTAAGGAGCATCTATTTCTAGCTTATGTCTTAGGCCGCGCTTGGAATGGGGGTATTTTTATACACCTGTATTTATTTTACAGGTGTATAATACCGGCCACACTTGATTTTGAGCTAGAAAGAAAAACGACCGAGGAAGGTCTGTATATTTTACAGGGGTATTACGTCGCGAAACGCCGATCCAATCAAGGCCTTAATATTTGCAAGGAACAGGAGATGCACTGCTAGGGGAAAGTACAAATGCTCTTATCAATACCATCTTTGTTATCTATATTACTACAAGGTTAAGCCATTTAGAAATCAATGCCAAGGTGTCCATCATCATTTTGAATTTTAAGATGCATCATGGACTATAGTGTCAGTATATGATCATTGGATTCCTGATTACGTACATTACTATAAGGCTAAGCCAACTAGAGAACTGGGAACTATCTACAAGTTTAAGCCAGCTAGAGAATTGGGAACTATCTACAAGGTTAAGCCAGCTAGAGAATTGGGAACTATTTTTGAAAGAAAAAAGGCATAACTGTACATTCTATTGGATACACTTTCATTCATACACTCTTATGCAGCAATAGCGTCTTAGGCACGTAAATTATTTTTGACTGGAATGGCAGTGGTTCTGCCTTTTCATATAAGAAGGAAGCAAAGGATCAAAGATCCCAGTGTCTCATACAGAGACTGGCCCCTCAGATTCAACAAAAATAGAAAAGAAAGAAAGGAGAGGAGGAGGCAAACACTATCTAAAAACCTCTCTGTACAGGCTCATCTCCTCTCTAGCTAAAGCAGCAACAGTCTCGGGCCCCCGTGGTAATCTCAGGAGCCAACTCGGGTCTCTTGTGTAGCGCCCATACCTGCCGCCACCAACCTTTGATAGTGATGTTCGTTGAGCCGGCCTCCGCAGCGGCTCCATCAGAACGATGGAAAGAGAACCAGACCTCCCGAGCATAAGGACACAGCAGGGTAATGTGCGCAGCCGTCTCAGGTTCTTGGTCACACAACAGTTCTACATAACTTTTTGTGGTTTCTAACTTGCTATTCTTAGGGATCAATCATTTAGAAAGAGTAGAGTTTCAAGATGACTGCAAGCAAAGTTGATGGACGTATCTTATTTTTGGTCGCCCTTGAATCGAACACATTGCTCCATCTAATGAAATACATTTAGTCCTCACACATGGTTTAAAACATATTTTTGCTGCTGATGATAGGTCGTTGTCTTGGAGTGTCATTACTACTTTCATTTTTTTCAAAGAAAGAAGAGTTTGAGTTTTGAAATAAAAAGCACACTTGTAAAAAATCAATGGAGAGGGAGTATCGAATTATTTTCCTGTGCATTTGAATTCTTGCATCAGGTATTGAGTTTAGTCAAAACGTGCGTTGCACGTGCACACTTACTAGTGCTGAATAAAAACATAAACTTGAAAGGACATGCATTATTTGTTTACATGTTGGCTTATCTTTTCCTCCCGTCCTTTTATTATATTCGTATTCACTCTCTCTTTCAATCAGAGATCCACTTCTGATCTCTAACCAATACATTTATGCTAAATCTATGCTGACCAAATCCATCACAATACCATAGACACATAAGCACATGGGTACGAAATATAGGAAGTATGCGTTTGTGTTAACATGCACTATTTCCGACCAATAATACTACACGTACATGATATTCATACAAAGAGTTACAGGGAGGGAACGTGGCCTCATCTAATTGGGCCCCCCCTGATTTTCACTAGTGGGCCCGCCCTCCTAATTAAACCGCTGCCAATCACACCCCCTCAGCCCCGTAAACCCCCTGTAATCTCCCCGTACGTCTAGCATTGCTCATTTCCGACCCTGATGTTAATTGTTCTTCTTGTCAATAGAAACCGCGGGCTATATTCCTATGGATTGTATAATTTTGATAAACCTTATAGATAACATGGCTATTTTTTGATATGTTTTTTCTGTAATAAAGTAGGTTACTATATACCTTAAATCACAAAGAGACAAAGAAGTATGTGTAATATGCAAAATCTATGAGGAAAAGACCGCCCGTAATAGTTCACACATCCTAACTCGGAGGTTCCACGCACAAATACCTACCAAACAAATAGAAAATTCAGAATGAACTAAAAACAAAAAACGTTTTGTTATACACCACTCTCCCCTCCCCTCCCCTGGGTCGCCCCCGCGCGGCGACCAGGGGGGAACCCTAGCGCCGCCAAGCCCTCGGCCCTCTCATCCACCTCTCCTTCCCGCCGCCGCCGGGGCGCGCCGCCGGGCAAAGCCCGGTTGGCGTCGGCGGCGGTGGGATCTCTCCCCAGCGCCGGACTGGCGCTGGTGGCGTTCAGCGGCGATTGGCGGCGCGTTAGCGGCACGGGCGCGCCGACGAGGGCTCAAGGGGCGACGGCAGGAGCTGCTTCCCCTGGTGGTCGCGTGGAAGGCCGTTCGAGGCACGCCTATGGTGGCCATGGTCGATCTGCTTCGAATCTGACCACCGGCGCCTCGGGCGGCGCGGGGATCTCGGGGCGGTGGCCTCGATAGGTGGCGCGCGGTGCGGCCTGCCTGGCAGGCGGCACCCGCGGGTGCAGATGGGGGGGGGGCCTCCACGGCTGCATGGGCGGCGTGGACACGGCGGCGCTACGGCGGCTCCTCGATGTCCGCCTGGAGTTCCATGGGAGGCGTCATCTCCGACTCGATCTATTCCAGTTCGTGCTGGCTACGGTAGTGACTACGGTCGACGCCAATACAGCCTGGACGGATCTGGCGGGTGGGCATGGATCCGGAGGAAACTCCAGGCCGGCGTGGCGGCCGCACCAAAGTCGACGCCCTCGGCGCCGATTACCTTCCTGGAGGCTTCGGTGTGGATCATACGCCCTCCACCTCTGCCATGAGCGCAGGCGAAAGCCTGTGTTCCTCTCTTTGGGCGATGATGGCACTTTGGTGTCATGTTCCTTCCTGAAGGCGTCGACCGAGGACTGCTCAGGGTGGTGGAGTTGCTGGTAGTTCGGAGTCGACGCGAGATGGCATGTAGGTGGAGCGGTGTGGCATCAACAGTATCATCGACGGTGGGTCTCGGCGGCATGGCGCAGTCGAGTCTCAACGTCCGATGCACAGAGATGGACTCGCGCGGGAGGAGGAAGCTGTCTGGCGTCGTGGTGGCGTTGACGGTAGCTAGACCGTGCAAGGTAGATGCAACAGTACAACTTTGAAGATGGATTGGTGGCAGGTGGCTGCGGCGGCCTCATACCCGGCAGGCGTCCTGGTTGAGGAGTGCGCCGGACTGGTAGGTGCCCCATACCCCACAGACGTCCTGGTTGGGACCTCAGGTCTTAGATGTTTAGGTTTGGCTGCAATGTCTGTTTGATATTAGGCCCAGACTATCAGCGTCCCTTCATCGATTGGATAGGTGTAGCGACAGTTGTTGCTTAGACGGTGGCTTTAGTCTTGCTGTTGTATGATTTTGTAAGGTCTTGTGAGAATAATTAATAAAATGGCTGTATGCATCGCCCAGATGCAGAGGTCGGGGGCCATCCTCCTTTTCTAAAAAAAAGACCAAGAGCTCATGAGAAGAATCGCATACTGAATAGTTTTAGTTTTGATTTTGAAAACCATACTGTATCATTGATACCAAGTTGCATCGAGAAGTTGATTTAATGTTGTTAGAAAGATATTATTTTATGATTGATTAAACGGGTAATGTAAATGCTCCTACTTCAGAATGGAAAATCGTAATCGAGCCATTGTTTACAGTACCAATTGTGGCTAGGCACGCATCAACCTGCCGTTACCTGTTTCTTGTCGAGGAGCAGGGTTCAGCCAGTAAGAATATACTCCAGGAGTCCCAATGAGGATCATGCCAAAACCACAACTTCATGGCGTTTCCTTTTGTAGGTCGACGGCGGCGAAACCATCTTCTCTAGGACGTGGAACGACCGAGGCAGACCGCCAACACTGAACTGCTCACTCGGCCACATGTGTTTTCCCTTTTGTTCTCCTTCAGCAACCTATCCATGTACTTCACACCAAGAAAAACACGCGAGGCGCTCAGCCTCCAAGCTTACCGAATTCTTTTTGCCAGGATTTCCATGTAGAAGCTCGTATTGAATATCATTATGTCTATAACATCGGTATAAATCATTCAACTTCTGAATAGTGAACTACGTACATGGGAGAAACACGCAGATTACCCCAGCACAAAGGGAAAACAATGAAAATATACTGCCATCTAATGTACATACCACAGGGCTTGGGTAGGTATGTACATAGGAAGGTATATGCAGCTCACCTTTTTGCTGCTAAACTTAAATTTCTCTTGATTTCTAGCAGTTTGGGCGCATGACCTCACAGCCAAGCAGGAGAAGGAAGTCTTTCTATTATTTCTCTATCTCCAAGCTTTTATAATTATGTTCTCCCATAATTTCCATGGAGAAGTTCGCAGACCTAACCAAGATCAAGTTGTGATTCTGCTGCAATGCGTAACCAGAGCCCACAGAGTAGGCAGAGCAAGGAGGAGACACGAATGCATAAGCATGATCTTTCATGCACACAATACCTCTAAAAGAAGGCGTGCCAAATAATTATATCTGACATACTGCAGACTGCTGGGGTCTACCGAGTGCAATACAGAAGAAACAAAAGATCAAAATGTATAACAATCTGTACACCATATGCTATACTATATAGAGAAATAGATAGTGCTATTTATGTAGTTACCGGTGCCTACCTTTGATCACCTCGATCGGCATGTGCATATGGTCTTCCTGGGCAACGTCGCCGACATACATGCAAGAAAGTTTATGTGTCGACAATATCCGTTTAACTGACACTGCAGACCTGCACGTAGAACTTGATCTCATCAGCGCTGCTGATCTACATGTTGAGTTGAGGTGCATAATGCAGTATATATGTATGATTCATGACTAGTGGGAGGGCGAGCGTCAGGACCTGATGGTATAAACAATTGACGGAACCTCCTACTGCTGGCCAGCCAAACACATCTCTCGCTCTGCGCGTCTTCATATCCGCTAGATCACGCGGTTGTCCATCACTGGGGAATCTCCGGCCATCATGCTGGGTATACGTACGTAACATCTCGCTCTCCGCGGATCTCCATGTCGGCTGGATCGTGCCGGTCGCCCAGGCGGTGCAGCTAGGCATGTATAGAAGGAGCAACTCCAACAAGATCTGAGAGGATCACCATGGCAGTGCATGTGTGCGGAGGCTCTCCAGGTAACTCTGAGAAGATCCCATGATGGTGCAGTCATGCAGGGGATGAGAGGATCCAGCTTGCTCAACGAGAAGTATTGAGGGCATCCGCAGGCAGACACGGTGGCGGAGTGATGATGGAGCCTCAATTGCTTGCTAGTAGAAAAGTTATGGGAAACCTTTTTTAGGGGATTTCATTTTACGGGGAATTGAGAAAAGTTATGGGAAACTTAACATCGTCGAAGAAATCGGCATACTCCTGACCTGAAGGGTAGCCGAAGTTTGTAGGGGCGGGAGGAGTGGGGGGAGGCTCATCGTCGCTCACCAGGCTGCCACCCCGCGCACGGAAACGTGCCCTGAGTTGATTCTTCTGGATAATGAGGCGAGTCTCAACATCAGTCCACTGGGAGCAGTTCTTGGTGATGGCCTTCATAATAGTAGTCTATGTCTTCACAATAAAACGGGCAGTGCGACCAAGTGGCTCCTTCATGGGAAGTGCTCTCTTTGTCTGAAGGGCAGGAGCCTTGCCCTTCTCTGTCACACCCATGCTTTTAAATAAGGCCGATACGACTGATATATAGGCTGATATATCACCTTTTGGGCTCTATCGATATAAACATAACATATTATTTTGTAAACATTGTTTTCAAACATATCATCCGATATGGACCGAAATATCGACCGATATGGCCGATATCTAGCCCGATATATCCACATATATAGAACGATACGAAGATGACAATAGTTGTTTATTAGAAAACATTGAAATAAGACTATGCATTTACAACTTCATCATATATTATCAAAATCATGCACAATGTTTCGTATTAATGCATATATATCGTATTGTTTTCAATCAAGAGCAAGGATTTTGTGAATCTTTCCTTAACAGTTTCTTAGTCAACAGTTAAACCAGGAATCTAAAAGTGTTATGTTGAAGCATTGACAGTATACATTTTTTTTATTAAAAATACATGTTTTGAACAAGAATAATGAAACACAAAAGCTTGCGTTGTCATACTTGAAGTTGTGGCTTCACAAGATCTCTGAATTTAGCACTCTTTTTCGGTATGGCCGGTTCTCACATTACATCAACATGCTTTAGCGCTCTCCGGTATTTGGAAGTCTTACAGAAGGCAACTGCCCAGAGGCCTAACTAGTTGATGGTATCTATTCTCAGGGGTCAACTTTTGTGAAGACAATCTCCAATCCGATAGGAAAAAAGGGGCTAGGTTTGCTCAAGCAAAATACTGCTATGAGGGATGTAGAGCGTGATTTTGGTGTGGTTCAATCTTGATGGTCCATTGTTTGGTACCCTGCTAGAACATGGAGCACCAAGAAGATGTGGGAGGTGATGACTACTTGTGCGATCATGCATAGATTATGAGCGCGAGGACCAAATCTTTGACCGAGGGTTTCAATTTCAGGAATGTTGTGCCTGAGCATGGACCGGCAACATTTGCACAGTTCACCAACTTTTATCATGAAATGTGTGATTCGACAACTCACATTCAACTCCAAAATGATTTAGTTGATCATATGTGGACTCACCTTGCCAACTAATAAATCCATTGTCTCTTTTTCTTTCCAATGTATTTGTGACAATTTAAGTTTCATTTGGTTTCTAAACTATGAGATTTGTATTTGGATGTAAATATTTATTATTGTGGTGTAAAAAGAATGTGATTTAAACTTTGGGCAATGTTTAGATCTGTATGAAAAATTGTGTAAAAATATGGATGGACCACATCAACGAAATGCGTCGACCGGTTGCTCACACTGGCCAGCAGAATGCGGACGGGCGGAACGCTGCCTCTACGGCCAACTCAAACGGACAAAAAGCGAGTGTCCATTTACATCGGCGCGTTGGAGTTACCCTAAGATTTATAGTTCGATCATCAATGTTTGTTTCTCATCAGGTTAGACAGACAGACAGTTGAGCATCGACGCTGACCTTGGTGCCGGTAATGAGCGGCTCACAGTATCCGACAATTGAAAAAGAACTCAACCAGAAGACAAGGTTAGAACCAATTCGTTTCATTAGAAAGCTCTTGTTTCATTCTAAAATATTCTGTGAAATAAGCTAACAAAATAGACGACAAGCATAGTCCTGGCAGAATATTCACCGCGGCACTGTATATAGTATGTTTACATATTTCATTGGTGTCAAAGTGCACAAATTCCAGTCGACTCTGACACGTCCCCTCTCACCAACAGCTTCTGTTTCTATTCTCAGCTTCTATGTCCTACTCCCCACTCATGCGGCTCTTCTCCTCCGCCAGCTTGTCCCGCATCTTCTTATCATTTAGTCTCTTCTTTTTCTGATCGAACTCATATAGTTTCACAGTAGCATACTTTATCTATACCTTAGGGCTGGTAAACTAAACATCAGCCCCGGAAGAATAAATATCATTATTTATACTAAATATTCGTTTATCCCTTTTAATGCTCATTTTGTCGAATCACAATCATTATAATATATTGTGTTAAACCCCTAGGGCAATAAAAATGTACCTTTATGTTCAATGTTTTACTCCTTAACAAAAAAAAATTGAAACCAAAATCATCTTAATTGCTAAAATAAAATAAATAAAAGACACAATCATTTGTCTTCTCGATAATTTGTGATGCTTGCATCAATATATGTTTATGTTTGTGCATGTATCCTTAAATATCTTAGTATAAATCTATAAAGTGTATCGTATATGAAATATCTTGATGCATGTTTCTTGTTTATGATTAGTATACACAAATAGAAAAATATAGAGTATATTGTGTGTTATGAAGAGATTGTCACCGGAACATTAGTTTATTGTTTTATGCTTTTTATTGGGTAAAATGAGTCATACATATTAAAATGTTTTCAATAATGTAATGGTGACGTCCATCTAATATGCACTATTATAAGATACGGTTATAGTTCCTCGGCCATGCATGTTTTCTGATGTGCACACTTTGAGCACAACACAGGAGACTTAAAAGGAGATCTACATGGCATGCCATGAAAAGGCTCATGATGGCATAGTATGAGAACCTCAAAACATATCTGTTTTAGGTTATAGAAATATGTTTCATATGTTGGTAGTGAAGTATAATATCTCTCGCTGCAGCTTTTTCTTTCACTTCCGCAGCTTTCGCTGCTGCTCCTTGTCCCCGAACAGGATGTAGCCGCGCAAGCCAAATATTCCTCCGAACGTCATTGCTAACTGTCTGCTTGGTTATCTATCTATGGCTTGTGTGCATTGCTTTCTATGGATTGGCTTTATTTATAGGCGCGAGTTAGCTGCCCTGCCATGGGTGCAAGTGGGAGAATGTGTGCTCCCATATGTTTGCTTTAGCATTTTAGTCCATCCGGGAAGGCATATCATCCTATCTATGTAAATGATTTATTCGCATGTCATATGTGACCTATAAATGATAAAAGCAAAGATTCTATTCTTTTCTTAATTGCTAATTACCTAGAAGTAATTCTTATCCAGTTTTTCTATTTCAACACCGAAACCCCAAATGTATCTTGGGCACATTTGAGCCTTGTTTTTTTATCAAACCTAACTTTTTCACACAGGGCATAAACTTGAATGTTTTTCAGTGAAATTTTATCAGTGAAAGCTTTGCAAAGTCTTTACTGGTGTAAATGTTTTCAGCAATTTACAAATTTGCAAGTGTGTTTTTCAAGAAATTTAATTTCCAAGCTCAAATGAATCTGAGACCCAAAAATCCTCACTCACCTTAGTATGTACTACTTATAAAAAACAGCCAAAAATCTGCCTTAAGATGCACATGCACTATTACAGAAACTTGCAGAGTGGCCTGTCCAAATGCACGGGCAACATCTTCATATTCTACTAATTATATGACGATTCAAACTTTTTAAATGTTACTTCTAAAGGTAGTCATTTTGGCTTCAGTAAATTAGATTATAATAGAGTAATAAACATAAGTAGTGCATTTACCTAATTGAAAATATGAAACCTACCCAAAATAATTCAATAAATTTGGACATACAATTTTGAGCAATGAAGTACTTCATAAAAGTTGTAGTGTCTTCAAATATCATATCATATCCTTTCAGAGGCTTTAGGTAATTACAACATTGGATGAATTGATGTATATGGGTCTATGCAGGTTAGAGGCAGATATTGTAATGTTATACATATATGACTGGAGTACATATTACTTATATGACTGGAGTACATATTACCAGAGGCTACAGTAAAGCTGGATTGAATACCATTTAATTTACAATGTATATAACTGAATGGATATACCATTTATTTCTGAAATATGCAATAACGTACATATATGACTGGAGTACATATTTTCCGAATTACCATGCTCCAACCCTCCGCATGTTCGTTCGTTGGGACAGATTAGATGGAGCTCAGGCATAGATTCCTGCCAGCTCCTTGGGCTGGTGAGGTTAGGGTTCTCGCCGTGCGTACGCAACGACGATATTTGGAGTCAGATTCCTCAGATAGATTCAAGGATTCAACGGCGACAACTGCGGCTCTAGGGCGTTGGTCCTTAGGGGCACGTGCACGAAGACTTACCAGCTGTCATCGACAAGGTCAGGCCCGCTCCGGTATGGGAGCGGCGACAGCAGCGTGTCGGCGGCTCGTTTTGGCGGTGGCACTGGTCGTTCAGTGGTCCATAGACCTTGATGTAATTTTATTACGTTTGAGGTGATTTGTACTTCTAGTGAAACTTTATAATAGATCTGATCCTTTTCGCAGAAAAATAGAGAGAATGGAAGACACCCAATTCGAAGGGAGCAACGCAGAATCCACTCGGAGTAGAGATAGAAATAGGGGAGGAAGAAGAATTCGTGGAATTTGTCCAAAAGTTAATTAGGACCTTGCCATAGATGAGTGATTAAAAAATTGTTGGTTAGAAAATAGTTCGGAAATTTCAAAAGAGTTCAGCATACGAAAAATGTTCAAGAACTAGAAAAAGGATCATGAATTTTGAAGAAATATTTGCCAATTTTTTTTAGAAAAAGTTTGCGGATATGGAAATGGTCATGCATTTCAAAAAAGTTTGCGGATTCGGAAAAAAGTTCATGGATTTTGAAAAAAAGGTTATCAGGTTTTGAAAAGGTTCATGATTTGGAATAAGTAAATGAATTTGAAAAAGGTTCACAAAACAATTAAGCTAGATTGCGGCACCCCAACCCTAGCTCGTACCATTTCCCCTCTTCCTCCCCTCCGCGCCGCCACCGTCAAATCCGCTCGCTGTCTGTCGGTAGTCATGGCCCAACAACGGATCGCCACATACACCATGCTCAATGCGGAGCAACGGTTGGAGCTCCCAGAGGAGATCCGGGCCAGGCGTGATGCTTGGATTGTAGATGGCCTACCTCCGGACTCGCCATAGTCGGAGCAGGAGATGGATCAAGCGTTGGACACGGACATGATGGACGCAGAACTAGAGAATGTGGAAGAAGACAAAGGCGAGGTAGGTCCGGTGCCTCCGGCAGCTGGCTTGCCATTACCTAGGCGCTGGCGGAGTTCGGGGTTGCCCAAGCTGAGGACGCGACGGAGCAGCAGGCCATCCTCAACTCCATCCACTCGAAGATGGACGTGGAAGCAAACCAATGCTTCCTCCGCGAGGCACAGGCCGAGAATGACACCCTCTTCACAGACATGGAGTCCGGCAAGGAGCCGGAGCAGCAGGCAGTAGCCGAGGACCAGGAGGTCGGTCTGTCCGGCACTGCCGGCATGTAGGTCATCTACATCTCCGACCAGCAGTAGTATAGGCTAGTTTTAGGTTATGTATTTACTACATAGATTTTGTTTTGCATGCTATAATATGGATTGGAGGTATCAAATTTGAGGCATGTGATTGCACCGGACACAATGTAAGGAGTGACCGGGATGTCTGAGGGCATGGCCAATGGGCCAGGCTGGACAGATACCTCACGGGCTCCACATTGGAAACAAGCCATCGTGGACAAGTCTGACCCAAAAGACAGTCGCTTGCAGAGGCAAGGTGCATCCTACAGAGGAGCTAGCCGCTTCACTAAAAAAGAATGGTCCCTTTAGAAAACTGAAGAGGAAGAAGGAGAGTGCATGTGCCCAATTTTCTTTTATGTACTCCCGTATGAAGCTTAATTTCTTCACCTCAGCAACTACCACATGTGACATTACCTGCGTGAAATGTTAGGCATATATTTCAGTTCCAGAAATAATCAGTATTATATTGGGCCCACAAATAATCAATTACAATTTTTCGAATAATCGGCTTCACAAGTTGACAATTTACGGAAACTAAGAGTGAAAAGTGAAATGTGGGTTCTGAAAATGAAAATAATATGAAACAGAAATGTCAACTTGTGAAACTGATTATTCGAAAAATTGTAACAGTTTATTTCAAATGAGTGAAATATGTTATTTCCAAAATGTGGAATGGAAATAGATGTGCCTTTTGTGAAACAAGCCAGTGAAAAGTGAAATGTGGGTTCTGAAAATGAAAATAATATGAAACAGAAATGTCAACTTGTGAAACTGATTATTCGAAAAATTGTAACAGTTTATTTCAAATGAGTGAAATATGTTATTTCCAAAATGTGGAATGGAAATAGATGTGCCTTTTGTGAAACAAGCCAGTGAAAAGTGAAATGTGGGTTCTGAAAACGAAAAGGAAATGTTTAACAGTTTATTTCAAAAGAGTGAAATATCTTATTTCAAAAATGTGGAATTGAAATATATATGATTTTTGTGAAACAAAGCTACGAGAAGTGAAATGTGGTTTCTGAAAATGAAAACAATATGGAACTAAAATGTCAACTTGTGAAGCTGATTATTTTAAAATGCGTAACAGGTTATTTCAAAAGAGTGAAATGTGTTATTTCAACCTCTAGCTCCAACTGCACCAAGAACCGGCAAGTATCCCGTCCCAGAACCCTGACGAAGGGGCCGCCATCACTGCTGTGACTGGAACCGCCGCTCCGAGGCCATTGCATCGTAGATCACACCCCAGCCGAGTCCGCCATCCTCAGTTTGTACAATGTCACCGGGAGGAGGAGCCGCTGGAGGAAGACCTCGTGCCGCCGTGTACCCCCCCCTCTAGGCAGCCATGCCACGGCCGCGGGACTTGAGATCTCTTCCGTCCTCTTCACCAGTGGCGCACAGGCTTTCCTCGCGGCCACCTCTAGGGACGACGAAAGGAGAGGGAAGGATTGAGGAGATGGTGGTGGCGGCGGCTAGAGTTAACGCCCCAGGTCGCCCTGGAGTAGGCGACGTGAGGAGCGCATGAGAGTTTATCTTTCGTTTCAGCTCCCGTCTTCCGCGAAAGGAACTTCATGCAGCGGGACTCATCTTGTAACATGAGTATGGTCATGTCCACTTCTTCGCCCGAATCTGAGGAATAGAAGAACTCATCTTGTATCATTTGGTCAAGCTCCGTCAGTCCATACTCCTCGTCCGACGAACCATCGGAATTCATCATTTTTCCTACAAAAATCCACGTCGGACAATGTGTCGAACACATAGAGTGCAAGGGGGAGCCCGGTAGTTGCCGGACACACCACATTCACATCCTGGCCGCGCGACGACGTCCCCGACGGCGAGGACGGGAGAGAGGAGTGCGGTGCCGGTGCTGGCGGTGCAAAGGCTTTGAAAGGCGGCGGAGCGCGCGCGACGACGAAGCTGCGAGATGGAAGGCGCGGAGGAGGAGGAAGAGAGGAAAGAGCAAATGGATCTGGTAGGTTGAGGGGGTGGATTTGATGTAATTTGAGGTGGGGTAGGTCTGTCAGTTCCGGCGTGGCAGACGCGTTCAGGCACCCCCATATCCACCCATATTTGGACTGTATGAGGGGTGCCGGTCAGGCCGGCCGTTTGAGGCACTCATCTAAGTCGAATTTTCATGACCGGGCCGTCCATCCGGGCGTTTGTGATGTCCGGATGTAGATACTCTAATTGTCGGTTGGACGTATAAGGCCTTGTACAATGGAAGGTGCTTAGGGGTGGTGCTTAGAGAAATAAACCAGGCCTTTCTTAAGCACCGGTGCCTATTTCTACAGGAGAGACGCTTAGTTAAGCGTCTCTCCTGTAGAAATAGGCACCGGTGCTTCAGAAAAACCCGATTTATTTTTCTAAGCATCTCTCTAAGCACCTCCCATTATACAAGGCCTAAGAGGACGGATCTACATCAACCAATGATGTAAAAACAAAAATAGTAATAACACACAGACAATTATCTAACATCCTTAAAAGTACAGATAGAATAAAATCAGAGCGTCCTCTGTATACGACAAGCATTTCCAGACGGAGGGAGTATAATAAAAAATCAATGTCATGGAACAAGTGGCAGCACATTGGAAAAAATTGCGTCTGCCGGGAGTCGAACCCGGGTCTATTGCTTGGAAGGCAATTATCCTAACCGTTGGACTACAGACGCAATGGTGGCACTAATTTAGATGGAAATGTATTTATAAGGGAAGTTTCTGTTTTTGAGTCAGCTAATATTTTTGCGCTTGCTCACGGAACGCACATCGACAAACTTATCAAAAACAGATAACTATTTGATGTCCTCATCTACTAACGATGCGTTTGGTCCGGCCCAAGTAACGCATTCGGTTTGCCGGACATGCCGCTTCCGATTAATTTTGTGCAATACGTTTTTTTTAAACCATCTCATATATTACTTAACCGACAGGGTTATTACAATCACTCATTACAAAAGTCACCACACAGGCCGGACCATCATTAACAAGAATATCATCTGACCTATTGTCAAAACTATACTTAACAAGAATACCATCTGAACGATTAATCTTTGAAATTTTGAACCAATGTAGCATCTTGGAGATACTCATTGCTTCCTTCTTCAAATCAAATAGTTTTGACAATAGGCCAAGTCCTGATTTTTCTCATCACCTCCGAATGGGGCGGTTTTAATTTTATGAGTCGCTATGTCGGAGGGCGCTGTTATGGAAACGTCGACAGCGAGACAAATGCTAGCTACGGTTTTGCAAACCGCTGTAATAAGAAACCGCAAGTTATCGGCGAAGCAAATGTGTTGTAAGATGTTCCCCATTCTTACTTTGAATTCACTCTAGGAACTATGATAACATTTATTTTATCTTCTTTTTAGTAGAACGTTCATTTTATATATGGTGGTCTACTACACGGATGGAAAAAAATAGGAAAAGGCCCCTCTCTCCACCAGACCTGGCGGTCCCGCCAGCCAATGAGGTGAGAAGGGGGGCTCCTGTGCATTAGTTGTAGGTTCGTCCTAGAGATGCGCTGCTAAATAACCTCCCTTCTCACCTAGTGATTTCCCAGTCTTTTTCTACCCTTTTGATTCTTGGCACCGTGGTGGTGCTAAGCCGTCGACGAAGGGTTGTGCCTAACCCAGGATCTTACTAGATATATAGTTGCCCCTTTCCCTTTCCATTGATCTCCTACCAGATTACCCCCTTTCCAGGATGCATTAGTTGGATCACTTCGAACATTTTAGTTTTAATATTTGAAAACTTTTATTGTTTGATTGATTTTGAATTTGAATTTGAAACGGTTTCAAACTAACGCGAGGTTAGCAACAGTAACCGAGGTGATGTGGCATCGTTAACGCGGGATTACTGTAGCCTAATTATCCGGGCATCACAGGCAAGTATCCCGTCCCAGAACCGTGACGAAGGGGCCGCCATCACTACTGTGACTGGAACCGCCGCTCCGAGGCCATTGCATCGTAGATCACACCCCAGCCGAGTCCGCCGTCCCCAGTTTGTCACCATGAGCATCGCCATGTCACCGAGAGGAGGAGCCGCTGGAGGAAGATCTCGTGTCACCGTGTACCCCCCCTCTAGGCAGCCATGCCACGGCAGCGGGACTTGAGATCTCTTCCATCCTCTTCACCAGTGGCGCACAGGCTTTCCTGGCGGCCACCTCTAGGGACGACGAAAGTGTTGGAAATATGCCCTAGAGGCAATAATAAAAGTATTATTATATTTCAATATTCATGATAATTGTCTTTTTGTTCATGCTATAACTGTATTATCCGGAAATCGTAATACACGTGTGAGCACAAAGACCACAATATGTCCCTAGTGAGCCTCTAGTTGACTAGCTCGTTGTGATCAATAGATAGTCATGGTTTCCTGACTATGGACATTGGATGTCGTTGATAACGGGATCACATCATTAGGAGAATGATGTGATGGACAAGACCCAATCATAAGCATAGCATAAAAGATCGTATAGTTCGTTTGCTAGAAGCTTTGCCAATGTCAAGTATCTCTTCCTTCGACCATGAGATCGTGTAACTCCGGTTGCCGTAGGAGTGCCTTGGGTGTATCAAACGTCACAACGAATCGGGTGACTATAAAGGTGCATTACAGGTATCTCCGAAAGTATCATTGGGTTGACACGGATCGAGGATGGATTTGTCACTCCGTATGACGGAGAGGTATCTCTGGGCCCACTCGGTAATGCATCATCATAATGAGCTCAAAGTGACCAAGGTGTTGGCCACGGGATCATGCATTACTGATGCGAGTAAAGTGACTTGCGTAACGAGACTAAGCGAGGTATTGGGATACCGACGATCGAGTCTCGGGCAAGTAACGCATCGATTGACAAAGGAATTGCATACGAGGGTTTGATAGAATCCTCGACATCGTGGTTCAACCGATGAAATCATCGAGGAGCATGTGGGAGCCAACATGGGTATCCAGATCCGCTGTTGGTTATTGCCCGAGAGTCGTCTCGGTCATGTCTGCGTGTCTCCGAACCCGTAGGGTCTACACATAAGGTTCGGTGGCGCTAGGGTTAGTAGGAAGACTAGTATGTGAATACCGAATGTTGTTGAGTCCGGATGAGATCCCGGACGTCACGAGGAGTTCGGAAGGGTCCGGAGGTAAAGAATAATATATAGGAAGTGGTGTTTCGCCATCGGGAAAGTTTGGGGTTTCGGTAAAATCCGGGACCACCGGAAGGGTCCCGGGTCCACCGGTGGGGCCACCATCCGGAGGGCCCCATGGGCCAAAGGGAAGGAACCAGCCCACAAGGGGCTGGTGCGCCTAGGGCCCACCCGCGCCTAGGGTTGAAACCCTAGGGGTGGGCGCCCACCGGCTTGGGGGCACTCCACCCCCTGGCCGCCCCCTCGGAGATTGGATCTCAGGGCCGCCCACAGGGGCCTATATAAAGGGGGAGGGAGGGGGCTGCTGTACCAACTCCCAAGGCGCAGCCCTCCCTCCCAACACATCTCCTCCTCCGTAAGAGCTCGTGAAGCCTCGCCGAGATCTTGCTTCTCCACCATCACCACGCCGTCGTGCTGCCGGTGGAGCTGTCTTCCTCAACCTCTCCTTCCCCTTGCTGGATCAAGAAGGAGGAGGCGTCGCTCGTCCCGTGCACGTGTGTTGAGCGCGGAGGTGCTGTCCGTTCAGCACTTGGCATCGGTGATCTGAATCACGTTCGAGCACGACTCCATCATCACCTTGCAAGCTTCCGCACGCGATCTACAAGTGGTATGTAGATGCAAACTCTCTCCGTTACTCGTTGCTTAGATGAACTCATAGATGGATCTTGGTGAAACCGTAGGAAAAATTTTAATTTTCTGCAACGTTCCCCAACAGTGGCATCATGAGCTAGGTCTATCGTAGTTCTCTATTGCACGAGTAGAACACAATTTGTTGTGGGCGTTGATTTTGTCATCTTACTTGCCCCTACTAGTCTTTTCTTGCTCAGCGGTATTGTGGGATGAAGCGGCCGGACCAACCTTACACGTACGCTTACGTGAGACCGGTTCCACCGATTGACATGCACTAGTTGCATAAGGTGGCTGGCGGGTGTCTGTCTCTCCCACTTTAGTTGGAGCGGATTCGATGAACAGGGCCCTTATGAAGGGTAAATAGAAGTTGACAAAATCACGTTGTGGTGATTCGTAGGTAAGAAAACGTTCTTGCTAGAACCCAATCACAGCCACGTAAAAGATGCAACAACAATTAGAGGACGTCTAACTTGTTTTTGCAGCGATTGATCATGTGATGTGATATGGCCAGAAGTTGTGATGAATGATGAATTGTGATGTATGAGATCATGTTCTTGTAATAGGATTCACGACTTGCATGTCGATGAGTATGACAACCGGCAGGAGCCATAGGAGTTGTCTTTATTTTTTGTATGACCTGCGTGTCATTGAAGAACGCCATGTAAACTACTTTACTTCGTTGCTAAACGCGTTAGTCATAGAAGTAGAAGTAGTCGTTGGCGTGACAACTTCATGAAGACACGATGATGGAGATCATGATGATGGAGATCATGGTGTCAAGCGGTGACAAGATGATCATGGAGCCCCAAGATGGAGATCAATGGAGTTTGATGATATTGGCCATATCATGTCACAACTATATAATTGCATGTGATGTTTATTATGTTTATACATCTTGTTTACTTAGGACGACGGTAGTAAATAAGATGATCCTTACAAAATTTCAAGAAGTGTTCCCCCTAAGCGTGCACCGTTGCTACGGTTCGTCGTTTCTAAGCACCACGTGATGATCGGTGTGATGGATCCTTACGTTCACATACAACGGGTGTAAGACAGATTTACACAGCGAAAACACTTAGGGTTAACTTGACGAGCCTAGCATGTACAGACATGGCCTCAGAACACGGAGACCGAAAGGTCGAACACGAGTCGTATGGAAGATACGATCAACATGAAGATGTTCACCGACGATGACTAGTCCGTCTCACGTGATGATCGGACACGGGCTAGTCGACTCGGATCGTGTAACACTTAGATGACTAGAGGATGTCTAATCTAAGTGGGAGTTCATAATTTTGATTAGAACTTTATTATCATGAACTTAGTCTAAAACTTTTGCAAATATGTCTTGTAGATCAATGGCCAACGCTAATGTCAACATGAACTTCAAGCGTTCCTAGAAAACCAAGCTGAAAGATGATGGCAGCAACTATACGGATTGGGTCCGGAACACGAGGATCATCCTCATAGCTGCCAAGAAACAGTATGTCCTAGAAGCACCGTTAGGTGACCCACTGTTCTCCCAGCTGCAAAGACGATTTGAGCGTCTGGCGGACTCGTTCGATGATTACTCCCTCGTTCGATGCGGCATGCTCTACAGCTTAGAACCGGGGCTCCAAAAGCGTTTTGAGCATCACGGAGCATATGAGATGTTCGAAGAGCTGAAACTAGTTTTCCAAGCTCATGCCCGGGTCGAGAGATATGATGTCTCTGACAAGTTCTACAGTTGTAAGATGGAGGAAAATAGTTACGTCGGTGAGCACATCCTGAAGATGTGCAGGTTGCACAACCGTATGACCCAGTGAACATAAACCTCCCAGATGAGGCGGTCATTGACAGAATCCTCGATCGCTCCCACCAAGCTACAAGAGCTTTGTGATGAACTACAACATGCAGGGATGGTAAAGACCATTCTGAAGTGTTCTCGATCTGAAGTCAGCAGAGGCTGAAATCAAAAGGAACATCAAGTGTTGATGGTCAATAAGACCACTAAGTTCAAGAAGGGCAAGGGTAAGAAGAACTTCAAGAAGGGCGGCAAGGATGTTGCCGCGCCCGTAAATCTGTTGCGGGAAGAAGTCAAAGAATGGACCCAAGCACGAGATGAGTGCTTTTATTGCAAGAGGAAGGGTCACCGAAGCGGAACTGCCCCAAATACTTAGCGGATAAGAAGGCCGGCAACACCAAAGGTATATTTGATATACATGTAATTGATGTGTACCTTACCAATTACTCGTAGTAACTCCTAGGTATTTGATACGGTGCCGTTGCTCATATTTGTAACTCATAGCAGGAGCTGCGGAATAAACGGAGGCTGGCGAAGGACGAGGTGACGATCTTGGCGTCGGGAATGGTTCCGAGTCGATGTGATCGCCGTCGCACGCTGCCTCTACATTTACCTACGGGATTAGTTTTGAACCTTAATAATTGTTATTTAGTGCCAAGTTTGAGCATGAACATTGTATCCGGATCTCGTTTGATACGAGATGGCTACTCATTTAAGTCCGAGAATAATGGTTGTTCGATTTATATGAGAGATATGTTTTATGGTCATGCTCCGATGGTCAATGGTTTATTCTTAATGAATCTCGAGCGTAATATTACACATGTTCATAGTGTGGATGCCAAAAGATGTAAATTTGATAACGATAGTCCCACATACCTGTGGCACTGCCGCCTTGGTCACATTGGTGTCAAGCGCATGAAGAAGCTCCATGCAGATGGACTTTTAAGAGTCTCTTGATTATGAATCGTTTGACACATGCGAACCATGCCTCTTAGGCAAAATGACCAAGACTCCGTTCTCCGGAACAATGGAGCGAGCAACCAACTTGTTGGAAATCATACATACCGATGTGTGCGGTCCAATGAGCGTTGAGGCTCGCGGAGGATATCGTTATGTTCTCACTCACCGATGACTTGAGTAGATATGGGTATGTCTACTTAATGAAACACAAGTCTGAGACCTTTGAAAAGTTCAAGGAATTTCAGAATGAGGTGGAGAATCAACGTGACCGAAAGATAAAGTTCCTACGATCGATCGTGGAGGAGAATACTTAAGTCACGAACTTGGCTCACACTTAAAAAATGTGGAATCGTTTCACAACTCACGCCGCTGGAACACCTCAAATAAACGGTGTGTCCGAACGTCGAATCGCACTCTATTGGATATGGTGCGGTCTATGATGTCTCTTACCGATTTACGCTGTCATTTTGGGGATACGCCTAGAGACAGCTACATTCACTTTAAATAGGGCACCGTCTAAATCCGTTGAGACGACACCGTATGAATTATGGTTTGGGAAGAAACCTAAGCTGTCGTTTCGAAAGTTTGGGGATGCGATGCTTATGTCAAGAAACTTCAACTGAAAAGCTCGAACCCAAGTCGGAAAAATGCGTATTCATAGGATACCCTAAGGAAAGCTGTCGGGTATACCTTCTACTTAAGATCCGAAGGCAAGATCTTTGTTGCTAAGAACGGATGCTTTCGGAGAAAGAGTTTTCTCGAAAGAAGTAAGTGGGAGGAAAGTAGAACTCGATGAAGTACTACCTCTCGAACGGGAAAGTGGTGCGGCGCAGGAAACCGTTCCTGTAATGCCCACACCAACTGAGGAGGAAATCATTGATGATGATCAAGATACTTCGGATCAAGTTACTCTTGAACCGAAGGTCCACAAGGACACGTTCCGCACTGAGTGGTACGGCAACCTGTCATGGAAATCATGTTGCTAGACAACAATGAACCTTGAACTATGAAGAAGCAAAGGCGGCCCGGATTCCAACAAATGGCTTGAGGCCATGAAATCGAGATAGAATCCATGTATGAAAACAAAGTATGGACTTTGACAGACTTGCCCGATGATCGGCGAGCGATAGAAAATAAATGGATTTTTAAGAAGAAGACGGACGCGGATGGAAATGTCACCATCTATAAAGCTCGACTTGTCGCTAAGGGTTATCGACAAGTTCAAGGGATTGACTACTGACGAGACATTCTCTCCGTGGCGAAGCTTAAGTCCGTCCGAATCATGTTAGCAATTGCCGCATACTATGATTATGAGATATGGCGATGGACGTCAAAACGGCATTCCTTAACGGACATCTTAAGGAAGAGCTGTATATGATGCAGCGGAAGGTTTTGTCAATCCTCGAACGCTAACAAAGTATGCAAGCTCCAGTGATCCATTTATGGACTGGTGCAAGCATCTCGGAGTTGGAACATTCGCTTTGATGAGATGATCAAAGCGTTTGGGTTTATGCAGACTTATGGAGAAGCCTGCGTTTACAAGAAAGTGAGTGGGAGCTCAGTAGCATTTCTCCTATTATATGTAGATGACATACTCTTGATGGGAAATGATACAAAACTTGGACAGCATTAAGGCCTACTTGAACAAGTGTTTTTCAATGAAGGACCTTGGAGAAGCTGCTTATATATTAGGCATCAAGATCTATAGGGATAGATCGAGGCGCCTCATAGGTCTTTCACAAAGCACATACCTTGATAAGATTTTGAAGAGGTTCAAAATGGATCAGTCCAAGAAAGGGTTCTTGCCTATGTTACAAGGTGTGAAATTGAGCTCAGCTCGACCACCGACCACGGCAAAAGATAAAGAAGAGATGAGTGTCATCCCTATGCTTCAGCCATAGGATCTATTATGTATGCCATGCTGTGTACTGACCGATGTAAACCTTGCCGTAAGTTTGGTTGCAAGATACCAAAGTAATCCCGGCAAGGAACACCGGACAGCGGTCAAGAATATCTGAAGTACCGAAAAGGACAAAGGACATGTTTTCGTTTATGGAGGAGACGAAGAGCTCGTCGAAGGGTTACGTCGACGCTTAGCCGACTCAGATCTGGATGACTCTAAGTCACAAACCGGATCGTGTATATGTTGAATCGTGGAGCGATGGCTGGTGCGGCTGCAAGCGAGCGTCGTGGCGGGATCTACGTGTGAAGCGGAGTACATGGCAGCCTCGGAGGCAGCGCATGAAGCAATATGGGTGAAGGAGTTCATCACCGACCTAGGAGTCATACCCAATGCGTCGGGGCCGATCAAACTCTTCCGTGACAACACTGGAGCTATTGCCCTTGCCAAGGAGCCCGGGTTTCACAAGAAGACCAGCACATCAAGCGTCGTTTCAACTCCATCCGTGAAAATGTTCAAGATGGAGACATAGAGATTTGCAAAGTGCACACGGATCTGAATGTCGCAGATCCGTTGACTAAACCTCTCTCGCGTGCAAAACATGATCAACACCAGAACTCTATGGGTGTTCGATTCATCACAATGTAACTAGATTAGTGACTCTAGTGCAAGTGGGAGACTGTTGGAAATATGCCCTAGAGGCAATAATAAAAGTATTATTATATTTCAATATTCATGATAATTGTCTTTTGTTCATGCTATAACTGTATTATCCGGAAATCGTAATACACGTGTGAGCACAAAGACCACAATATGTCCCTAGTGAGCCTCTAGTTGACTAGCTCGTTGTGATCAATAGATAGTCATGGTTTCCTGACTATGGACATTGGATGTCGTTGATAACGGGATCACATCATTAGGAGAATGATGTGATGGACAAGACCCAATCATAAGCATAGCATAAAAGATCGTATAGTTCGTTTGCTAGAAGCTTTGCCAATGTCAAGTATCTCTTCCTTCGACCATGAGATCGTGTAACTCCGGTTGCCGTAGGAGTGCCTTGGGTGTATCAAACGTCACAACGAATCGGGTGACTATAAAGGTGCATTACGGTATCTCCGAAAGTATCATTGGGTTGACACGGATCGAGGCGGATTTGTCACTCCGTATGACGGAGAGGTATCTCTGGGCCCACTCGGTAATGCATCATCATAATGAGCTCAAAGTGACCAAGGTGTTGCCACGGGATCATGCATTACGGCATGAGTAAAGTGACTTGCGTAACGAGACTAAACGAGGTATTGGGATACCGACGATCGAGTCTCGGGCAAGTAACGCATCGATTGACAAAGGAATTGCATACGTGGTTTGATAGAATCCTCGACATCGTGGTTCAACCGATGAAATCATCGAGGAGCATGTGGGAGCCAACATGGGTATCCAGATCCGCTGTTGGTTATTGCCCGAGAGTCGTCTCGGTCATGTCTGCGTGTCTCCGAACCCGTAGGGTCTACACACTTAAGGTTCGGTGGCGCTAGGGTTAGTAGGAAGACTAGTATGTGAATACGAATGTTGTTGAGTCCGGATGAGATCCCGGACGTCACGAGGAGTTCGGAAGGGTCCGGAGGTAAAGAATAATATATAGGAAGTGGTGTTTCGCCATCGGAAAGTTTGGGGTTTCGGTAAAATCAGGGACCACCGGAAGGGTCCGAGGTCCACCGGTGGGGCCACCCATCCGGAGGGCCCCATGGGCCAAGGGAAGGAACCAGCCCACAAGGGGCTGGTGCGCCCCTAGGGCCCACCCTGCGCCTAGGGTTGAAACCCTAGGGGTGGGCGCCCACCGGCTTGGGGGCACTCCACCCCTGGCCGCCCCCCGGAGATTGGATCTCAGGGGCGCCACTACAGGGCCTATATAAAGGGGGGGGAGGGGGCTGCTGTACCAACTCCCAAGGCGCAGCCCTCCCTCCCAACACATCTCCTCCTCCGTAAGAGCTCGTGAAGCCTCGCCGAGATCTTGCTTCTCCACCATCACCACGCCGTCGTCTGCCGGTGGAGCTGTCTTCCTCAACCTCTCCTTCCCCCTTGCTGGATCAAGAAGGAGGAGACGTCGCTCGTCCCGTACGTGTGTTGAACGCGGAGGTGCTGTCCGTTCAGCACTTGGCATCGGTGATCTGAATCACGTTCGAGTACGACTCCATCATCACCTTGCAAGCTTCATACGCGATCTACAAGTGGTATGTAGATGCAAACTCTCTCCCGTTACTCGTTGCTTAGATGAACTCATAGATGGATCTTGGTGAAACCGTAGGAAAAATTTTAATTTTCTGCAACGTTCCCCAACAGAAAGGAGAGGGAAGGATGGAGGAGATGGTGGTGGCGGCGGCTAGAGTTAACGCCCCAGGTCGCCCTGGAGTAGGCGACGTGAGGAGCGCATGAGAGTTTATCTTTCGTTTCAGCTCCCGTCTTCCGCGAAAGGAACTTCACGCGGAGGTTAAACATTTCGTGGGTGTTGCACAAAAAGGGGTGTTCCAAAATAAAAATAAAAATAAAGAAGGCCAAGTGCACATGTTATATGTTGAGGTAATCTGGGGGCTAAAATTTGAATTTAGAAGAACAATGGCAAATTAAAACAAAAGTTTGAACTTAGAAGAACAAAGACATATTAAGATTGATATGGGTAAAGAAATATGACATAAAATGTTCCCGTTTAAAAAAGAAAAAAGGCAAGCGCATGTGTCGTACGCGGAGGTAATCTGGTGAATGATTTTTAACCTTGATCATTTGTTTATAGTTGCTAATTGTGCAGTGCAGCACAATGGGTCACCGTCTCACCATTTGGTGTGCACCTTTTAAGGGCACGAATGTCTAGCCATGTGCCTTCATTATAAACAAGGTCAAGTGTCCTAAACTTGCCGATGTGGGACTAAAGCAATTAAGCAAGCGTCCTCGGTTATAAAAAAAACACGTCATCTGATGCTGAGCCTATCTGATGGTGGCACACAACTGCGCGCATTCGTTCACCTGTCTGTATTCATACATAAGTTTCCTATTTTGTGCTCATCTTATCGTTTTAATTAGTTGCTGCGGCAGCTGTGCCAGAGTAAAAAAGTCTTAAATTTTTATTTCTGAAGTTAAAAAAGTCTTAAATTTCGGTAGTGATGAAGCTGGAGTAGACCCTTGACTTAATAAAAAAAATCCTTTCTTGTAATATTGAATGATGCCTAAATTGCACATTGCTTCTTCTATCTTCCACTCTCCCTATTCAACTGTGATTTATTTGCAGGCTCTACTGCCGAGTAGCCATAACCTGGGCCATCTCTCTAAACCTTACTTCTCTAGAGTTGGCGACCCACCTACCTTGTATCCACCACCCATAGCCGGTGTCACGACCACGCCACCTCATCTTGCTCGAGCTGCCTCCTCTACCAAGTAGCCGCACCCCGGCCATCCCAGTAAACCCCACTTCTTCAATGTCGGCAACCCACCTCCCCTATATCCGCACCCGCTACCAGCATCATTACTACGCCGCCTCATCCTGCTCGAGGTGCCTCTTCCACCAAGCCGCTGAGCATTATGGTAAATCTTATAACCTTAAAGTCAAATGTGTAGATTTCCCAACATTTGGAGAAGCTTCGCAAGTTTGCATTGCATGTTTCTCAACAGTTCTCAATCTAGCTAGGGTGAGCATGTCGTTGTGCAATATATATATTCTAAAGCCACTCGTCTGCTCTTGCGCTTCTTAAGTTTGTTGATGATTTTTTTCTATTGTTAATGTTAGTTATCATTGTTTCTGCAAAATTTTAAAGTTTATTTGGGTCAAAATATGATTAAAGTGTAACGAGCAGTTTCTGTTATCTGGTTTCTATTCTCATTCTCAGGGGAAATAATTAATGAAAAAAATACAAGGATAACTTTCAAGCACCATAGATCTTGTGGGGTGCCAAGGGGGGCAGGCGCGTAGAACACTAGAGCGCCCAGGTGAGTGCTTGGGCCCACCATGGCTCCCCAAACAACCGGCAATGCCCAATAGTGGGTGCTTAGGCCCACCATGGCTCCCCAAACAACCGGCAATGCCCAATAGTTTGTGCTTGGACCCCCCATGCCTAGTGCTTGGGGCCCATTAGGATTGACTCTTCGTCATCGTCATCCTAGGTGAGGAAGGGGCTAGGCGGGGAGAACATTATTTCATCTCCAGGCAGCCACCTATGTCCCGTCTTTCTGAGCAGGACACAAATCCTAACAAAACGCCAAGAAACAACTGAAAACAGAGCCCTCCCGCCGGTAAGGGCGAGATCTACCGCGCCGCAATGGCCCTAATGCCAGACGAGGCGGGCCGACGGCGGCACCAACATGAGGCAGAAAACTATAGACTTTTTTTGTGTGAGGAGTCATATTAGCACGTAAAAGCTGGTGTCTGCCTCTGGCTTTGATCTAAAGAAATTCGCTTATGGCAAAACTTAATTTCTTGGGAGCTTCATTCATCCCAAATCAGGTGGCGTGAGGCACACGTTGCTATTCAAACTACAGTTTGGTCTGGAAGAAATTCGCTTACGCACCTCGGGGTAGTAATGACGAACGTCTACAAGTTGGAGAGATGATCTTGGACAAAATATGGGCCTGGCCCATTTCTGCGTGTCCTTAAGGCATTGCTTTCGAGGTGCGTAACTGGGCAATGCAAGTTAGCTGGGCCTGGCCCATTTCTGCGTGTCCTTAACGCATTGCTTTCATAGGATACGCTACAGGAGACACATAGTCACGCTCTTGGTTCTCGAAAAAAGAAGTCGCGCTCTTATTTTATCCTCGCATTGCCCAGTTAATAGAAAAGGTACAACATCAACGACACGAAACTAGAAAAACAAATCCAGGAACTGGCACCTTGCAACACTACAATACACACGAACCAACATGTGGTTGGATGATTAGATGGACTGTGATATCCCCAGCCCACCAGGGTTCAAATCCTGGTGCTCGCATATATTCCTGGATTTATTTCAGGATTTTCGGCGATGCGCATTCCGTGGGAGAAGACGTTTCCGTCGATGACGAGGCGCTTATAGTGAATTCGTAAATCTCAAGATGATAGTAGGCAACAAATTTCCACCGGTCAAGTAACACAGGGAAAAAAGGTGTATCAGCCATTTGCTGATAAATAGGTTAAACAAAATTCGACCAATTGGGGAGGAGCCTGCGGCAATATTATTAAGAGCATCTCCAGCCGTTCAGCCACCAGGGCGCCAAAAGAGCGGCCTGGTGGCGAACGGCGCTAGAGCCCTCTGGGATTCGATTCACGCCCACGGTCGCCGGGGTTGGCGGTTCGTTTCAATTTTTTGCAAACCCGGCGACTTTTGCATGAACTCGGCCATTTTTCGTCAAAATTTGTACAAAAACTTAAAAACATGCGTGAACTAACTTAAGAACGAATTAAAGCCTAGCTGCTACCGCCACCATCGCCGCCGCCAATGTCTACATGCCGAGAAGCCTGTAGAAGCGGGTGTAGTCGCCGCCGTCGTCGTCGTGGTGCGACTCACCTGCGGCGTCCCTGCTGCATCGCTCGCCGGGGTCGCCGACAGCGCTTGACGGCCCGGCCTCGCCCTCGTCGTCGATGTCGATGATGATAACGCCGCCCTCCTCGGCGGCGCGACGACACTCCTCGGCGTGGCAACAGGCCTCGGCGGCTGCTACGGCCTGGGTCTCTGTGCACGCCCGATGTTGCCTTTGGCGCACTCGCCGCGAACGTAGTCCCCCCTCGCCCATTTGAGGGCGGACTCGTCGTCGGGGGCCACCATCCCGGCGTGCTTCGGCTTCACGGGGAGCATGTCCGCTCGGGCTTCGCCGACCAGCGGAGGGAGCGCCTCGTCGGGGCCGTCGCAGCGTAGGGCGCCATCGCGAAGCGCCGCGCCGAAGCGTGTCTCCTCCGGCTTGGGCTTGACAGGGCGGAGGGCCGGCGAGCCGGAGCCCGAAGACGAGGACGGCCCCGGCTCCATTCGCCGCGGCATCCAGGAACTGCCGCGGCAGCGAGAGAAGGAGGGTCGCGTCGGGTACTCGAGACGCGGCACATTACCGGTCTCGATGTGGTCGAGGACGGCGTCGAGTGTGCGGCCGGGGACGCCCCACCACTCGCGCCGGCCTTCGGAGTTGAGGCGGCCGCGGGGGATGACGCCGTTGACGGAGGCAATCTGCTCCTCGCGGTGGCGCTCGAAGTACAGCGTCCACAATGTTACGCTGTCGGGCGCGTACCTCGGCTCGTTCCGCTGCTCCTCTGTCAGCGAGGAGCGGATGCGGGCAATCTCTGCCCGCTGTGCCGCCCCTTCGGGCACCGGCGGCACCGGGACGCCGTCGGCGCTCAGTCTCCACGAACCCGGCACGCACATATCGGGTGGCGTCGGGTACTCGGCCTCGTACAGAAGCCGCGCCTCCGGCTCTGGAGGTGTCGGCGACCGAAACCGTTCGCCGCTGGCCGTCGCCTGGGTATCTCTCCGCCATGGTTTCTCTCGTCGACGGGTGGGGACGTGGTGGGAGAGCTCGCCGGCGGGGAGAAGGCTTTTCGCTGGAGGGAGAGGGGGAGGCTGTGGCGGTCACCGGCAGGGAAGGGCGCCTTTTATAGCCGAAGCAGGGTGGCGGGGGGCGGCATGCGGGCGGGACGCGCGTCGGCGCCGCCTTCACTGCGCCGCCCGTGAGGCATCAATGGAGGCTGACCGGCGCGGCAGCGCAGCAGCCTTTGCATTGATTCCCGCGGGAACCGAGGCGATGAGGTCGACGAAGCGGCCGTCTCGCTGATTCGGCGGGCCCGCGCGACGAACCGAGGCGATGAGGTCGATGAAGCGTTCTGGGGGCGCGGCTGAAGATGCTCTAAGAAGGAGGGTGTGAGACGCCAAGTTTTTAAATCCATGAAATAAATTCCGTCTCACAGGATTCGAACTTGCACACAACAATGCTCTTGCCACTGGGCTAGGTTCCCATCCACGATAAATAGGTTAAACATCTTGTGCCGAGTATGATCTGTTTGTTTGATCTGTGTTTCCAGCCCTCATTGCCAAAAAAAATGAGGTGTGGTTATTGTCGTCTTTATTTATGACAGCCTACACAAAAAACTGCTCTCATCATCTTCATTTAAAGCAGAGAAAAAGGACTACTACAGCAGCATGGTCGTCAGGTTCTCAAGATAGCCATGCCTGAGAAATTCCGCACCCATGGCACCTAGCCTAGTGGGTGCAGCGGGAAACTAGTTGCTGCACCCAAGTTTGGTGCACGAACGCAATGAACAGTAAAATCAAAATAAATAAAAAACTATTCAACAAATTTGAACGCTTGGTGTGTCTTTTGTAGGGGCCACGATCGACCTCCCCAGTAGTCCGAAGCGCAGGTCACCTCGTTCACACCCGAACAGCACCTGCTACTATGTCGGTTGAACGCAGGTGCTTCTCACAGCAATATGCATGCATGGGCTCAACGCCCGAGGTACGTCGGGGGGAGGGCGGCCTTGGCCCCCCGGTCAAAACAAATTTCCTATCTATGCTTGTATATGCTATACTAGCAGCACACGAGGTCGATGACATTCACCTTCAGCCGGTTGATGGCACCTTCCCAGTTTAGCAATGCCATATTTTGATGAAATTAACAATATGGGGACCAAACCTAATGTGCCACGAGCTTGCATTGACGGATTTTCTGAAACTGGTTGATTTTCTGATCAGTTATAATGAACACAATCCTCACCCATTATATCCAATCAATAAACTAACTTGAAACCGATGACGGCTGCCGGGTAGCGCCAAGGGCAACGTAGAGGATCACGTGAGGCACATTCTCGAACTTGAGGTCGAACCGAGTCTCGGCAGCGGTAGGTGAGAGCTCGGTGTGGACTGTGTTGGGCATGGCTGGAAGGCACGCCGGCTCACGTCGGCGCTGGCGGCCAGGAGGAGGAGGAAGAAGAATAGGGTTGGCTTAGCTGCCAATGCCATGGCGTGGGGTGGCGCCGGAGGTTTTTTGTTACGATCAAGGTGCAGATCAAAATGGCTGAGAATGGACGATCTCTATTACTGTCGAGAATGCATGTATTTATAGGCATGAGATGGGACATGTTGCACTGTCGGGTGAGGTGGACGTCTGAAAATCTACGACTAACCAAGATCATGTGATTGCACTCGTTGGGAGATCCTCCACTCGTTGGGCATGTGGATGGACCTCTCTCCATGTAGTAGCTCTCCCATTGCTTTTCTTGAAATTATTTGTTTTGAGGTTGCTTACCAGGTAAAGAAAATCCTATGAGCCCCCTCAGATTTCCATGTAGTAGCTCCCCCGTTGTCCGTTTGCAATTCCTCGGTCTCTTTAAAACATCTGGTTCCTTATTTGGAATAAAAGAAACAACTAACAAATCACTGTATTAAAAGAAAGACTAATTTGTGTGCCTCGGCTTTATAAGAAAGCATCATAAACTTCCCCTTGGTACTTACCTATTTCAAGTATCTTAAACATGCATTTACACTAGAGTTGACATAAAATTTGGGCTCAAAAGATCAAACTACAGTGAATATGTCGATGATGAGGAACGCGAGATTTTGAACCTGTAGGCCGATGCGTAGCTGCAGCAGCGGCAGGTGGGAGCTCGGGATCGACGGGGTTAGGCGTGGCTGGAAGGGAAACCGGCGTCGGCAGCTAGGACTAGGAGGAGGATGGTGGTGCGGGCTAGCTTATTAGCTGCCATGTCGGCAGCTAGGGCTCCGTTTTTAATTGTTTCTTTCAGTTTTGCTAGGGTTTGTGTCCTGCTCAGGAAGACGAGACGGCGGCGGCTCCCTGAAGATGGAATAAAGGTCTCCCCGCCTAGCCCCCGTTCCGGCGACGCGTCTAGCATCGTTGGTGGGCGTGTGGAGGTGTGTCTCCGGCGGATCTATCTTTGGTGGATTTGCTCGGATCTCGTCGTTGTTCGTCTACGTTCGTGTGTCTTCGGATTGGATTTTTCTGATCTACGTTATTCTTCATCTGCGGCGGTTGCTGTTCTGGTGCGCTGGTCCTCACGGGCCTTAGCACGACGACTTCCGACTGTCTACTACAACAAGTTGTGCCCGACCGGTGATGGAGGGTGATGACGGCGGCGCCTTCGCTCGCTTCATCTGGTAGTTGTCGCTAGGTGGTCTACGGATCTGGATGTGATTTCTATTATTTCTGGTATTTGTTGTACTGCCATGATTGAAGATGAATAGATCGGAAATTTTCTCGCAAAAAAAAAAAGCTGCCATGGCGGAGAATAGGGTGGCAAGGAGTGTTACCATCGACGGATCGAGTTGCTGTGTGTGCACCTGTTTATAGGCATTGTCAATTACTCCCTCCGTTTCTAAATATATGTCTTTTTAGAGATTTCATTCCAATACGGACTACATACAGATGTATATATACATATTTTAAATTGTAGATTCACTCATTTTGCTTCGTATGTAGTCCATATTAGAATCTCTAAAATGGCTTATATTTAGGAACAAATGGAGTAGACGACTGAGCAACATTAGAGTTACCAGTAGAAAAAGTAGCATGAGGCGGACGTGTGTAAATCTACGCCACTAAGCAAGATAATGTGACAGCACTTTTTGGCTATTTCTATTGGGAGCTCGTCCACTAGTGTGGCGCCTGCCTCTGGCTTTGATCTAAAGAAATTCGCTTATGGCAAAACTTAATTCTTGGGAGCTTCATTCATCCCAAATCAGGTGAGCACAAGTTGCTATTCAAACCACAGTTTGGTCTGAAGAAATTCGCTGACGTACCCCTGGGTAGTAATGGCAAACGTGTACAAGTTGGAGAGATGAGAAAAGGCAATCTGACATCAGACATACTAATCCTTTTCACCATGGAAGACACACCATCGCTACACGCTTTAACCAGTGATGCTTCAAGTTAGCTGGGCCTGGCCCATTTCTGCGTGTCCTTCACGCATTGCTTTTCTAGGGTTCGCTACAGGCGACACATAGTCGCGCTCTTATTTCATCCTCGCATTGCCCAGTTAGGAGCAAAGGTACAACATAAACACACAAAACTAGAAAAAATAAAATCCAGGAACTGGCACCTTGCAACAATACGATACACAATCTTCTTTGGATTGGATTCAGTAGAACACGACGCAAAAGTAGGCACCAAATTTCCACTAGTCAAGTAACACAGTGGGAAAAAGGTGTATCAGCCATTTGCCGATAAATAGGTAAGGTGTATCAGCCATTTGCCGATAAATAGGTTAAACAAAATTTGACCAATGGAGGAGGAGCCTTGCGTCAATATTATTAAGAAGGATGGTGTGAGACGCCAAGTTATAAAATCCATGAAATAAGTTCCGCCCCACAGGATTCGAACTTGGATCTTCCAAGGCACACAACCATGCTCTTGCCACTGGGCTAGGTGCCCGTCCACGATAAATAGTTTAAACATCTTGTGCCGAGTATGATCTGTTTGTTTGCTCTGTATTTCCAGCCCTCATTTCAAAAAAAAAGTGAGGCGTGGTTATTGTAGTCTTTATTTATGAGAGCCTACATAGAAAAACTACCCTCATCATCTTCATTTATAGCAGAGAAAAAGGACTACTATAGCAGCATGGTCGTCAGGTTCTCAAGGTAGCCCTTAAATACCTTGAGCAATTCCGCGCCCATGGCACCTATCCTAGTGGGTGTAGTAGGAAAGTAGTTGTTGCACTCAAGTTTGGTGCACCAAGCCACCAACGCAATGAACAGTAAAATCAAAATAAATAGAAAACAATTCAACAGATCTGAAAGCTGGGTGCGTCTTTCATTGGGACCGCGATCGACCTCCCCAGTAGTCCGAAGCGCCGGTCACCTCGTTCAAGGAGCACCCGAACAACACCTGCTACTATGTCGGCTGAACGCAGGTACATCTCACAGCAATATGCATGCATGGGCTCAAAGCCGGAGGTACGTCGGAGGGGAGGGGGGCCTTGGCCCCCCAGCCAAAACAAATTTCCTATCTATGCTCATATATAGTATACCAGCAGCACGCGAGGTCGACCGCATGCACTTTTAGCCGGTTGATGGCACCTTCCCAGTTTAGTAATGCCATATTTTAATGAAATTAACAATATCGGGACCGAACCTAATGTGTCACAAGCTTGCATTTGATGGATTTTCTGAAACTGGTTGATTTTCTGATCAATTATAGTGAACAGAACCCTTCCCCATTATATCCAATCAATGAACTAAAAGATGCACATGAAACCGATGACGGCCGCGGGGATAGCGCCAAGGACAATGTAGAGGATCACGTGGGGCACGTTCTCGAACTTGTGGTCGAACCGAGTCTCGGCAGCGGTATGTGAAAGCTCGGTGTGGACTGTGTTGGGCATGGCTGGACGGCACCCCGGCGCATGTCGGCCATGGCAGCCAGGAGGAGGATGAAGAAGAATAGGGTTGGCTTAGCTGCCAATGCCATGGCATGGGGTGGTGCCGGAGGTTTTGTGTTACGATCAAGGTGCAGATCAAAATGACTGAGAATGGACGATCTCTATTACGGTCGGGAATGCACGTATTTATAGGCATCAGATGGGACATGTTGCACTTTCAGGTGAGGTGGATGTCAGAAAATCTATGACTAACCAAGATCATGTGACTGCACTCGTTGGGAGATCCTCCACTCGTTGGGAATGTGGATGGACCTCTCTCCAAGACATGCAAGGGTCACTACTACCTGGTAAAGGAAAACCTATTTGGGCCGCATGGGGGAGGCTCACACTTCCGTGTAGTAGCTCTCCGGTTACATTGTGGTCTCTGATTGCAAACAGGGTGTCCAATTACTCTCTTCATCCCATAATATAAGATGTTTTTGCAAGCTCGGAGTAGTAGATGACTAAGCAAGATTAGAGTTACAGTACAAAAGGTAGCATGAGGCGGACGTGTGTAAATCTACGCGATTAAGCAAGAATGTGACAGCACTTTTTGGCTATTTCTATTGGGAGCTCATCCACTAGTGTGTCGCCTGCCTGTGGCTTTGATCTAAAGAAATTCGCTTAAGGCAAAATTTAATTCCTTGGGAGGTTCATCCGTCCCAAATCAGGTGATGAGGTACAAGTTGCTATTCAAACAACAGTTCGGTCTAAAGAAATTCGGTGACTCACTCATGAGTAGTAATGACAAACGTGTACAAGTTGAAGACATGAGAACACAATCTTGGACAACTTTAATCTCTTTTGCGCCATCTCCACAAACAATCTTAGCAAGATAGCCTTCCTCCTTTGCATTCCATCTCCACGGTAGCTTTATCCTAGTCAACACATATGCCCTTGACAATTAGCTAGTGGGCACAGGTTGTGCCCGGTGTACATGACAAGAAACAAAACTTACGGCCATTAAAGCACTTCACCAGGTGAAACTTTGTCTCCTTCCTTCTTCACCCACCTTACAATATTTCCCTACAGGCCATTAAAAATTTTTTTACACCACAAAGACAATCGAAGAAACACATGTACGTTGGTCATGCTTTATGTTTTATCTGTCAGTACTTTACATTTATTTACAATTTCGGTAAATTACCTCAGTCATAGTAGGGGAAAGAGAAGGCATTTTTTTTTCGAAAAGGGGGGACTCCCCGGCCTCTGCATCTTGATTGCCTCATGCGGTGGCAGATCTGAAATGGTATATAACTTTGTTAAAAATGTTATACGAAGATATCAACTTGTCTGTATCATCTTATAACTCAAATCTGAAAACAATTTTAATACACATATAGCTTGACAAGAGAGAGAGGTACCAGCCCCACTTGAAAAATGTCCGGCCGAAACTACCTGTCCACTGAAAAATAGCAACAGACATTCAAAACATGGTACTTACCTATTTTAAATAAGGAGGGGGGGGACACGGCCCCTCGGACATCTTTATAAGCAAACATCGTAAACTTCCATTTAGTACTTATCTATTTCAAGTATCTTAAATATGCATTTACAGTTTTACACAGAGTTAACAGAAAATTTAGGTTCAAAAGATCAAATTACAATGAATATGTAGATGATGAGGAAGGCCAGGTTCTGTACTTGGCGGCCGATGCGTAGCAGCAGCGGCAGGTGGGAGCTCGGGATCGACGGAGTTGGGCATGGCTGGAAGGGAACCCAACCCGGCGTCGGCAGCTAGGACTAGGAGGAGGATGGTGGTGCGGGTCAGCTTATTGGCTGCCATGGCAGAGAATAGGGTGTTGAGGAGTGTTACGACCGATGGATCTAGGTGCTGGGTGCTGCGTGTGAACGTGTACAAGTTGAAGACATGAGAACACAATCTTGGACAAACACACAAGAGATACACCCGGTATACACAACATGGAGGTCACAATTGACATGTAAGAAAGAACAAACCAGACGACCCACCCTTATCAATCTTCGACATCAGACATAACCCTTTTCACCATTGAGAAAAAGGCAATCTGACATCAGGCATAATCCTTTTAACCATTAGAAAAAATCGAATGAGAAAAATGTGGGTCAGTGGCTTATGGAAGATGCACGATCGCTGCACACAAAGACTATATCTCGCTTATAGCGAGTCTTCCTCTTGGTCTCGCCTGAAGCATTGCGGGCCCGCCTAATCGCTCATAATTAAAAGAAATTCAGCAGAAAGAAAAAGAACAAGCGGGCATCAATCCCAGGATCTCCTGGGTGCAGTGTAGCTCTCTAGCCACTGAGACAACAGCGCGTTCGTGTTTAGTTAGTGTGCATGACCAAATTACAAGAAAAAGAGCAGGTTTTCACTGCTTTCCTTTTTTCCTTGTTCTTTCACCAGATTTTCTACCTTTTTATGTTGTTACTGGTTTTTTCCTTTTATTTATTTTTCTTTGTTTTACCTTCGTATTTTTTTTGTTTCTTTCTCGTTTTTGGTAGCTTTTTCCCTATATTTCATTTTTCTTAAGTTTTGATTGTTTCTTTTCTCGTGTTTCATCAGTTTCTTTTTGTTCTATCCAATTTTCACCATTTTTAATATATATTTTTGGTATATATCTAATATTTCTTTACTATATGGTTAATATTTTTAAAGTATAAGATTAATAATTATTGAATAAATGGTCAATATTTTTCTACACATATTTAAGATTTTTTGAAATGCTTGATTAACATTTTCAAATACCATATTAGCATTTTTAATGCATGGTTAACATTTTATATATACACATTTAATAATTTTTCAAATGCTTGATAAACATTTTTCAAATATAAGATTAACATTTTTTTAATACATGGTCAACATTTTGTTATGCACATTAACTTTTTTTCAAATGCTTGATTAACTTTTTTAAATACAAGATTAATTTTTTTTTAATACATGGTTAACATTTTTTCTATACATATTTATCATTTTTCAAATAGTTGATTTTTTCGTACTAATACGTGTCTCATTAATAAAATAAAGATTCACTTGCAAGCCACATAAATATCGACATTACATGACTGAAAAGATAGGATAATCCTATGAAAAAAAACCAGCGCATGTCCCTCTCCATTAAGAAAAAAGAGACAGATCACCTCTTCACCCAAGCTCGATGCAGTTCCATCGCTGATCGCAGCTTTGAGACCTCCAAAGTATTTTGCCTGAAGCAAAACCATTGCCGTTGAAAGAATCAGATCAGGGCAACGTGTCCCCGAACACGCCATCGAACTTCAGAACTGACACCCCCACACGACTATGATATCGGAGGAGAAAATCAGAACTGTCAGCCTTCAACAATAAACCCAGCACAAGATGCACCATCTTCCAGCTGTCACTTGCGTAGACAACTGTCTGGGACTCCTGAATGACAAACCTCCATGCTCCACCATGACGTCGGAGAGAATGCCGCAGCAACGGGGACATAGCAGAAGGAGAGACACACCTGATGGAGTTGCCGCCGCCGTCTCACCAACACCATCAATGAACCCTAACGCCACCGATCTGATGGATCGCCAAACACACGATGCCATCAACTCTGAGACGCCACCATGAAGGGCACCGCCGGTGCGGCAGTGAAGTTGAGGCAGATTTATTCGTCCAGGCGCCGCTCCCACCACCCCAACGGCGCACCACGACCTAGGGGCCAACGCCCTCGCCCAAATTAATATTTTTGGAATACATGGTCAATATTTTTTCTATACACATTTACTATTTTTTCAAATGCTTAATTAATATATTTTTAATACATGATCAATATTTTTCCAATACACATTTAACATTTTCCACATGCTTGATTAACATTTTTCAAACAATTATTCAACATGTTTTTAAATGCTTGATTAAGATTTTTTTAAATAAAATGATCGATTTGGTTCATACACATTGTCTTATATACATTTTTTTGTTTACGTAATAGACATTTTCTCTATGCATATTGAACATTTTTCAAATGGTTGGTTAACATTTTTCCAATGTTTTACATAGAGTGATTTATGCAATATATTTATTTGTAATATTTGGAAGTATTAAAAAGTAAAAAAGGCAAAACAAAAAGTGAAAAAAACAAAACAAAAAACGAGGCTGCTGTTCCCTGGCGCCTGGGCCGCCCAATTCGCCACCCTGCAGCGAGGTTCCTCTGTCTCGCATGAAGCGAGACAAAGACGCTGAGTTAACTGGGTCTTATTTCATCCTCACATAGTCGCGCCTTATTTCATCGTCACATTGCCCGCTCAGGAGAAAAGGTACAACATAAACGTCAAAACTACTCCTCCGCTCCTAACTATAAGGTTTTTAGTGATTCCAATATGAACTACATACGGAGCAAAATGAGTGAATCTACGCTCCAAACTATGTCTATATACATCCGCATGTAGTCCATATTGAAATCTCTAGAAAGACTTATATTTAGAAACGGAGGAAGTACCTTCTTAATCCCTTTATGTATCCAAGAGCTTTAACTGCACCGAGGTTAAATCCAATGGTGTTCTCAATCATGTAATAATAACAAAAGAAAAGAAAAGAAAACTCAATTTGCTAGGTTCCTGCCCCTATAAGCAGAGGTTGCCATGCGCTTTTTGTTTGTATGCTCAATTCATTAGTGCAAAAGAACGTCACGTTATATTGCCCCTTATGATAGCAACCTTTATTATGCAGTCTGTCGCTTTTATTCTTTGCTATCACAAGTTCGTACAACGCTCGATTTTCTCTTACACTAAATGATCTAACACTTTTAGAAGCTATTTTTATTGCCTTTTTGCACTGATGACAACTTACTTGAGGGATCTTGCTCAATCCCTAGGTAGGTATGGTGGACTCTTGAAAATAAGATTTGGGTTTACGGGTTTTTGGATGCACAAGTAGTATCTCTACTTGGTGCGGAATTTTTGGCTAGCAAAGATGGGAGCAAGCACCACATGTTGAAGGATTTATGACAATATAACTTCTATGTGAATATGAGCAAACATAAATCATTACGTTGTCTTCCTTGTCCAACGTCAACAATTTCGGCATATGATATTTTGATGGGGGCTCACAATCACAAAAGATTTCCAAGATAGTGTATTATCAAGTGAATTGTGGTTTCTGAAAATGAAAACAATATGGAACTGAAAATGTCAACTTGTGAAATTAATTATTTTAAAATGCGTAAATGTTTATTTCAAAAGAGTGAAATATGTTATTTCAACCTCTAGCTCCAACCGCATAGAGGACTGGCAAGTCTCCCGGCCTAGAACCCTGACAAAGGGGCCGCCATCGCTGTTGTGACTGGAACCGCCGCTCCGGGGCCATTGCATCGTAGATCACACCCCAACCGAGTCCGTCGTCCTCACGTTGTCACTAGAGCGTCGCCATGTCACCGGGAGGAGGAGCCGCTGGAGGAAGATCTCGTGCCGCCGTGTACATCCCCTCCAGGCAGCCACACCACGGCCGCGGGACTTGAGATCTCTTCCGTCCTCTTCACCAGCGGCGCACATGCTTTCCTGGCGGTCACCTCTAGGGACGACGAAAGGAGAGGGGAGGATGGAGGAGGAGGTGGTGGAGGCGGCTAAAGTTAACGCCCCAGGTCGCCCTGGAGTAGGCGACGTGAGGAGCACATGAGAGTTTATCATTTGTTTCAGCTCTCATCTTCCGTGAAACGAACTTTGCGCCGATTTAATTAAGAGGTTAAACATGCCGTAGGTAATTGCACAAAAAGGGGTGTTCCGAAATAAAATAAGATGTTTACCCCGAAAAAAATATGTTAAACATGTTGTCGGCAATTGCCAAAAAGATGGAGTTCACATTCCAAAAAAAAAATTTGTTAAAACGGGGCATTCAAAAATAAAATAAAAAAGGCTAGGCACACATGTTATGTGCTGAGGTAATCTGGGGACAAAATTTTGAATTTAGAAGAACAATGGCAAATTAAAACAAAAACTTGTATTTAGAAGGACAATGACAAATTAAGATTGATGTGGGTAAAGAAATATGACATCAAATGTTCCCGTTTGAAAAAGAAAAAAGCCAAGCGCATGTGTCATACGCGCAGGTAATCTGGTAACAATGATTTTTAACCTTGATCATTTGTTTATAGTTGCTAATTGTGCAGTGCATCACAATGGGTCACCGTCTCACCGTTTGGTGTGCACCTTTTAAGGGCACGAATGTCTAGCCATGTGCCTCCATAATAAACAAGGTCAAGTGTCCTAAACTTGCCGATGTGGGACTAAAGCAAGCGTCCTCGGTTATTAAAAAACACGTCATCTGATGCTGAGCCTATCTGATGGTGGCACACAACTGGAGTAGGCGATGTAGTACTGTACAATTAGTTGCTGCGGCAGCTGTGCCAGAGTAAAAAAGTCTTAATTTTTTTTCTGAAGTTAAAAAAGGCTTAAGTTTTGGTAGTGTTGAAGCTGGAGTAGACCCTTGACTTAATTAAAAAAAATCATTTCTTGTAATATTGAATGATGTCTAAATTGTGTTACAATTGTAAAAGTCCGTCCCCTGGGTGACGGTTCCGTAATTTACGCTGTGGCGAACAGGGAGGCGATCGCATCTGGGTTAGGGTTCCTCGCAACCCTTGCCCCGATCAAGGTTCAAGCTCCCAAAAGTTGAGCACGGCGGTCCAATTCGTCCTGTTGAGCTCTGTGTCGCCCAAAACCCATCCACAAAAGCCTTTCGGGTGCCCTAGGAGCCCGATCGTACACTACGTTCTAACCCTAGACTAGGTCTGGAGCTTGGGAGCGAAGGAGGTAGTAGATGGAGGATGTAGAAGGGATGCTTAGGGGGCTGAAGCTGTCGGCGGCGGAGAAGAAGGGGCTGAATCTAGAGGAGGTGGTTAAGGGGAAGAAGGTTGATTGGGCTGAAGAGGATCCGCAGGCGGTGGGCAGGCTGTTCTCGGAGCGTCCAGCACATGCATACGCAGTTGGGCAGGCGTTAGGGAAGATTTGGTGCCCGATCAAAGGAGTGGGTTGTACAGATCTCGGTGATAATGCTTTCCTGTTCACCTTTCGCCAGCCGGCCGGGAAGAGAAGGGCACTGGAGGATGGTCCATGGTGGTTTGATAAGGAGTTGCTAGTTATGGAGGAGTTTGATCCGGACAAAACTGTGGAGGAATATGAGTTTAACCTAATTCCGATATGGATTAGGGTTTTTGGTCTACCTCTTGGATCGATGAACAGAGGAACGGGAGAACTAATTGGTAAGGAGTTCCATGACCTCCTGGATGTGGACGTTGGCTACGATGGAAAGGCGGTGGACAAGTTCTTGAGGATCAAGGTGAAACTAGACATTAAGGTTCCGCTGATGAGGGGTTTCCTGTTGGATAGAGAGAAGGGAAAGGAAGGGGGCACCATGCAGGAGGGAGGGGAGGGTAGCAACAATATGAGGAAGAAGCTACTCTGGTGTAGATTTGAATACGAACACCTGCCGGATTTCTGTTATACCTGCGGTATGGTTGGACATGGTGAGGATGAATGTAACGAGAAGCCAATAAAAGGAGAAGCGCCCCAGTTCGGGCCATGGATGAGGGTTGGAAGAGTTAAATAGGAAACCTGATGATGGTGGGAGAGCGAGGGGTTCGGATAGCAGGGGGAGCGATGGAAGTAGGAGTTGGAGCGGTGGAAGGGGGGAAGCGGGAAGGAGAGAGGGGACCATAGGAAGTAAAAATTGGGGTATGGAGGAGGTTCATATGGCAGTGACAGACCATCCTGGCGCAAGGACGGAAAGGAGTCGGGAGCTGGGAGAGGACGAAAAGAGGATGGAGAACCTGAAGTGACAAGTCCAATAAAACTCTTGTCTGATGGGGCCAAGAAGGATGATAAGGTGGTTGAGAAGAAAATGTTGTTCACGTCCAGGGATGGGATCGATGAGGTGGAAGCAAGTAACTCTGGGCCAATGGCTGTGGATAGTACGGGAGGATCAAAGGAGGAGGAAGGAGGTGCTGGTAGAGGAGGAAACAACGGAAAGACCCCGGTCCATGGAGGCACAGATGCAGAACAAAATGGGAAAGTTCAGAAGCAACAGGGGAAGGAGAAACAAGGGAGGAAGTTTAAAAGGAAGCAGAGGGGGGAGTGCCCTAATAAGGATACTGAGAAGCTACAGACCGCAGGGAAGAGAGGGGGGGACGAAATGGAGATTGATGATCCTGGAAAGCTGAAGAAGGTGAAAATAACGGAAGGGGTAGAGACTACTGAGCAGGGTGCTGAGATGCAGAATATGCCAACTGAAGTGGGCGGGGAAGTTGAGGCAGATGCAACAAACAAAAGCAGTGACAATCCATCGGCCGGGCTGCAAGAGCAGTCCCGCCGGAATCAATGAAAATAATAAGCTGGAACTGCCGGGGGCTCGGGAATGGCCCGGCAGTTCGGTCTCTCCTCGAGATGGGGAGAGTGGAGGAGCCCGACGTTCTGTTCTTATGTGAAACTAGGTTGGAAGAGAAGGAGTTGGAGAGGTTTAGGTGGCTTCTTGGCCTTACAAACATGTTGGCTTGGAAGGTAGAGGGAAGAAGTAGAGGAGTTGTTTTGTTCTGGAAGAAGGGGATTAATGCGACTCTAAGATCGTTTGGAAGACGGCATGTGGACGTGGACATTACAGAGGAGGGGGGGCTAGTTTGGCAGCTGACAGGGCTATACGGGGAGTCGGAGTTGGCTCGGAAAAAAGAAACTTGGAGAACCCTACGTCTACTGAAGCAGCAACACCAACATGGACGTCCTTGGCTTTGCCTGGGCGACTTTAACGAAGTCCTAGCAAGCAACGAGAAATCAGGAGGGGCGGAGAGATCACATAGTTTTATGGACGGTTTCCGTGAGGCGCTGGAGTTCTGTGAGCTACAAGATCTTGGATTCGAGGGTGATATTTATACATGGAGGAATCATAGCAGGGAGCTAAAAACATATATATGTGAACGGCTGGATCAGGCGGTGGCAAATGAAGAATGGTGCAACTTCTTTCCACAATATGCTATGATTAATGGTGAGCCAAGACACTCAGATCACCGACCAGTTGTAGTTCATACTGAGGGTTGGGAGAAGGGGTGGAGAAAAGGCGATAGAAGCTTTCGGTTTGAACTTTGAAGCGAGATGGTTGCAGGAGGAGGGATGCAGTGACGTGGTAAAAGATGCATGGGATGAAAGTTGGGAGTCAGGGAACGGTGGGGTCGCAGCTGCCCTGAGTGCAATTGGCGGGAAAGTGAAAACTTGGAGCAGGGAGGTTGTGGGAGAACTAGAGACGAGGTTAAAGAAGGCAAAAGGTGAACTTGAAAGATGCATGAAAGAACCTGTCTCGGAAAGGAAGGTGAGGGAGGAGGCAAGATTAAGGGGGGAAGTAAATGATTTGGAGGAGAAGAAGCACACACAGCTTAAACAACGAGCACATGCCTGGTGGCTGCGAGATGGCAATAGGAACTTCAAATTTTTACAAGCAGTGGCGACGGCTAGAAAGAAGACAAACAGAATAAAGGAGCTAAGAAGGGAGGATGTGGTGGTACTGAAGGAAGAGGAAGAGTTAACTAACTATGTGTGTTCCTTTTTTCAGGGTCTGTTTACTTCTCAAGGCGGAACCCGCACTGCGGAATTGATTGAGAAAGTGAAACCCAAAATGACCGAGCCTATGCATAACGTGCTTGATGCTGAATTTACCAGAGAGGAGGTCAAGGCAGCCCTGGACCATATTGGGGATCTAAAAGTGCCCGGACCGGATGGAATGCCATCCATAGTCTTCAAGCGACACTGGCAGTTCATGGGTGACCGGGTGGTCGAGGAAGTCCTTGCGGTCCTGAATGGGGGAGATATCCCAGAAGGGTGGAATGACACGTGCGTTGTCCTAATTCCCAAGGTTAAAAATCCCAACAGGATTAAGGACCTGAGACCCATCAGTTTATGCAACGTCTTATACAAGCTTGTGTCCAAGGTAATGGCAAATCGTCTTAAGGTGGTGCTGCCCGGGATTATTTCAGAAAACCAAAGTGCCTTTGTGCCGGGCCGGCTCATCACAGATAATGTTCTCATCGCCTATTAACTATCTCATTACCTGCTAAATAAGCGACATGGAAAGGAGGGAGTGGCAGCAGTAAAGGCAGATATGAGTAAGGCCTACGATAGGGTCGAATGGGACTTTCTCGAGGCGATGCTACGAAAGCTAGGGTTCAGGAGGAGGTGGGTGGACCTGATAATGAAGTGTGTCTCCACTGTGAGATACCAAATAAAAGGTCAACGGCATTCTCACAAATCAGTTTTGCCCAATGAGAGGGTTAAGGCAAGGTGATCCTTTGTCACCCTACCTATTTGTTATTTACGCGGAAGGGTTGTCGGCGGTGCTGCATGATGCCGAGGAGAAAGGCGCCATTAGTGGAGTCAAAATCTGTCCAGGGGCGCCTAGCATCTCACATCTGTTCTTCGCTGACGATTCGGTATTACTCATCAAGGCTAACCAGCAGGAGGCTGTAGCTCTGCATGACGCGCTGAAGCTATATGAGGAAAGCTCAGGGCAATGCATTAATGTGGAAAAATCGGCAGTGATGTTCAGTCCGAATACAAGCATGTTGGCAAAAGAAGCAGTTAAACAATCGATTGAGATCCATAGTGAGAATTGGAATGATCGCTACCTTGGGCTACCGGTCCATGTGGGGCGCTCCAGAAGGAAGGCCTTTGCTTATATCAAAGGAAACATCTGTGGACGTGTCTGTGGTTGGCAGGAGAGGTTGTTAGCGAAGGAAAGCAAAGAGGCTCTAGTCAAAACCATAGCTCAAGCGATCCCCACGTATGCCATGTCATGTTTTGACCTAACAAAAACGTTCTGTAGGGAGGTGAACACATTGTTGGGGCGCTTTTGGTGGAGCCAGCAGGATAAACAAAACACCTTACATTGGATCAGCTGGGACAAGCTAGTGAAACCGAAGGCAATGGGAGGACTGGGGTTCAGGGATATGCATAGTTTCAATGTTGACATGCTTTCGAGGCAAGGGTGGCGCCTAACAGAACCCTGACAGCCTTTGTAGCCAGGTGCTCAAAGCACGTTACTTTCCGAATACAGACGTCCTTCACGCAGAGCCAAGGGATGGCATCTCGTACTCTTGGAGGAGCATACTCCTTGGTCTGGACCTAATAAAACAGGGATATATTTGGAGGATTGGGGATGGAACACAGGTGAAGATCTGGACCGATCCTTGGATTCCACGTGCATGGCCAAGGACGATTATCACACCCCGTGGTGCCAGTCTGTTAACATATGTCCATGAGCTTATATGCCCAATCTCCGGAAACTGGGATGAACGGCTCGTGAAGGAGACTTTCTGGCCAGACGACGCGCGGCATATTCTGCTAATTCCGCTACGGGAGGGAGTAGATGACTTCACGGCCTGGCACTTTGATCCAAAAGGAGTGTACTCAGTGAAAAACACCTACAAACTGCATACCCAGCTGTTGTTGCAAGCTCGCAACGGAGCACCAGGGAGCAGCTCCACGGCTGCTGGACAGTTTGACAAGTCCGAGGGGGATGCATGGAAGAGGATCTGGAAATTACCCTGCCCCAGGAAATTGCAGATGTTCGTTTGGCGGATGAAACACGAAGCGTTAGCACTCGCAACAACTGGAGAGGAGGGAGTAAACTGGAGCACTCAAAGTGTTTCTTTTGTGGACTCACTGAAGAGGATGGAGGACATCTTTTCATTAAGTGTAAGGCCATCAAAGAAGTCTGGCGCATGTTAACACTTGAACAGGAAAGAACAGAGCTCGAACGCATAGGGGATGTGCATGCGATGCTTGATTTCTTGTGGGGGGTAGCTGAGGAAAAGAGGGTGACCATATTCACGATGTGGTGGCACTGGTGGAATAATAGGAACAAAGTCAGAGAAGGGGAACTCCCAGTTCCAGGGGCTGAGGTTGTCCGGCGGGTGAGAGTGAATGTGGTTGAGTACTTGGAATTCTTTAACCCGAGGTACACCAAGAAACAAGCGCAAAAATGGATCCCTCCGAACGATGGTATGCTCAAGGTTAACTTTGATGGCTCTTTGTAGTGAGGGATGAGGAAGGGCAAATTATCACCGCAAGGGCAGGGAAGCAGGAGCGGGTGGTGGATGCGTTTGGGGCCGAGATGTGTGCCATGGCCACAGCGATCGCCACATGCACTGAACTGGAGGCTATCCGAGTGGCGTACGAAACCGATTCGCAACTGCTAGCGGACGCCCTTGACCTACAGAAAGTTGATTATTCTCCATACGCGGTGGCCATTGAAGATATCAAATTCCAACTTAAAATGTGGTTTTCCAAGCAGGAAGTGCTGGTATGCCGTCGTGAGGCTAACTCTGTAGCGGATGCTTTAGCTAAAGTTGGGCGATTATGCCCATCTAATAATTCTTGTATGTGTTGGGACACAAATGTACCGCCCCAAGTGGCTGTTTATGCTGCAGGTGATATGCCTGTGCACCGTTGATTTATAAAGCTATGCTTTACCCTAAAAAAATGATGTCTAAATTGCACATTGCTTCTTCTATCTTCCACTCTCCCTATTCAACTGTGATTTATTTGCAGGCTCTACTGCCGAGTAGCCATAACCTGGGCCATCTCTCTAAACCTTACTTCTCTAGAGTTGGCGACCCACCTACCTTGTATCCACCACCCATAGCCGGTGTCACGACCACGCCACCTCATCTTGCTCGAGCTGCCTCCTCTACCAAGTAGCCGCACCCCGGCCATCCCAGTAAACCCCACTTCTTCAATGTCGGCAACCCACCTCCCCTATATCCGCACCCGCTACCAGCATCATTACTACGCCGCCTCATCCTGCTCGAGGTGCCTCTTCCACCAAGCCGCTGAGCATTATGGTAAATCTTATAACCTTAAAGTCAAATGTGTAGATTTCCCAACATTTGGAGAAGCTTCGCAAGTTTGCATTGCATGTTTCTCAACAGTTCTCAATCTAGCTAGGGTGAGCATGTCGTTGTGCAATATATATATTCTAAAGCCACTCGTCTGCTCTTGCGCTTCTTAAGTTTGTTGATGATTTTTTTCTATTGTTAATGTTAGTTATCATTGTTTCTGCAAAATTTTAAAGATTATTTGGGTCAAAATATGATTAAAGTGTAACGAGCAGTTTCATTATCTGGTTTCTATTCTCATTCTCGGGAAATAATTAATGAAAAAATACAAGGATAACTTTCAAGCACCATAGATCTTGTGGGGTGCCAAGGGGCAGGCGCGAGAACACTAGAGCGCCCGGTGAGTGCTTGGGCCCACCATGGCTCCCCAAACAACCGGCAATGCCCAATAGTGGGTGCTTAGGCCCACCATGGCTCCTCAAACAACCGGCAATGCCCAATAGTTTGTGCTTGGACCCCCCATGCCTAGTGCTTGGGGCCCATTAGGATTGACTCTTCGTCATCGTCATCCTAGGTGAGGAAGGGGCTAGGCGGGAGAACATTATTTCATCTCCAGCAGCCACCTATGTCCCGTCTTTTCGAAAGCAGGACACAAATCCTAACAAAACGCCAAGAAACAACTGAAAACAGAGCCCTCCCGCCGGTAAGGGCGAGATCTACCGCGCCGCAATGGCCCTAATGCCAGACGAGGCGGGCCGACGGCGGCACCAACATGAGGCAGAAAACTATAGACTTTTTTTGTGCGAGGAGTCATATTAGCACGTAAAAGCTGGTGTCTGCCTCTGGCTTTGATCTAAAGAAATTCGCTTATGGCAAAACTTAATTTCTGGGGAGCTTCATTCATCCCAAATCAGGTGGCGTGAGGCACACGTTGCTATTCAAACTACAGTTTGGTCTGGAAGAAATTCGCCACGCACCTCGGGTAGTAATGACGAACGTCTACAAGTTGGAGAGATGATCTTGGACAAAATATGGGCCTGGCCCATTTCTGCGTGTCCTTAAGGCATTGCTTTCGAGGTGCGTAACTGGGCAATGCAAGTTAGCTGGGCCTGGCCCATTTCTGCGTGTCCTTAACGCATTGCTTTCATAGGATACGCTACAGGAGACACATAGTCACGCTCTTGGTTCTCGAAAAAAGAAGTCGCGCTCTTATTTTATCCTCGCATTGCCCAGTTAATAGAAAAGGTACAACATCAACGACACGAAACTAGAAAAACAAATCCAGGAACTGGCACCTTGCAACACTACAATACACACGAACCAACATGTGGTTGGATGATTAGATGGACTGTGATATCCCCAGCCCACCAGGGTTCAAATCCTGGTGCTCGCATATATTCCTGGATTTATTTCAGGATTTTCGGCGATGCGCATTCCGTGGGAGAAGACGTTTCCGTCGATGACGAGGCGCTTATAGTGAATTCGTAAATCTCAAGATGATAGTAGGCAACAAATTTCCACCGGTCAAGTAACACAGGGAAAAAAGGTGTATCAGCCATTTGCTGATAAATAGGTTAAACAAAATTCGACCAATTGGGGAGGAGCCCTGCGGCAATATTATTAAGAGCATCTCCAGCCGTTCAGCCACCCAGGGCGCCGAAAAAGAGCGGCCTGGTGGCGAACCGGCGCTAGAGCGCCCTCTGGGATTCGATTCACGCCCACGGTCGCCGCGGGTTCGGCGAAGTTCGTTTCAATTTTTTTGCAAACCCGGCGACTTTTGCATGAACTCGGCCATTTTTCGTCAAAATTTGTACAAAAACTTAAAAACATGCGTGAACTAACTTAAGAACGAATTAAAGCCTAGCCGCTACCGCCACCATCGCCGCCGCCAATGTCTACATGCCGAGAAGCCTGTAGAAGCGGGTGTAGTCGCCGCCGTCGTCGTCGTGGTGCGACTCACCTGCGGCGTCCTCTTTGCATCATCGCCGGGTCGCCGACAGCGCTTGACGGCCCGGCCTCGCCCTCGTCGTCGATGTCGATGATGATAACGCCGCCCTCCTCGGCGGCGCGACGACACTCCTCGGCGTGGCAACAGGCCTCGGCGCGGCTACGGGCCTGGGTCTCCAGGTACGCCCGATGCTGCTGGCGCACCTGCTCGCGAACGTAGTCCCCCCTCGCCCATTTGAGGGCGGACTCGTCGTCGGGGGCCACCATCCCGGCGTGCTTCGGCTTCACGGGGAGCATGTCCGGCTCGGGCTTCGGCCGGACCAGGCGGAGGGAGCGCCTCGTCGGGGCCGTCGCAGGCGAGGGCGCCACTGCGAGCGCCGCGCCCGAGCGGTGTCTCCTCCGGCTTGGGCTTGACAGGGCGGAGGGCCGGCGAGCCGGAGCCCGAAGACGAGGACGGCCCCGGCTCCATTCGCCGCGGCATCCAGGAACTGCCGCGGCAGCGAGAGAAGGAGGGTCGCGTCGGGTACTCGAGACGCGGCACATTACCGGTCTCGATGTGGTCGAGGACGGCGTCGAGTGTGCGGCCGGGGACGCCCCACCACTCGCGCCGGCCTTCGGAGTTGAGGCGGCCGCGGGGGATGACGCCGTTGACGGAGGCAATCTGCTCCTCGCGGTGGCGCTCGAAGTACAGCGTCCACAATGTTACGCTGTCGGGCGCGTACCTCGGCTCGTTCCGCTGCTCCTCTGTCAGCGAGGAGCGGATGCGGGCAATCTCTGCCCGCTGTGCCGCCCCTTCGGGCACCGGCGGCACCGGGACGCCGTCGGCGCTCAGTCTCCACGAACCCGGCACGCACATATCGGGTGGCGTCGGGTACTCGGCCTCGTACAGAAGCCGCGCCTCCGGCTCCTGGAGGTGTCGGCGACCGAAACCGTTCGCCGCTGGCCGTCGCCTGGGTATCTCTCCGCCATGGTTTCTCTCGTCGACGGGTGGGGACGTGGTGGGAGAGCTCGCCGGCGGGGAGAAGGCTTTTCGCTGGAGGGAGAGGGGGAGGCTGTGGCGGTCACCGGCAGGGAAGGGCGCCTTTTATAGCCGAAGCGGGGTGGCGGGGGGCGGCATGCGGGCGGGACGCGCGTCGGCGCCGCCTTCACTGCGCCGCCCGTGAGGCATCAATGGAGGCTGACCGGCGCGGCAGCGCAGCAGCCTTCGCATTGATTCCCGCGGGAACAGAGGCGATGAGGTTGACGAAGCGGCCGTCTCGCTGACTCGGCGGGCCCGTGCGACGAACCGAGGCGATGAGGTCGGTGAAGCGTTCTGGAGGCGCGGCTGAAGATGCTCTAAGAAGGAGGGTGTGAGACGCCAAGTTTTTAAATCCATGAAATAAATTCCGCCTCACAGGATTCGAACCTGCACACAACAATGCTCTTGCCACTGGGCTAGGTGCCCATCCACGATAAATAGGTTAAACATCTTATGCCGAGTATGATCTGTTTGTTTGCTCTGTGTTTCCAGCCCTCATTGCCAAAAAAAATGAGGTGTGGTTATTGTAGTCTTTATTTATGACAGGCTACACAAAAAACTGCTCTCATCATCTTCATTTAAAGCAGAGAAAAAGGACTGCTACAGCAGCATGGTCGTCGGGTTCTCAAGATAGCCATGCCTTGAGAAATTCCGCACCCATGGCAC